>BLAL01000065.1:0-457095 GCA_015698045.1 Rhizophagus clarus
AAAAACGTAAAAGAATAGGTAAAAAATTTTAATTGTTTAAAAAGTTTAAAAAGAGTTTCATTATTATAAACATTATGAGAGATAATATGGTAATGATAACGGGTTATTTTAAGTTAGATCATACAAATAAATCCGATTCATGTTTTTTTTCACTGAGTTTGCTTTTGTTACTTTGTTATTATGAAAATAATTATTATGATACCATATGTATTTTAAGTATAACAGATAACGTTATCAGATTATTATATTTGTATCACATGACTCATAATATAATTTTATATTAATATAAATTACATACATAAATTACATAATTTAATAATGTATACAATAGCTTACATCTTAATCCTTTCTATAATAATAATCTCAATATAACATGACTCTTTCAAACTTAAATATTTAGATTCTTTTGATAATCTTTACAATTTTATTATTAAAGTCTCGATTGTTGATATCTTATCAAATTACATAAAATTCATCTTATCTAGAAACCCAATCAGCAATAAATAATCTAATTAATTTAAATTATCTTAATATTTGTCGTTCTTTTTGCTTCATCAACTAATACAGGATCAACATTTGATATTGTGATTGACCCATCACATAAATATTGTCTATTATTATTTTCAATATGATCTAATATATAATTATAATTTACCATGATTCCAAATGATTCATCCAATCCTTTTTCTACGAAATAAAATTATTATTTTAATTATTATTATAAACATGTAATTATTTATATTATTAATTTTATGTATAAGTTCACTTACTTGATATATCACCTAACCAATTTAATCTATAAACGCACGCACCATTTCTTATATGAAAATTAGCTATAATGAAATTTTTTTAATAAATATTCTCCATGTTCTCGAATCTTAATTTCACAGAAACTCCAAATTATGTAACTTACCAACAGGATCTAATGCCAAATTCCTTCTCTTTTCTGTCAAAATGTATCTAAACAATTCATATATATTATTAATGTTACGTTTAAAATTTTCATTTATTTCAATTACGAAAATTAACATACCTTGCACATAGTCTCATCAATATAGGTTTCAACTCGTGAAAACATTTTTCATCTCTAATCCAATCTTTTGATTTTATTAAATGTTTTAAAATTTCCGTTCCACTCCCATCTAGTTCTTTTCTTAAACTTTTAACCTTTTCAATTTCTTCCTTATTTAATATACTATCCCCTTCAACATTAATAGCATTGATCAACCATTTGCTAAGTCCTGGTATAGGACTTAATGTTGAAAAGTTTCTATACTTGAAAATTCATTTTGTAATTCTCTTACTACTCTTTTAATTAAAAAATTGCCGAGTTCGATTCCCGACAATCCTTGTTGACTTGTTATTGAATAAAAAATTGCACCATTTTATATCTTCAACTTGTGGGGTATTGACCTTGTTGGATTAGGATCTTCCAAAAATTATCTACATATCGACGCGAATCAAAATTATTGTATTAACTTAACAAAATACTAAAAGTTTGCAACATTGTTACTTTACCTGCACATTGTTCACAATCTCCTTTGTTAAAGCTACTTGAATAAATACAGTGGTTCATGACCAAGGTTCTCTATAAAAGAACGCGAAGAGTCGTTCGTTCCTGGAATGTTAACTAAATTAAAAATTTATCATCCATTTTTTTTTTTTTAAAAAAAAAAATAATAATAACAAGATATTTACCAGGCCCTACACGTCTATAATTAAATATTATTTTCTTTTTTTTTTAGAATTTCTCTAAAAAATATATATATAAATAATTATACCAATAAACAAACCTCTTTCATATCATCCCAATCCTTTATGCGTGAACTGCCTCATATTTCATGACTCTCTCCAAGGAGCAGCAGGTGAATGCCATGTTAATCTTTTTAAAGTTAAAATCCACCAACAATGATGATAATTTTCCTTTTAAAGATTCGTTCAATGCCGCAAAGCTGCTTCATGACCATTTTCTCTTAAATATCCTATAATCATCATGTTATAAATTAGAGAGGCAGGAAGCCTTTTTTTTTTTTATAAATAATAATTACCGAATATACTGTCTAATTTCGCATAAATCGATAAACTTACTAATAAGTCAGAACGTATATCCATTAAAAATTTCGTTCCATTGGGTAATCGATTTATTCGATCAAAAAATATGTGATGTACTGGAATCATGGCATGTCGAAGTATTTGTTCTGCCCGAAGTATTGCTCTCTCATTCTAAATAAAGATGACTTTAAATAAGACAAGTCATGATGATTGATATTTTATACTTGGTTAATCAATTCCTACCGCATCTGCATTTGATAAACCAATATAATGATCTGTTGCTCTAAATACTTTATCTCTCATCACACCTATTATTAAGGAAATTTTTGGTGACTAATTAATGAATTATGGAAATCATATTAAATTTGCCTCTTACCAAAGTCATGGGCAAGTATTTTCAAAAATTTAATTCTGTCTTCCTAATTAATCATCAATTTCAAAAAGAAAAATTGTTAATAAGCAGGCACCTGGTATACTTAAATTACGAAAATAAATACAAACTTTATCAAGATTTTCATATAATTCACAACATTTTTTCGTCATTAAGGTAGGTACTAAATCACCTTCATTACGTTTTTCTGACACGGAAACTGATATTAATTTACGTATAAATCTAGGCTCATTGATGGCTAATTTTGAATTCGGCCCACCAAATGAGAAAAATCCTAAAATTATTTTTTTTTTTTAATACATATATTAATATTTTTTTTAATAATATTATTTAATTAGAACGAATAATTTCTTTACCTGGTTCATGTGTATAAGCTTCAATATTTTGCCAAAAATCTTCTATAGCATCTGTTTCTAACGACTGTTGTATATATTGTTCAAATAAATTTTGTGCTTCATTATTAGATACAGATTTTTGTGGCAAATCATGATTAAAACTCGAAAATTTTCGATTATGCCGATTTTGTTTCATGATATTATGTATTATCGTTGACTAAACAATAAAACAATTTCAGTCAAACCAAGTTTATAAAAGTTACAATATTTAAATTAAAGAATATTTGTTTACAAACCCTTCTATTATGTCTGTATAGACTATATATCGTCGTTGTTTTTTGAAATATTTTCGAATAATTTTTATTGGGATAAATTAAAGGGCGAATATATGCAAATACAGACATTATATAACATAATACAATAATTTAATTAATCGTTCACGATAAAGAAACCAGACATCTCCCTTTTACAATAATAAGTGATCAAAGATAGAGTTTACGTTATGTTACAAGTCACAACCGCTGATCGGAGCATAAATCATTCGATCAAACTTTGTGATACACAAACAATTTTTTTTTAATCTAAAAATCAATTTTAGAAAAACAAAAAAAAAAAAATGATTCAATTAAAAACTCTATTAAATGTAATTGATAATACTGGAGCAATAATTGCAGAATGTATTAGAGTAGGTCATGGTGGTAGATATGGTCGAATAGGTAAAAACAAAGATATAGCTTATAGGTTTATAAAAAGTTGACTATTCTATTAATACTATCTTTATTATAAGTCTTCCCAATTCTTACCTTTCATTCCTTTTAACATTTAGGTGATCCAATAACAGTTGTAATTAAAAAGGCAAGACCAATTTCACAAACAGCTTCCACAACATCACCTTCAGCTGCATCAAATCCAGCTGCTAAATTACAAATACGCAAAGGTGAAGTAAAGAAAGCTTTAATTGTTCGAACTCGTAAGGAAATGAGGAGACCTGACGGTAGATATATCAAATTTGATGACAATGCTTGCATTCTATTAAATAATAAACAAGAACCTTTGGGCACTAGGGTTTTGGGTGTCGTAGGTGCTGAATTGAGAAATAAGAAATGGGGAAAGGTTATTAGTTTGGCTTCTAGAGTTGTCTGAGAGCTAGGGTAGATTTTAGATGTTTTTTTTTTAAAAAAAAAAAAAAATGGTTTCATTAATGGCTTGGTCTTTGTTAATAATTTAATTTTATGAATAAATCAGAAATAATTACTAGTATATTCTGATTTTAATTGAAGAGTTTCTTTTATTTCAAACTTGAAGGGACACTTTCGTGCTGTGATTTTGCACTTCCAAGGAGTCCATCAGAAATGTGTTTCCTTCTAAAGTCCCTAGTATCTCTCACGTTCAAATCTATATCATATAGAAAGTAAGGGATCCCTGGTGCACCAATTTCATCAATATATAAAAAATCCCGTGGGAGGTGTAAAAACTCTTGAGTGAAATCAAAGTGGCTTTTTTGTTATTTTAAAAATAATATTTATTAATACAAATATGAGAATTTAAGTCTCTAATTTGAATTTCAATCATAATTTTTCAATAAATATAATTCATTGATTTTCCAATCTTTAAATTAAGTTATACATTACCTGAACAAAAGAAAATACATCATATTAAAATTTTAAATATTATTATATGCAATTTGAGTAATTAATAAAATAAAGAATTTGCTACTTTATTCAAATAGTATAAATTTTAAAGTATTTAAATTATTATCTAATATATTAAAATTAAAAAATATAATTGATTTATCTTTTTAAATATTAAAAATCATATACTTAAAAATAATAAATATATGTATAATTAAATAACAATACTGAAAAAAAAAAAATTTAGATAACTTTAAAATTGGATATATATATTTGTAATTGTATTTTATTAGAACTTTTATTTTATTAAACTAAAATAAAATTAAAATAAAGTTTAAAAATTAAATAATAAAAAAAGTTGGAATTTTTTAATTATTTTTTTTTTTTTTTTTTTAAGGCATCGATAACGCATATCTTTATTTAAAATATTGTAATGTGCTACGCACTTCGTACAAAATTTATGAAAGTACACTCATAGCCCGAGGGCCGTTTCAATCATACTGCCTCAAAATTAAGATACATATAAACGAATAAAGGGAAAACGGGCATAAAAAAATAAAAATTCTATCTCAACTATCGAAGTAAGACAAAAATCCTACTAATTATTACTAATTTTGGGACTGCTTCGAATAAAATCCATCAAAACTGTCTTCAATTCTACAATTTCAGCATGTAATTGTCGTTTTGACAGCTTCTTTGAGAGGAAGTATCCGTACTCTTATCTTTTGTCTTCTGACTTTTCTTGTTCTTCCCTCCAGTCTTATTATTAGATGAGGATTGAGATGAATCCTTCGGCGGACTCCTTATGGGGACGCGATTTGATCCAGTGGCAGGAGAACCTGTCTTAGATCTTGAACCAACTTTAGTATGTTTGGAAGGTGGGTCTTGATTCAACTTGTTAGGTTTATCTTGCCTATTGGAACTAGACCACTGACTACTCTTCCTTCGTGTAATAAAAGACGGTACGGTATGGCGGCACCAACTGAGTTTTGCTCCATTCCAAAATGATTCCTTACTAAGGATGTTCTGTAAGTCCTCACAACTTTCAAAGTAGGCAATCATCTTACGCGTATCATTTAGATTCTTAACTTCTTTAAAAGCTTTAATATGTAGAGGATTGATAAAATTTGTTAGGTGTTTCTTAACTGCCAAAGCTTCAGCTGTAAAAGAATCTGGGGGTCCTTGAACAACAGCCTGAAATCTTTCTCTTTCTTTACGTTCTTTAAGAGACCAGGAGGCAGGAAACCATCAAACCACCACAGGTCCAAGAGGAGCTATCCAAAGGCAATCTCATTCCCAAGTATCGAAAGCGTGCATAATCTCTAACTTACACCAAACTGTTTTATACTTCTTCTGTTTCTTAACGGTCACTGAGATTATATTACCCTAAACCTTTAGATAGTCTAATAAAGTAATATTATCCCACTTGGCGGGGACATCATAAATGAGGATATCGCGAACATATTGACCTAAACTTGGGTTAGGGCGATAGCCAGTAATTATGTGTGTAGCATCATCACCTAGGTCATTAGATTTTACATTACTCTTCCCGCCATTTGTCTTGGATACAAATGGCTTGGCCATAGGTTTTAAAGAGGAACTGGAAGCAGACTGGGGTATAACTTGTGGCTGAGGTATTACAACAGGGTCCAAGTCTGGTGCGGGTATGTCAGGGCTAACTTGTTCCACATCCTTAGCCTTTTGTTTATCTTGCTTCCGTGATGCTCCGTCTTCATTCCGATTGGTACTTGTTGATGCAACACTGGATTGTGATTGGTGCTCTTTATTTATAGATATTTCCATATCCATAAATTCATCTGATAACCGGTGAGGATCATATGAGTCATCTAAATCTTTCAGTATATCCTTGATTTTTCTGCTGTCCTTATACAAAGCCGTAGCAGTCTTGAAGGCATCTTCGTGTATGAGGAGGAGGCCCTGTAAAGAATATAGAGAAGGTTTTTGCCATATTTCCACTTGTTCGCTATCTTATTAAGGCGTTCTTTTATAATTTTTGGAATGAAATTTCCTAGGTAGCCTTGGTACTCCTCTTTGCTCGCGTCCTTGGCAAATAACAAAGAGTGCTTAAGGGCCCACCCAAAACTTTGGTCATCCAGTAAAGTAATAAAGTGTCAAAAAAGTCGTTCATTAATATAGCTCGTTGAACTTGTTGGTAAATAGTGTCAAAGTCTGTAGTTCCTTCGACTATAAGTTGTGTAGTCATATTCGTTCCACTATATACAGCTTTTGAAAAAATAAAAAATTATTTTTGTTGTGTTGTGAACTGCACGAAGTGGAAGAGAGTTTTTGGAATTTTTTAATTATTAATAAGTTTATAATAATATTTTTATAAAAAAATAATATTTATAAAAAAATATAAAATAATAATTAATAATAACTAATATTTATTAATAATAATATAAATAAAATATTTTTTAAAGTTAATTAATCTAAAAATAATAAAATATAAATAAAATTATTATAAAAATATTAAAATTAGTTAAATTTATATTAATTGATGATCTGGATAAGATTGGTACTATTTTCATATTAAAATTTGGAGCAACATTTTACAACTGTTTGACAATAAATAAGTAAACACTAAAATTATTTTATTTTATCTAAAATTTGTAAAAATTAAATCATAGAGTAGACAGCATAAGTAATGCAATACTTTTGAATCAAATTTACAATATAAAATACAAATTTTAATATAATAAATTTATATTTATTTTAAAGCTAAGATCTTAAACAATATTTTAAAAGTATTTATTTATTTAATCAATCGTAAAATTTTATAAAATCATCTAATTTATAAAAACATAAAATTTTAACTTTTTAACTAAATAAGATAGAGGAAAACAAATACTAAATTTGAATTCTTTGAGTAAAAAATAGGTTAGATTTCAAAGATCATAATAATTGAATTACTAGTTATTAAGAAAATTAATTTTAAAAATCATTTTTTTTTTTTTTACTTCAAAGATCATATCATATTTATTGAAAAATATCAAAGGAATAGTTTTTAAAATCATGTAAATCACTTAAAAATCAATAATCAATAATTACTATAATTTTTAGTGATCTACATGATTTTTAAAATTAATTTTCTTAATAACTAGTGATTTAATTATTATGATCTTTGGAATCTAACCTATTTTTTACTTAAAGAATTTAAATTTGGCATTTATTTTGCTCTATCTCGCTTAGTTAAAAAAGTTAAAATTTTTATGTTTTTACAAATTAGATGATTTTTATAAAATTTATTATTATTTAAAATAAATAAATATTTTTTAAAATATTGTTTGAGATTTTAGCTTTAAAATAAATATAAATTTATTATACTAAAATTTGTATTTTATATTATAAATTTGATTCTTAAAAGTGTTGCATTATTTATGCTGTCTACTATATATGTAAAAATACTTAAGGAAAAAGAATAAGCTAAAAAAATCATATGTTTAGTATTACAAAAAGTGTTTACATTAGATATACTTCAATTTTTTTACTTTATTTCTTACTTTTTTGTATGATTGGTAAACACTAAAATTATGAAAACTCATTTGGGTATTATAAAAATCATACAATATATATAATAAAAGTTAAGAAATCATAATAAGTTAAAATATTTGCTTATTTATTGTTAAAAGAATTATGATTCATATTAGAGACCTGCATTTGGCTATATTTTGAGGCCTGACCTGACCTGGATTTAAAAACAGTATATCATGTACCAGCTCAACCCAACCTGAGGTAAAAATACTGAAATTCAGGCCCAGCCTGAACTTAGACTGGTTTTTAATATATGTAAAAAACTAAATTTTTATAATAAAAATATAGTGTTTGGATAAAAAACAATTTGTATATGAACTTAAAATAAAAAATAATGATTTTCAAGTCTGATCTGAAATTAGAAATTTGTAGTAAGCTTAATTTTGGTCAGAATTAAGAAAATTTTAACTAGAATTAAGAAAATCTGGATTTTTCCAAAAAAAAAATCTGCCAGTCCAGTCTGGCCTAAGTCTTTTTTTTAATTAAAATTTGCCAGCCCAGATCCAGCTCAGTACTCAGATCTAGGCTGGACTAATTTAGATCCAGGCTCAGTTTGCAGGTCTCTACTTCATATAGCAAAACATTTATATTACATAAATAATTAATGAGAAATACATGAACACTATAATTTTGAAATTTATTATTATAGAATAAAAATTAAATTATGCATGCAATAAATCTTAAGGAAGAAGAATAAAGTAAAAAAAATATATATTTGGACAGACTTATAGCAAAAAGTGGGCTCAGCCAAAAAATTTTTTTTAAGATTTTATTATAATTATATATTAATTAACTTAATCTTTTAAAAAAAATATTTTTTTATTTATAATATATTAATAAAAAAATTAAATTTTTAATAATTTGTAATTTATATATTTTCTTTTATTTCATTTAATAAGTTATATAAATGTGCTAGAAAAAACTAATATTTTTAATGAATTCCTTGCAAAATTTTAATTTAATTTAAAAAGAACCAATTTAAAAATCTTTAAAAAGTTTTTAAAATAGTAATAATTCTTTAAATTAATTAAATAATTAAATTTATAATTATTTTTAAAATTATGTTATTATCCCAACCCCACCTTTTGCTATGGGTTTGCCCATTTATTAATGGGAAAAAAGTGTTTATATTTTACGCTGTAATGCCAGAATTCACGTAATAAAGAAATAATATTAGTACAATACGTAGTAATTGCAAGGGTAATAATTTAACCGACGGTAATAATTTAACTGATGGGAATTAATTTAACCAATGGGAATTAATTTAACCGATGGATAATAGTCCAATTGAAGGACGATAATAGTCATAGTTATATTTATTTTTAGATTAAATTATATCATATTTTTATTTTAGTTTAAATTACATCATAGTTATATTTATTTAAATTAAATTACATCATATTTTATTTTTAGTTTAATTTATTTTAACATTCAAATTAAGGGGAAATGAAATAGTAGAAACTAATAGTTTAGGAAAATAGAAAAAATAGTAGAAATTAATTTTTTGAAAATTTATAAAAAGACCCTTTATGTAAAGAGGATCGACAGATCAAGGATTGACAAAATAGAAAGCTCAACAGTTAATTCTGTTCTCTCGAATAATATGAAATAATAAAGATGAGAATATTGATTATTAAAAGTTATTACGAATATGCTCGTGGTTTACCCGAAAATTAATTAATATTTGAATGAATTATTTAATGATAAAGAGAATATAATATGGGGAAACTATCGCAGTTTAAAAGTTAAAAATAATAAAATAATAATTTAAAAGAATTATCAGAAATAATGAGAAATGAATTATTTGAAATATATTCGAAAGTATAAGAATTGGGAGATGATAAGTTCGCGATAGTAATGAAGTAATAACTTGACAATCAATAATAATGACGTAAAATAAAATAAACAAAGCATAAAAATAAACCAAGCATAATAAATATAATGATATGTTAACACTAAGGTGGCAGCTTAGTCGTTACAACGCATATTTTATTTCACAATTTTTATATAATTAGTAAATACTATAATTATGAAAATTCATTTATATGCAGTAAAAATCTTTTCACATATGCATAAATATTTAAAGAAAAAGAATAAACTAAAAAATTATATATTTATTATTGAAAAAAAAGTGTTTGCATTGCATGCATATCAGATTTTACAATTTTTTATATTTTTTTCACTATTAATAAACACTAAAATTATGAAATCCAATTTCTATGCTATAAAAATAATATTCTATATGCAAATAAATTCGAGGAAATAGAACAAGCAAAAAAAGTTATATACTATTATTGTAAAAATAAGTTTATATTGTACAATCATCTAATTTTATGAGAGTACTAAAGAGTACTGATCTTATTCAGATTGTCAATTAAAGTTATAAAAATTATAAATAAAGCCATTCCAATTTAATTATTTATTTAATATTTAGATTTTATGATAAATTTAAAGAAAAAAGAGATTTATAATAAATAAATATATATAATAAAATTTTAAAATATCTAAAAAATTTTAATAAAATATAATTTAAATTTAAAAAAAGTATTTAAATATATATTTATTTTAATTCAGATTTTTATAAAAATAAAAAAAAAATAAAATATATTAAACAAATAATTAAATTAGAGTAGCCTAATTATATTATAATACTAAAATGAAGGAAACGTCATTATATCTTGAGTACTTTATCAAGGGATAGCATATGATGATTTTTTAGTCATTAACTATCTTGTCATAGAGGTTATATAGTATGGCAATATGAGTTCTGAAACTACTTTGCTGAAACTTGAAGTTTACAATCGATATTGAATAAATATCATAATGATGTCATTACGATATCATTACGATATTTTAACAAAAAATCGAATCGACGTCGTTAAGTTAGTCTTAACTATGTTTATTCGATATTGATTGGTTCGATATCTCTGCGATCACTATACGACATTTATTTGATATCATAACTATATCATAGCAATAACGTATTAACATCGAATTAACATTGCCAAAGTATTATAACATTTATTCGATATCGTAACTATATCGTAGCAATAACGTATTAACATCGAATTAGCATTGCAAAAGTATTATAACATTTATTTGATATCGTAACTATATCGTAAAGATAACATATTAACATCGAATTAATATTGCCAAAGTATTATAACATTTATTTGATATCGTAACTATATCGTAAAGATAATATATTAATATCGAATTAATATTGCAAAATATTATAATATTTATTCGATATCGTAACTATATTGTAGCGATATCATATTAACATCAAATTAATATTACGAAAATGTTTTTATATTTACTCGATATCATAACTATATCATAGAAATATCATATTAATATTGAATTAACATCGCTAAAGTATTATAACATTTATTTGATATCATGACTACATCATAGTAATTTCATAAATTACATCATAAAAAATGATTTTATATTTATTACGTTATAATAATAATTTACATTAATAATAATAATAAGAAAATAAAGAAGAAAATAAAGGTATCCGTTCAACATTAGGTACCGATTCCTAGCAGATCCTTACGCAGTACTCTAGGGTTTTAGTTTTAGTAGCTTTAGTTTTGGTTTTGGTTTTAGTTTTGGTTTAGTTTTGGTTTTAGTTTTAGTTTTCTCCCTAGAGTTTCTGATCATGCTTTCACCATACAGGTTTACTAACGTCTACTAAGGCGCACACCTAACAGAACAACAATACCTGAGAAGTGAAGTAATATTCAATGTGGATAGAGTGGATGGGTCAGATATGATAAATAATGAAAACAAAATGGAAACGAAACAAAGGCGAAAAGAAAAAGGAGACAAGATCAAAAAGAAATGATAAAGAATATTGATGGAAAAAGATGAAACGAAAAGAAAGGGAAACGAAGAAAGAGAAATAAAAGGAAAAAGAAACAAAAACTGAAGGGAGAACGAAAGGGGGGTTACATTTTCCTTTTTCTTTTTTTTCTTTTCATGTGATGAGTGAATACATCTTATTCCTTTTATTCTATACATAAGTAGGATCCAATCGCTAAGGGTAAATTTAAAAAAATATAAAATATAAAAAAAACAATTATGATTAATATAATATACTCTTTATAAAATATATTTAAATTTTAAATTTAATACATAACCTTGAGATAATGGTTAGAGCAGGTAATCTCTGGGATTTTGAGAAAAAATAAAAATGATAATATTTTTAACATTAGCTCTTTAAATTTTGAAAGTGTTAATTCTTAAAACATAATATTATAAAAAAAAAATGCTGGCTACTACGACTGACGCCACCCCAGACAAAGTAATTGGTGGCAGAAAATGTCATAAAATATCCAGCCCTATTTCACAACATTTTCCTCCAAGCTAAGCAAATATTACAAAAGAAAGCTTCAAATATATTTAGCAATTTGAACATAGCATTTGAGAATACATTCTAACTCCCTTAAGTAATACCACAGTCTAACAAAGAAAGACTCAAACTACACCCTATTGTAAAGAAAGTACATAACCAATCCCTCTTACAGAACCAGTAGACTTTACGAATATGGTAGAGTCCAAAAAAATATGAAAAATATGCGTATATCCCATTTTCATACCTGCTTAATGGCTTCACTATTTATTTAAAAGTAGTTTTTTTGTCTTATACGTTTTTCGGCAAACGGTCTTCGTGTTGGCGACTATATCGAATATATAAACTAAAATGCCAAAGTACTGTTAATATTGTAAAAGATAAGTAAAGTATACTTGGATAAAAGCAAGAAGAAGAAAATACCGTAAAGTGTTAAAATAGTAATATTTGGCTTCACTATTTATTTTTTTGTCTTATACATTTTTTGGTGAACGGACTTCGTGTTGGTGGCTATATCAAATATATAAACTAATATGCCAAAGTATTGTTAATATTGTAAAAGATAAGTAAAGTATACTTGGATAAAAGAGAGAAGAAGAAAATACCGTAAAGTGTTAAAATATAAGACAAATATAATATTTTTAAGAAGAGAGACGTGTATTTTTGAAAAATAAACAAAAAAAAAAATCGCGCATTAATAAACTGAATTTTAGCTATTTTTAGATATCACATGCATGTAATCAAAGCGATTTTTATTACATCATGCATGAGGATCAATGTAATTTTATTGGTTAATTTTAACCAAAATTTTAGTCATTTCTTCATTACACAAAATATTTGTTATGTCCACTGATAAAAATGAAACCGTGGAAGACATTTATGAATTTTTAAAAAAGAATGAAATTTCAGTTGTTATTTTAATGATTTAAAGATTATTTATGTTAACGCTAAAATAAGAAATTATAAAATCAATAATTTCTCTAATAATAATTAAATTACTATGCTATCTTAGTAATAAACTTGATTATTAGTTATTTATTAAAATTTTTTAATCCAAGAGCGAAAATGAATATATATAAATCAACCTTGTCATTTCCTTCAGCGAGACCTATTAAGTATTCAAAAAGTCTGATTGGGTTTTCGCATGCGAGTTATCAAATGATTAGGTAATACAAACTTATTTAGGATGTGATACATGATTTCCTTTATTTGCGGGATCGGTTGATTATATTGAAACACTTTTCGCACTTATTAGCATTTATATTATCAATTAAAAGTATCAACTTATATTTGAAGATAAGAAATTTATTATAAGTTTATTTATAATTTTGATTTTTTCATAGATAGATTGCTATTTGATAATTAATTAATTGGTTAGGATTCGTCAGGTACTTTAATAAAGAATTATATATAATTTGATAATAGACTTTAATAACAAACCTAATTCCTTTTCTTTCTCAATCCAATACGTCTTGTTAGCTCTTGATCCATTTCAAAGCCCTGATTCTGGCATCCTTTTGATTTATATTTAATATTGCTTCGTTCCTTTCAAAAAAAAGCCAAACTTTTTCCTCTTCCAAGACTTTTACCTTCTCTTCTAGTTGATTGATTCTTTTCTCAAGAGCCTCAACATAACCTGCAGAGGGAAGGGATTAAAGAGGAATAGCAGAAGGTGGGGTCAGTTATAATCAACTCACCCAGCAGGAGAGCCACGTTAAAGCAAAGGCTAGGCACCCGACAGTCCAACAATTCAGGTACTTCACAGGACCATTAAGAACATCAACCTGAGAGGCGAGTTCACAGTAGCCATTTTAGAAGTTTAAACCCAGGCCAGACTATGTACGGAAAGCTGTGGTATTCACCCATTTATTTCATAAATTCCCTTTCGCTTCTTCTTCAATATTTTTGTTCTGAAACGATGTACCAATTTTGCCTTTGCGGCCTGTGATTTGTGAGGCTTGCGACGGCTCATATTTCTGTATAAGATATAATAAAGAAGATAAATAATTGTAGTCGATACTTCAGAAAATAAATCATGACTCATAATCTCTGCATACAGAGAAATGCAAACCTATAAGAGAGGAGAGGAAAAGTGGAAACAGTTTTAAGAAAAGGAGGAATATTTATATGAAACAGGCCTGATACGTCAACATGAAGAAAGGAACCTTTTATGAATCCATTTCACGAAGATATAAAATATATTTGACTAAAGGATTATACCAGGAAAAGCTTTTTCTTTTATCATAGGAATGAAAAACATACTAAATTGGAAATTTTAAATGTGCTAGAGAAAATCGATGATAGAAAATAACGTAATTTAATGTGTAGAATTCAATAATGTTTAAGGGGCAAGTTCACTGAGTTGGTCACACAAGTACAATTAAATTCTCATCACTTTAAAATTTTATTAATAACGAATTAACAAAGAAAACTTTATTTGTTAAATGTTGGCTTTATTGTATCAATTATTAAGGTTTTGCATTATTTTTGTATTAAATTATTAAGTTTAGCATTATTTGATTATCGTATTAAACTATTAACAGTTAAGGTTTAGCATCAAATAAAAGAAAAAATTTTTAGAAAAATTTCATAAGTGAAAAAAGGAAAAAAATTTTGTACTTACCATTATCGATAGTATCATTATTATCCACGGTATTCTGGCTATTGTTATTGCTTCGGGCTATAAATTGATTAAGAAAATCAATAAAAAAATCTATAACTTGATTAAATTTTTTTTATAATTTACATACATCTTCTATTCCTTCGATTTCTTCGATTTTGAGTCTGGCTAACTCCGATTGAAGCTTGTACAAATTGATCATCTAAAAACATATTAAATAATATTGGAATACATAATTCTAAATAAATATAAAGCAATTAGAATTCTTACCCGGTCTTTCCCAGAAGCGGGTGTTCATTATGTCGAAGAACACCGCTCTTGGGCGACTTCTCACGCCTCTAGGGTCATTGGCAATGACCAATAATTGATCCTAAAATATTTTAAAGTCATTAATATTACACAAATTTTTATTTATTAATATTTAACTCACATGATAGTTAGTAACGAGCTTATTGAACTTCGTCTGGCATTGTTGTCCTGTATAGTTACATCCACAAGTATTATTAACATTTTCTGCTATTGATCTCCAGAATTTTTTCTGCTACGCCCTGGAATTTGGTAATAATATTCGTAATTTCGTGACCTCCGCTGCTCAATGAGCACAGCAGTTTGTTCATCTGTCCATTCTACCTGGTCGGTGGAAGTGTTGCGAGGAGAAGTAGAATTAGATAAAGATTCGGCGTTATCAGTACGATGTTGAGATGAGGTTGAAGGATCGCAAGAGGTTGATGATGTTGTATTTGTGTTATTTGAAGACATTATTAGAATTTTTGAAATTTTGCGATGTTTTATTTGACAAAAATTTGTTATATATGAGTGAATATAAGACAAGAAATATATAATTAAAAAATTAAAAAATGTGAGAAAGTTCCATTTTTTAATTATTTTTTCTAATAATTCTAATTATACCATTTCAATCATTTTTTCTAACAATTCTAATTACGCCATTTCAATTATTTTTTTCTAACAATTAATTACGCCATTCAATTATTTTTTCTAACAATTCTGATTATGCCATTTCAATTATTTTTTCCTTTTTAAATTAAAATGATTTCATTAATTCATGATATTACATCATAAATTCATAGAATTTTGAAAATTAATTCCGTCTCTTGTCCATTAAAAGTGATTAAAATGTTGATTTTCCATGGTTTCCCATTGTACAAAAAAAAATTAGCCATTAAAAGTGATTAAAAATTTTACGTAAAAAATTAACTTTATTTACTCATAATATTTTACCACATCTTTTACGATATTTTATAATGCGAAAAAAAAAATTTGATTTATTTTACTTTTCGTGATTGATTTAATGTGTTAATTTTTGAACGTTTAAAAAGAATTAATAAATATTGAGCGCGTTGAACGAGGATTATGCTTATATAATACGTGAGACATTCTAAACTTAAACCTTCTAGAATTATACTTATTAAGATGAAATACATGATTATCACTTAGTTTGAAAATGGAAATCAAATATGGGACATACTACAATTCGTAACACTGAAATTACAAGTCCAGCAAAAAACTTACAATGTATGACTATTAACATGCGTATTTTATTTATATGACCATATTTATTGATTTAATTGAAAAAATTAGTGAACATTAAAATATTTTTAAATTTTATAGCGCAAAAATCATTTATTGATAATTAATTAAAGAGCGCTATTAAATCTATAATTTAATTTTATTAATATTTATGAATAAAGACGTAATGTATTAAATAAAAATGATTTACATGTTCCAAAGAATTTACTATCCTGTTGCCACTTCGAGAGGGAACAATTATATCCTTCGTCATACTATCCAAGTTCTTAACGGCAGATAGATCTTTGCTATTCCAAGAAACCTTGAAGGTTTCTCTTATAAAATCTATTAACGTATCAAAGCTACCAATCTTTTTCATTTCAGAGAGATTTACAGCAGCGAGCTGTCGATTCAAGAGTTTTTGAACAAAATGTTCATCAACATAGTCTTTTACTTCTTTATTTGACAGGCTACCAGTGATCGCTCTACAGTTAATTATTTTTTATTAACATAACAATAAACTCATTAGATATAAGATATATTATCAAACAATAAAATAAAATATACCTATTTTTTCTAATATTTTTATATTCATTTATCTCATGTTCAATATTTTGATTAAGTTTATTACGGTAGTCAGCAAAGGCTCGACGAGTTTTCTCTAAGAAATTTTTTCCTTCTGTACTGTAAATTTGAATCTTGAAAATTTTTTTAATTAATTCAACAAATGTCTCCCCACGCGGGTTGCAGGTACGAAGAAAGAGACATTTGATGGACTCGTCCCAAAGACGAGCATTATCCTAAAATATTAAAAGATATGTTATTTACTTTAAAGAATTGGGTACAAAATAAATATATTTAGCACTAACATCAGCACTAGACGTTGAAGACATCGAGCCAGAACCAGAATCCATTTCTAACATTTTATTTGCTAGATGAAAAATATGTGGATGGGCGACGAGAAAATTGCATATTTCTAAATTACTTTTAAACCCAACAGGAATGGGTTCATCCAAATTTACAAGTTTATCATCCGTCATATTCATTTTATCTCTATTATGATCATCACTATCATTATCTGAACTACCACTTTTCTCTTCTTCGCAATCTTCTTTTTCTTTTTCATCTTCCCTTCCATCATCTTTTTCTCTTCCATCATCATCTTCTCTTTCATCATTATTTCTTCGGTTAGAAGCTAAACCTATTATTTAGTAATATATCATTTAATTAAAGATTAAATATATTATTAAATATTAAGGCTGCACACATATATGATATGTATATAATATTTACCTGAAATGAATTGATCAACATCGTTAATATTGGTCTCCCTCCTTTTTTTCGCTTTTTGACTTAGACTTTGATTTTTTGAAATCGGTACTATTATACATATTTTCAGTATCATTTTATTCTCAAAGTAAAATTTATTATAATTATATTTTATAAAGTTACATACCTGCTGTCTCTTGATTTGCCTTACGTTTGGACATAGCAAAAAATAAAGATACAAGATACAAAAATTCTGAGATACAAAAATTCGAACAAAGTAAAATATAAATAAGAGACCTCATCTCAATTCCCAAACCCCCGAGCTGACCTTGCATTTCCAAATTTATACGGTATATGTTGAGATTATACCATATTGAGATGTTTATTTCGTGACAATCTTACAAGGGAAGACGATTTGTTTAGAATTGAAAATAGAATCGATTTGAATTATACAAAAATTTAAATTTTAATTATTTAACATATTGACATATTTACATAACGAAAGGAAATTTTTATTTAACGAAAGGAAAATTTAGATTTACTTATTTAACGAAAGGAAATTTTTATTTGTAAGTTGCTAAAGTATTTGTTTATGAACAAATAGGACTATCGTTACATCATTCAATAAGAATCTGCAGATGTTTATCTAAGATAAATTTGCACTTCTTTTTTTGATTAAGCGCAGTAAACATAACCTTTTACAGCCATAATTGCTGATATAATACATACTATTGTACAAAATACAAATAAATATTAGTGAGATTATTTAATCAACAGACCTTGCTTTAGTTATGTTCGAAGATGATGCTTGAATCTCGATCGATTGATAATAACAAATAATGAATAAATGCACTTTGAATATAAATGAGAGCCATGTTTCAAATAATAATGCGAAGTATGTAATTAAATGATTATATTGTATTGTTTAGTTTATTATTATTATATTGTAAATCTTGACATTTTTATATTGATGATAAAATAATAACGTAAAGCGTGAATATAAGAAAAAAACTTTTACATAATATGTGGTAAACGTCTCTAGCTTATGTAAATATGGCTCTAAGGCAATTCTCGTGTCAATGTCTTGACAGTAACATCATACAGGTCAAGAACGTAATATTTGCGGCTCTAAGTGATACAAGAGTGTGATTGAATCTAAAATTCCATTTTCTGGCACATGTTTATTGATCATCTAATCAACAATTAATCTATATTTGGATAGTTCAACAGTGTACCGTATCGAACATTGACCGATTTCGTGAAAGAATTCTTCTATATATTAGTAAAACTTCGGTAATTTATTTTTTTTTTTTTGTATGTTTAGTGAAATTACAGCCTAGATTAGATTAACTTTTTTTTCTCTAATCAGATTAGATTACTATAATTATATCAAAGTACCATAAATTTTGTTAAAAATCAACAATTTTACAAAACTATTTACGTCATATTTAGTTATGAGAAAGAGATATATTCACTCCACTGGCAGTTCCGTAAAACCATTTCAAATTCGCAATTGGTTTTCTCATACTAGTCGTAATGAGACAACAGCAAATTCAACTGAAGATAACAATGAAATGTTATCTGAAGACATCGATATGAAGGACATTAATAGAAATGACAATGAATCAATATATTTTCAGCATTATGATAATGATATAGATTTGAGGGATAATGTAATTGACGAATCATCAGATGAAGATGGTGATGATGATGACGAAAAGGAAGATTATAATGAAGAGGAAGATTATTTCAATAAGGAAGGTGAAGAAGAGGAAGGTCACAATGACGATGAGGAAGAGGAAAGTCACAACGACCACAATAACGAAGAAGAAGAGGAAGGTAACAACAACGAGAACAACGATATACATCAAATTATTGAAGCTTTAGATAAAGACAAGATACCATCCTGTGATGGTGAATTTTCACCTTACTTTAATGATTATACAACTACTGCTCTATTCTGTTGGCTCCAGAAATACAATATTTCTACAAAAGCATATGAAGATCTTGCTAACATCATTCACAATTCTCAATTTGAGCCCACTCATGTAGTAAAAAATATCAGAAGATTCCAATCTTGGAGAAAACGTCTTCCTTTACTACTAATAATAATAAAGCCTATTAAAATTTCATCAAAAAAAACTTTGTCAACTTCACGAGGTTCAAAACTTTCGTACCAACTCTCAATTAGCGAAATTATATGGTGTATTCTCAACAATCTGATACTGATGAGACATATGTATTTTGGACCAGGCATTGATTCTGAAACAAAATCGGAATTTTGGCATGGAACTCTATGGGGAGAATCTCCACTTTTTGGACAAAATGAAATAATAATATCAGAAGGTAATAAACAATATAGTTTGATATAATTATGGTCTGTGTTAGCAAAATTGATTGATTTATTTTTGATAAAATAGTAATATACCGATCTGATGATTTTATCTACTATAACGATAATAATGGTCATCGAAGACTTGGAAGATTAAGAGCAATTTTGAAAAATGATAATGAAGATTATCAGTTACGAATTCAAAAAATTCTGAATTATAATGACTTACCTGGAAATTTAAAAGGATTATCAAGACAACGTCGTTCTCTTGTTGGAGAAGTTTGGTTGGTAGACGAACCATTTCCAATTATCATGACCTCACAAATTCTAGAAAAAGCGACTATATTAATAACGTTTCAACACCAAAACATTTCTGAAGATTCATTGCATATTACTGAAGTAATTTATAAATGTAATGACCGTTGGCACATTCGTGATGTGAAACTTTCATACCAACATCCTTCTGATTACATTTCTATCAGAGATCCACCATCATCTATGCCAGTTTATAAGCTGTTTTTAGATCTTTATTATGATGATTTTGGTACGTTTAGAAATGTGTATCATTCTTTAGGTGGTGTCTATGTACAGTTTGGCAACATGCTAACACATCAAAGAAAACTTATCAAAAACCATTTTGTTCTTGGGTTTGTTCCATTTGGTGGCAATTTTGACGAATTTATGCTACCATTTGTTTCAGAAATGAAAGAACTTGAAAAAGGTAAGATAATGACTGTTCAAGGACAAAATGCATGGGTAATTGCTGGTTTGGGCGTTGTTATGGCAGATTTACCTCAAGGTAATGACTTGGCAGGAGTACTAAGGTATTTCGACTTAATTAATAATTTAATAATATAACTTGAAACAATTTAATGATATAATTTGTAACAACTATTGAAATTTTTTAAAAATAATTTAGGCATAATGCAAATAAAGGTTGTCGTACCTGTACAATTAAAAAGGAATTATGGAGTTCTTATAATCAGGATACTGTGACAACATTACGTTACCATCATATTACAAATGAAGAAATTTTAGAAATTTCTCAGGAACTGGTAACATCAAGAAGAGACCAACTTTGTACAAAGTATGGTTTAAGACAATTGCCTAGTATTTTAGATAAATTAAAAAGGGAAAGGCATCTACAAGCGCCGCAGGACATTTATCACGCTACTGTGGGAAAGATTGGGTGACTGCTAAAGTTAACCTGTGAATTATTTTCACGAGAAGGAGAAGATGATTTCATTAAAATTTGGAAAAATTTTGAAATTCTAAAAAAGTAGGGTAATTTACCAAATCTGATCTCTCATCATAATAGTTTTATGATGTCTGATCTTCTCAGACTAGCTATGATTATGCCATTCTTGCTAAATCAGTTTCTAAAGGAATCAAGTCTTAAGCATAATGAAGCAGTTGCTATTCAATAAAGGATTGATGCACTTCGAATTAATTTAGTGCCAAAAAGCATTATATCTTATTGGGTATATGTTGTGAAAACTATGAAGACAGTTTTTAATAAAGAATTTACGTCAGATAGCTACAAGGAATTACAACAATATCTTAAAAAAGAGTTTTCAATCCTTCCAAAGGTATAGTTATGGAATTGAAATTCAAAAAGTGTGGAATAATTTAAATATGATTCTAACAATAATATTCTTTTTATATGTTAGGTTTTTGCAAATTTTGTTAATTTACCAAATATACATGTTAATATGCATCTTCTGATGCATGCTAAAACCTTTGGAACACTCACTAATACCCAGGTTGGTATAAAAGAGATGGTACATTATATTTTTAAGGGAATGGTACCGAAGATGAATTGCAAAAACATAGACTTGGATTTATTAAAGCGTTATAATACTATATTTGCAATTCGACATTTAGTAGATGGTGGTATTGATCCAAGATTTAATAGGCCTTGTACTGGGTTCACAAATCTTGGTCAATTATTTTTGAACTGGTACGTTACAGAAGATAAATATTCAATTGAAGAACAAGCTCAGAATGATAATGCAGAAGGTAAAATTAAATTGTATATTATATATTATATCATATATGCATACATAATATTTACTAATTTTAATTTAGTTACATCCCCAGTAAATTTTATCTCGAACATTTCCTTAAAAAAAAAAATGCCAAAGGAGAATCAGAATAACCTTCTGTTTACTCTGCAGCATGGTTTTAAAACTGAACTGTTTTTATCTTATGTAGATATGAAGTTCAAGGTGGCTCTTATAAATTCTTCAACTAGCTGGTACAAATTAGCATCATATACCATTGAAGAAAAAAATAGTGTCCTTTCAAAAATCCACTTATATCTTGGTGATTTTGTCACAATTTATGAAGAAGATCATGAAGAATCTTATGCAATCATCAAAGGGATTTTCGCTATAAGGTAATAATGACAAATATTATGCCTTTATTGTTGTGGATTGGTTTGAAGATACTGGGATTGAACATTCACTGTTGAAATGTCCACTTTATCGCTTTCAAGCAACAGGGAATAAATGGAGGCGCATTTTTCCAATTACTGTAATAGATAATGTGCAAAAAGTACATTTTATTCATAATTGTAATTCAGGAGGATGCCAAGGATCTGATCATGATACCACGAACAGAATTTGGATAAAAAATAGTTTTTATTTTACAGCTATATGATTAATTAAAATTACTGAAAGATTGTTATATTTTACAATAATTACAAATAATTAATTAATTTTATCCAATAAAAATCTAGTTCTAATATCATATATATTTTAAACAATGAGTAAGAGATTGTCAAGATTGTCATACCTAGTGAAATAAGTGTCTGAGCCGATTAGGAAATTTTGTCAAGAAGAATTCAGTTTTTTTATTTGCTATTGGTGGTGTTATGATCATCGCATGTTAGAAAAAAAGAAGTGGCACACAAGTATATAGTCTCATGTAAAAATTTAACAGGTTTTTTATTTTAACGGGTTTTCTTAATACTTTATATCATCTCAGTTGAAATTAAATTTTAAATTAAATTTTAATTAAATTACAAATTAATAAAATATATATAAAAACATTTAAAATTTAGTATTGAATTTATCAATATTAATTAATATGATATTGATTTGATATTTTATTTATTTCACATTTTTTTAAAAATTAATTATTGCTTTTAACGATAAAATGATATAGATTTGTTATATTAACGATATCAAATTAATATTGATTCAATATTTATAAAATGATATTATATCGATATCGTATTTGTTTAAATAAATATTAAAATGATATTATATCGATATCATATTTGTTTCACATTTTTCGTTATTGTTTAACTATATCAAAATAATGTCAATTCGTTATATTGCCTATATCGAAATGATGTTGATTTGATATTTATAAGATGATGTTTTTACGATGTCATATTGATACTGAATATATGTCGATACGATATCATATCTATATCGTATTTGTTTCACATTTTTATTGTTGTTTAACTATATCAAAATAATGTCGATTCGTTAAATATTCAATATTGAATTAATGTCGATTTGACATTTATAAGATGATGTTTTTACGATGTCGTATTGATACTGAATACATGTTGATACAATATCATATTGATAACGTATTTGTTCACATTTTTTTAAAAAAATCATCGTTGTTATAACAATATTAGTATGATATTGATTCGATATTTCTTTAAGTAAATATCTTTACAATATCATTTTGATATATCGAATAAATAATATACCGATATCATTGCGATATTATAATGATATCATTTGCAAATCGATATCATTACGATGTATATTTAATATCATTACTATATCAATTCATCATCATTTAGAATTTTTAAGTTTCTGTAAAGTACTAACAATACTATCTACGTTTCCTTTATTTCTTTTTACTTGTACTTTAATACTAACACAGGTCGAATGAAAAAAAATCAGAATTTGCTTTATTTTAATATGCTCTTGCCGATTTTTATGTAATTCTGCCGATTTTTATATAATTCTGCTAATTTTTATATAACTCTGCCGATTTTTCAATCAAAAATGATCGTCTTTAATTGGCTGACTATATGGGGTCTTTGCAATAGAAAGGTACGAAACTCAAAAAAAAATAAAAATTTAATTAATATTAAATTTACACTTATTTTAGTATAAAAAACATAATTAGCATATAAAATAAATTTAAAAATTTTTTTGAGTTTCGTACCTTTCTATTGCAAAGACCCCATATAATTACATCATTTGTTTATTGATTTATTGATAATTTTTTTTTATTTTTGCTTATTACGTTTCATTTTTTTCCTTCTGCTCATTTACAAATAAAAAAAAGCAACTGTTAGAATGTATTTCTTTAAATAAAAAAACAAACAAACAAAAAGTTGGTACACACCAGTTATCCAAAGAAGCCGTATTTTTTTTATTTAATCTAAAAAAACGATTTTTTTTTTTATTTAACATAAAAATGAATTTTTTTTTAACTTTATTTAATTTAAAAAACAAATTTTTTTTTATTTAATTTTAAAAGAAATTTTTTAGCTTTATTGTAAAAATGGCGAGTTTTGTTAAAGAAACATTCTAATGTTTCTTTCTTTTCTCCATTTTTATAGAATGCAGCCTTGAAGATTTCGGAAAGGTGAATTGACAATAGGTTTTATTATTAATGGTTTTAGAAACGTACCAATATCTCTTTTTTCTCTCCTTAGATGATGGGCGTAATTAATGTAAGTTTCGAAATTTCATTTTCGAAACTTTATTTTTTCTTTTTTTTTTTAGGAAACGTTTACTAACGTTTCCATCTTTTTTTTTTTGTAGCTTCTGGTCTTCGATTCTTGGACGATGGCCGTAATGAATGTAAGTTTCGAAATTTTTGAAACTTTTTTTTTCTTTGTTTTTTTTTAGGAGACGTTTTTACTAACGTTTCCATCTTTTTTTTATAGCTTCTGGTCTTCAATTCTGGACGATAGCCGTGGGTGTAATGAATGTAAGTTTCAAAATTTTTGAAACTTTTTTCTTTTTTTTTTAGGAAACGTTTTACTAACGTTTCCGTCTTTTTTTTGTAGCTTCCGGTCTTCGATTCTTGGACGATGGCCGTGAGCGTAATGAATGTAAGTTTCGAAATTTTGAAACTTTTTTTTTCTTTGTTTTTTTTTAGGAAACGTTTTACTAACGTTTTCTGTCTTTTTTTTTTGTAGCTTCTGATCTTTGATTCTTGAACGATGGCCGTGGGCGTAATGAATGTAAGTTTCGAAATTTTCGAAACTTTTTTTTTCTTTGTTTTTTTTAGGAGACGTTTTTACTAACGTTTCCATCTTTTTTTTTTAGTAGGTTCTGGTCTTCGATTCTTGGATGATGGCCGTGGGCGTAATGAATGTAAGTTTCAAAATTTTCGAAACTTTATTTTTTCTTTTTTTTTAGGAAACGTTTTACTAACATTTCTGTCTTTTTTTTTTTGTAGCTTCGTGTCTTCGATTCTTGGACGATGGCCGTGAGTGTAATGAATGTAAGTTTCGAAATTTTTGAAACTTTATTTTTTCTTTATTTTTTTTAGGAGACGTTTTTACTAATGTTTCCATCTTTTTTTTTTAGTAGGTTCTGGTTTTCGATTCTTGGACGATGGCCATGGGCGTAATGAATGTAAGTTTTGAAATTTTTGAAACTTTATTTTTTCTTTTTTTTTTTAGGAAACATTTTACTAACGTTTCCATCTTTTTTTTTTTGTAGCTTCCGGTCTTCGATTCTTGGACGATGGCCGTGGGCGTAATGAATGTAAGTTTTGAAATTTTAGAAACTTTTTTTCCTTAGTTTTTTTAGAAGACGTTTTTACTAACATTTCCATCTTTTTTTTTGTAGCTTCCGGTTTTCGATTCTTGGACGATGGCCGTGGGTGTAATGAATGTAAGTTTCGAAATTTTTGAAACTTTATTTTTTCTTTTTTTTTAGGAAACGTTTTATTAACGAATCCATCTTTTTTTTGCAGGTTCCGATCGAACGTTTTTAGTAATTGGGCTTCTTTACAAGTATGTTTCTTTTTATTTCATTTTATTTTTTTTATGATCGATTACATTTCGTTATTTACTAACTTTTCTTTCATTTTTTCTTTTATCCCCTGTGTTTCTTTTCGTTTGTTTTCCATTCTTTTCGTCTCCCTTCAATTATTTTTGTATATTCACATTTCTCTTTCATTTCTTCCTCTTTTTTTTCTTTTTTTTTTACGTTTTTCCTTCTATTTTTTTTTCGACTATTACGTTTAACCCTCCTTTTCATTTCATCACTTTACATTTGCCCTCATTTTTGCTTTATTCCTTTACGTTTCATCTCCTTTTCATTCGTCTCTTTACGTTCCTCCTCTTTTCATTTTATTTTTTATATTTTCCCTCCTTTCATTTCACCCTTTACGCTTCTCCCTTCTTTTCATTTCGTTCCTTTTCCTTTTCGTTTCATTTCCTATTTTTTGACATTTCTTTCCTTTCTTTTTGTTCCTTTACGTTTCCTCCTTCTTTCTTTTCGTCCCTTTACGTTTCCCTTCTTTTCTTTCCGTTTCTTTATGTTTTCCTACTATTCTTTTCATTTATTTTCACTTCTCCCTCCATTCTTTTCTTTTCACTCACCTTTCGGTTTACTTTGTTTCTTTTGTTTCCTTTTGTTTCTTTTCACTTCTCTTCATTCCTTTACGTTTCCCCTTCTTTCTTTTCGTTCCTTTACATTTCCCTTCGTTTCTTTATGTTTTCCTACTATTTATTTTGTTTATTTTCACTTCCCCCTTCATTCTTTTCTTTTCACCCACCTTTCAGTTTATTTTGTCTCTTTTGTTTCTTTTTGTTTCTTTTCACTTCTCTTCATTCTTTTCATTTATCCTTCAATTCTTTTGTATATTCACATTTCTCTTTCATTTCTTCATGTTTCCTCTATTTTTTCTTTTTTTACGTTTTGCCTTCCATTTTTTTCGTTCTATTACGTTTCACTCCTTTTTGTTTCATCACTTTATGTTTCCCCTTCTTTTCGTTTTGTTCCTTTGCATTTCCTCCTTTTTTTTTGTTCTTTTACATTTCTTTCCTTTCTTTTTGTTCCTTTACGTTTCTCCTTCATTCCTTTACGTTTCCCCTTCTTTCTTTTCGTTTCTTTACATTTCCCTTCGTTTCTTTATGTTTTCCTACTATTTATTTTGTTTATTTTCACTTCCCCCTTCATTCTTTTCTTTTCACCCACCTTTCGGTTTATTTTGTTTCTTTTGTTTCTTTTTGTTTCTTTTCACTTCTCTTCATTCTTTTCATCTCCCCTTCAATTCTTTTGTATATTCACATTTCTTTTTCATTTCTTCATGTTTCCTCTATTTTTTCTTTTTTTACGTTTTGCCTTCCATTTTTTTCGTTCTATTACGTTTCACTCTCCTTTTTGTTTCATCACTTTATGTTTCCCCTTCTTTTCGTTTTGTTCCTTTGCATTTTCTCCTTTTTTTTTGTTCTTCGACATTTCCTTCCTTTCTTTTTGTTCCTTTACGTTTCCCCTCCTTTTTTTTCGCTCCTTTATATCTCCCTTCTCTCTTTTCGTTTCTTTATGTTTTCCTACTATTCTTTTTGTTTTTTTTTATATTACACTATCCTTTTTTCTTACATTTCCTTCTTCATTCCTTTCATTTTCTTTACCTTTGTATTCTTTTCGTTTTTTTTTGTTTCCCCTTACTTCTTTTCATTTCCCTCCATTTCTTTTATTTCACTTTTTTTCTTTATTGTTATTCTTATTTTTTAACACATTTCTTTACTTTGATTCATTTTTTTACTTTCATTATAGATTTCTTTTTTTTAGATTAATTTCCTATTAAAATAAATTCTTATTAATAAAACATGTAAATTTTTAAATTAAACTACTTTGAATAAAATTTTTTGAGAAAAAATAAATTTTTGCATGTGTCGTACTTCATAAATATAAAGAAAATAAATTGGTTGAATTTGCATGCACTATTTAAAATCAGAGTGCTAATTTGCATGCACTATTTAAAAATCGGAGTGCCAATTTGCATGCACTATTTAAAAATCGGAATGCCGATTTTTTGTGACTAATCGGCAATGCCGTTTGTTACCTTTTCGCGCCAAAAAATCAGCAAAAATTTGCAACAAATCGGACAAAAATATCCAAAAATCAGACAAAAATCAGACTGCCGATTTTTGGTAATTTTTTTTTATTTGACCTGTGTAATGATAATATCCATGTTTCTTTTACTCCTTTTACTGTTTCTTTAACTCTTTTTACCTTAATACTAACAATACTAAAAATATTTCTTTTATCTTTATATCTAATACCAACGTTACTATAGCTGTTTTTCTTCTTTTTACATCTAATTGTATCGGTACTCTTTCTTTTTTTACTTTTATATATTCTGTATATAGTAATAAATACTTGTAATTTTTATAATTTAATTCATATTATATCTAATAAAATATACATTATATAAACTTATAGTATAAAAATGAATTTTGAAATATTACAAAATATTTATGTAAAATTACAAATCATCAAAATATTTTAAAAAGTTGCGAAATATTACGCAATAAAATTACACAATATTACAAACCGTAAAATTACGAAACTTTGCATATCGTAATATTTCGAAATATTTTAAAAAGTTATAAAATATTATGCTTACGCAAACTTACGGCAGGTCTAGAAACTTATGAAATATTATGTAAAATTACAAAATATTGTGAATGCGTAAAATTATGAAATATTATGAACTGTAAAATTACGAAACTTTGCATATCATAATATTTCAAAATATTTTAAAAAGTTACGAAATATTACTCTTCTGCAAATTTGCGGTGGGTCTGAAAACTTACAAAATATTACGATGCATAATCTTGCGCAACTTTTTGCACTATAAAATTTTCTGATGGCATATGATATAGGATTATTATATCATATGGCTTTAGTATATACTTTCACTACTTTTTAAACAAAAAAAAAAGTTATATTATATTTATATAATTTTATATTTTTATTTTTATTTTTATTTAAACAATTGTCATCCAACTGAAATACAAAAAGTAAAACAGATTCAAACAATACAAAGGAAAATCTAAGTAAACATTGATAGTCAGTTAAACCGTTGAACTTAAATAATTAAGAAACATATATAGTTATCGTGAGTATTTCTGGCAAAAGTTAAAGCTAAGCTAAAACAAGCGACGCCACTCTGCAAAAAAACAATCTATAGCTCTCAAATATAAATTGTAATCACCTCTACCAAGAGGCCTCAACACCTTATTTCAACAAAATCCCATAGAAGTTCTTTGCTTGGCAGACTTACTCAAACAAAAGAACTAAAAAACAAAAATAAAAAAAGAAAAGAAAAGAAATAACACTATTCTACTAAAATAGAAACATTAAGAAATTAAAGCTAGCAAAAGTTTAACAATATTCATTTTATCATTAAACTTGCTACTCGAAGACTTCTTTTTCTTATTGCCTTTCGACTTTTTGGAAGACTTTGCTGGGTCCTTGGTAGGTTTTGAATTAGTAGAGTGAGCTTTAGGAGAACCAGAATTCTATTTGTTAGAATTCTTCGTAGGCTTCTTGTTTTTGTTCTAAAAGGAAATAGGAGAAGCACACTATGGGAAAAAGTGATCTGTACCATTGTGATTGAAATTGAAAGATGTCTTTTGACAAGATTCTACATCCTGATATTTTTCAAAATACGCCACAATCTGAGATTTCCCTCCAGAATTAAAATGCTTGAGAGCTTTAATCGGATAATGAGAAAAAATAGTTGAAGGTTTAGTATGGTCCCATAATTGCCAACAATTACTATCTTGAGATAGGTCATTGAGGTATAAACGGAACTGTTCTCGTCACTTTCTTTATTGTAAAGACCAGTATCCTGGGAACTTTCGTACTGCTTGGTCGCCTAAAGAGTATTGCCATATACCCTAATCGAAAGATGCCAATGAAAAGGTTAAGAAACAAATCTTTATGCGCAATGTTTGATACTTGTGTTGACGCTTTGTCATCATGGATATAACATCACCCCATGCTTTAAGTTTGGCAATTATTTTTGCATGAGACCAACCTGCAGGAACGTCATATAAAATATCCCTAACGTTGTTCATTTTGTCGTCAAGGATAATTTGGTTGATGTATACTTTTTCAATAGACTTGGATGCTGCCTTTTTTGACTTATTTGGTTTAGCATCTTGTGTACCATTGGAAGGAAGTGGTAGTACAGTATCAGCATCAGGAAAAATTAGCATGGCGTCAGGACTAACTGGCAGATTTTGAAGAGATTGTTGATCAGCAGATACTGATTTGAAAATAGTCTATTGTGTATTCTGGTGCGGGATATCAGAATTAATCAGATTCTGATCTACACGTGATATTTCATGTTCAACTGTATCTCCCACTTTCTTCTCAAGAAGGGAAAATATTTCAGCGAAAGAGTCCTGGCTGGTGAGTACACTAGAGTACACTCTTAGGGCCGTATGAACTATCAAGGAAATTAAGGTATTAGGAATATTGGTTTCTTGTGCAAGAGATTTATACTGTACAGACTCAGCGTCAGGACCAAAAATTCGTATTAGCCATTTGTCTTGTTCGTTAACGTCCTGAAAAGTAACACCTTGAAAATTTTCTTTAAGTATCGACAAAACTTGAGTTTCAAAAGAGTGTAATAATGCCTGTATATAAATGTGTTTTACTTCATCCTGTGTTTGGGGTTGTTTTTGTTTTGATGTCGAAGTTTGTGGTATGGGTAGTTGTTTATGTTGTTGTTTCTTAGCTTTCTTTCGCAGCTTTTTCTTTTGATTTTTTGTCAAAACTGGCTGGAAAGTATCATCTAATATTTTTTTACCTTCATCAGAAGAGTCGTTATAGTCAGTAGAACTATATGCAGATTCGTGAGGACGGTGTTTAGTAAACTCTATAGCCTTCATTGTATTTAAAAATAAAAAATAAATTTTTAATTTTTTGGTTTTGAACAGAATGGGAAAGAGTTTTTTTGCTAATATTTTATATAACAATCACTGCGCATGTAACATGTAGATCATTTTCATATTAAAAGAAATTTGTGTAACTATAATCGAGTTACTTCATTTTATAATTAACCATCAATTTTAATATGCAACTCCTATACAAATTAAGTAATATCATAGATTGTCATGTGCTTTATCAGTTTTTAAAACTAATTTTCCATTTTTACAATTATTTTTTTTTCTTTGCATATACGTGAAATTTATGTTTAAAAACTACTATTTTTTGAGATCTTTATAAAAGTATGGATAAACACATAATGTTAATAGCAAAAATATATGTAAATTTGCACGAGGAAAAAGATTTTCTAAGGTTATAAGGGCAGTTTTTCAATTAGTTTTTGTATAAATACGAAAAAACTGTTTTTTTGAAAAAAAAAAAGATTTTTTATGTCATAAAATTTTAAAAAGAAATTTTTAATTAATAATAAATATCTCATTTTTAGCCATAAATTTACAAAAAAAACAACTTTTATTAAGGTAATAGTGCTGGTTATCCAACTAGATTTTTAGTTATTATTGAATCTATTAATATTTTTCTGTTTATTAATATGAAATAATGACAAATTTTTATTTATCATTAGTAAACAAGAGGAGAATAACATTATTAAGCTCATTTTTGGGTAATATATTTATTTTTAACTAAAAAATAATACAAAATTTTCATTGTTTTTAACCAATTTATTTCTGTCTAATCATATTTAAATATTAGATTTTTATTGTAAAAAAGATATTTTTTAATATTTAATTGTTCTTGAAATTAATAGGTAGTTTATTTTACAGTTAAAACAACTAAAATAATAAAGAAATTTTATAATTTAATTATATAAATAAAATAAAAAGCAAAAAAATTTTTTTTGATAAGTTTAAATTATATTTATTGTATTAAAAAATTATTTAGATTTATGTATTTTAACTTTTTACCTGTTATATAATGATATAAAATATTTTCTATTTTAATTTAAATTTTTATAATACTCGTTATGGTTGACAAATGACAAGTTTTTTGCATTAATTTTTTATTTTTAATGAAAAAAATACATCAACTTCTAACTAAGATCCAACTTGAAAAACAAAATGTATTTGAAGAAATTTTTTAATAAACACTTAGGGGCCATTTAGAAGTTTTATTTTCCATATTTAGTTTGAGAGTTATTTTGTATAAATGAAGTGTTATATTTGGCCTGAAATTTTCAATTTTAACCAAATTTAGGCCAGAATTACGATTTTAGCCAGAATTAAGAAAATTTCAGCCAGAATTATAAATTCAAAAATTGTTAATTTAACCAATTAAATAAATTTTGGTTGATTTTAAACTTTACATATGTGTTATATGTTGGAAGAGGATGCTGTGCCAAAAATTTTATTATGTTAACTATAATAAAGCAAATTAGGGGGTTACATGCACAGTGATTGATAATTTTATATTATTATATACTTTTCATAATACTTTATTTCTTTTTCTTTTTAATTGATTTATGTATTATCTTATTTTTTTCAAAGCTATTAACTATTGTTCATTATATTTTAGTATTTTTCTTTTTTTTTAGGTCATATATATCTTCTTTTATTTGTATAATTAAAGTTTAATTATAATTTATATATTTATGTGATATTAATTTTTTTTTTAAATCTTATTTCTTAATACCCTTTGTATACTTCCATAATCCTATTTTACTATTATTTTACAATATAATTGACAAATAATATTGTAAAATTCATTAGTAAATACTTTTAAATATGAAGTGGCAACTGTTAATGCTATTTTTTTATAATACTTTTAAATTTTTTATATTTTCCTTTTAGAAAAAAATTCTTAATAATAAATGAATAAAAAGAATAAATGGTTTATAGTTAATACTTATTGTATATCTAAAAAAGTTTCTATTTTATGAATGTAACTGTTATATAACTTTTTGATTAAGTTGAATTTGAACTTATTTTTCTTGTAACATAAAATTTGTAAATACTTGATCATATTTATATATAGTATTATTGACTATAATTATTTATTTATCTTTAAGTTGTTAGTAATAAATCATATGATTATCAACTTTATTTTCTATAAGACAGAATCTGCATTTTGCATTTCTATATAGATTATATCTTCTTTTTTTTATTATTTTCAAAGTTGGAAGCAAGTAAATTGTAAGTTTTAGATGTTTAATAAACCTATTATTTGTTGCTAATATTATATAGTTAAATCCTGTATTTTTTAAAAAAATGTCTATGAAACTTCTTCTTTTATTATAGAAGTTATATCTATAAAAATTGATTTATGTGTATAATTAAGATAGTGTTACAATCCGCAGATAATCTGTCATCCGTTATCTGAATCTGTCAGATCCATTTTGTAAGAATATCCGAAGGATAGATATCTGTGTTAGCCAGATATTCTTACGAATCCATCTGAATGATCTGAGCAGATAATTAATGATATCTGATAGATAATCTGAGCAGATATCTGACAGATATCTATTATTTTTTTAATAAATATTTTTTTTTAATAAATTTCTTTATTTTTTATTTTTAATTTTTTTTTTGACGTTTATTTTAATTATTTACATACCAAAAGATGATTTCATAAATATTTTTCTATTGAAATTATTTATTGAATTTCGTCAATAAAAAGTAAATGTCATATCAATATAAATCTTATAAGTCTTTTTTAATGTAATATAGTAAAATAAGTACAGAATTAATAAATAAAAAAAAATCATGTAATTTATAAAATTGTATAACATAAATGTTTAATCAGAATCGTCTGGTTTATGAATACTATTAAATATTTAGCATTTCTTTTAAGGAATATCAATTTTTTAAATAAACTAGGACCAATTCTTGTTCTTTTTGCAGTTAATAAATTTCCAGCATCTGAAAATAGTCGTTTATTTGCTGTTGAACAAGTATAAGCTGATAAGTACTTCTTAGCAAGAAAACTCAAAATGGAAAATTTTTCCTCTCGTTCATGCCACTAAGTAAAAGGATTGCTTTCAAGATCAATTTCTTCTAACTGAAAATACTCATCTACTTCATCACAAGATCGTGTAGAAGGTTTTCTTAAACTAGCTAATAAAGCATTTTTTTTCTTTTTTGCTTGACTTCTTATTGGTTGAATAAGTTGAGATGTTGGGTTAGTATGCATTTTATTATACTTTTCATGCAATAAGTTTTTAATTTCATTCCTTTTTTCAGATGAGACAAATGATAAATCTTTCATTCTTGGATCCAAAAGACTTGTAAGCAAGACATCTGGCTTAATAAGGTTTTTCCAATAATGATTTATTGATATATAAAGAGCTGATTTAATTTTATTCAACATGCCTCGTGTATTTATAGGATTTTTTAATTTAAGCTTTCGTGAATTAGCTGTAAATTGTTGGTCATCATTATCTATAATATCATCAAAAGCTATTTCTTCATCTTAAAAATTAATATTTAAATTGGAAAATAAATATATTAAATATTAGAATTATTGTAAAAACAAAATTATTAAATATTTATTTTAATTACCATAATCATGATTAACATTATGTGAAGCAGGAGGTGCAAATTGTTTTTTAATTTGAGTTAAAATTGGATTTATTATAGAAAATGTATAATAATTACTGCCTCCTAAAAGATCTGTAGCTTCTGCAAAAGGTCGTAAAATTGGTTTTAAGTCTCTTAACAAATCCCATTTATTTGAACTTAACATTATACTTTGTAGTATTTTGTAATCTTTTTTTGAATCTTGATCAAACTGTAATCCCAACATATTTAATACTACATTAATATGATTTTTAAATAATAGTAACCTATTCCAAGTCATATAAGAGGAATTCTAGCGGGTAGATGTATCAGCAATAGTATGCAAATATGCTGATGTATTGCTTGGATCCTATTAAAAATTATATAAATTAATAATTAATTAATTAAAATTAAAAGATTTAAGATATATTTAATTAAATTTACAATTATATCTTGTTCATCTTGTTCATTATCTTCTTCTTCATTTTGGAGTGCTATTTCTCTTTCTAATTCATTTAGCAAACCTGGAAATTTTTTTTGAGCATCTTCAAAACGTTCACTCTGCTTTAGTTTCATGAAAAAATCAATTAATTGCTTGGTTCTTGCTATTAAAATCTCTGCTGATTTGATATCTTTACCTATAATAAGTTGTAATATATGTGCTGTACATCCTAACTGTTCCACTCCTTCTATATCTTGAACACATTTTTTCATATTACTAGCATTATCTGTAGTAATAATATAAACTTTTTCACGAATATTCAATTCATTTAATATATTTACTAAAGTATCTTTTATGTATGCAGAAGTATGCGGATATCTTACATAGGCTATATCAAAAGTAAATTTACATAATTCATAAGATTGATTGATATATAAACATGTTACTTCTAAATAACTTTGCCGATTACGTACAGTTTAAAGATTCATTGTTAAAGAAACAGATATTGCTTGTACTGATAACATATCTTTAAGTTAAGGAAAAGAATAATTATATACTTCATAAATAATTTTTCTAACAGTCTCTTCACAAGGCATTGTAAATGCTAGATCAAGTTCATAAATAAAATGCCAAAATGCTTCACTTTGTACTATATGTATAGTAGGCAATGAATCTGAAATTATCCAGTCTACTAAAAATTGTCTTAATTCTTTTTGTTGTTGTTTAGTATATTTTTTTCCTTTTCTTGGTGTTTCAGTTTGAACAAGTAGCTAAAATTCAAATATAAAATTAATAAACAATATATAAATCATATAATACAATAATATACATTAATATATTAACCTTTCCAGATTGTACTATGTTATGTTTTGAACGCAAATGTGATATGGCATTTCCAGTTGATGAGTCTTTTCTAGTACTGTATATTCAGTACCACAAATATCTGATGATAAACTTTCTTTTACTTGATACACCATAAATAATACATTAATACATTCTTTCCTTTTTCTAACTTCTTTAGTTTCTTTTTTAAAGTATTGCCATATCCAACTTGTTAATTTTCTAGGTTTGTTGTCTTTAAAACTATCTTTTTCAACTGATGACATTGTTTTGGAATATGAAATTATTTAATGAAAAATTTTTTTAAATATAAAAATTTTGTATTTTTTTTTTTTTTTTACATGTAACTTTTTATAATTTTCATTATTAATGGGGAATTTTTTTTAAATATAAAAATTTTTATTTTTTTTTTACATGCAACTTTTATTATTTTTCATTGTTAATGGAAAAATTTTTTTAAATATAAAAATTTTGTAACTTTTTCACATGCAACTTCCTTATTATTCTTCATTATTAATATGAAAATTTTTTAAATATAAAAATTTGTATCTTTTTCACACAAAACTTCCAATTATATTATTTTACATTATTGTATATATTGTATTGTTATTATGTATTCACATAATAAAATAATTTAAAAGATTATTAATGCATATAAATAAATTTGTGTAATAAATCTCAAAATATATTTAGGATATCTCCAGATATCCGTGGTAATACAGGTGATCTGTTAAAAATTTAAAAAAAGATTATGGATATTCCCAGATATCTTCAGATATCTGTGATAATACAGATAATTTGTCAAAAATTATAGATAATCTGGATGATCTGTTACAGATAACCTTAATCCTCCATCATCTGATCTGTCTACATAAATCTTATCTGTTATCTGAAAAAATCAGATATCCGGTCACAGATATGGATGAAAGATAAGCAGATTGTAACACTAAATTAAGAAACTATACTATATCTAATATGGCTTCATATATATTATTTATAAATTTTTATATATATATATATTTTTTTTAAAATGTTAAAGCCATACTATCATTTATTAAGTAAAGATAGGATTATAAAATATAATTACTTCTAACTTACTATGGGTACTCCCAGTTCTAAAACTGATCTAATCATCCACTGACTCAAAAATTAATAAAAATACTAAAATAAAATATTAAATAAACACAACTATAAAAACTAAACTAATAATATAATAAATATAAAACTAATAAAAATTAAAGAGAAAATTTATTTAACGCACCCCTGCGTTATAACGCATCCCCTATAAAAAGTAATTTTTATAATTTTGGCTGGTGCGCTAAAATTTCCTTTGTTTTGGAAATTGTGTACCATCACGCGACAATCATTTATTTATTACTGATGACGCATCATTCTTTTTTGTAATACCCGCCTGATAATCTCTTTTTTCCAATACCAGAGTCTTAGAGAGTTATTACAAACAGGTGTGGTATTTGAAATTGTCTTCATTTACTGCATTTAATTTTTTTTGACTAGTCTTCTTGTCATATGTGGATAAGTTGTGAACGAACGGTTGCTTTTTTTCATCAAATTATACTTTAGTTTCGTTAGAATTTACTTTAGTTTCACTAGACTTTACTTTGGCTTTGTTAGATTTGTTTTGGTTTCATTAGTGTTAGGAACTTTTGATTTTGTATATTGTATACTTGAAATCTTATCATTAACTTTTTGATTCGGAAATACCTTATGGAGGAAAGTGAGATTGGTCAAGGTTGCTATATTCTTTGTGAAATTTTGTTTGGTTTCATTAACTTTCGTTAATAAAGCAATTTTGTATATTGTACATTTGAAACATTGCCAGTGATGTCTTTATTTGGTTCTGAAATACCTACAATAACTGAACCTTTAGAATTGTCTATTGGATGTCATTTTGATACTTGGATAGTTGCAGAGAATACTATTAAGGAATATGGAAAGCGTAAAGGATTTGCTATTAATCGACATCGAGTTGAATATTTTGAAAATCAAATTACTGATTTAGGTGAACGAGTTGTAAGGAAAAGAACTTATGTATGCGAATATTTTGGAAGGTATAAGCCTAATAAAATGAATTCAATTGAGCAGCAGCATAACAAAGGTTCAAAGAAGACTGACTGCAAATGGCATGTTAATTTGAGTAAGCCGAAAAATACCGATTTTGTTCATATATCCTGATCACAATCACGAATTACTCGCCAATAATTCGATATTTGCTACAGCATTCTGAAGATTTGACATTTCTATAATAAAAGAGATTGAACATGCCGTTGTGTATGGTCGTTGTGACACGTATACTATACGAAATCTTTTGCAACTGTTATTTCCTGACCAACTCTTTCTTACTCAAGATTTATCGAATGCAATTCAAAAAATCAAACAAAAACACCAAATGGTTAAATCGGATGCCTCATATTTATTGAAATTTCTTCTTAAGAAGCAAAAAGAAGATCTTACAATGTTTGTGCAGCCATTAATTAACGCAGATAGTGATCGACTTTGTGGCATATTCTGAATGACGTCAAACCAGATTTTATTATGGTCGCATTATTCCGATGTTATCTTACATGATAACACTTCGAGGACTAACAAGTATAACTATCCTTTATCGTTATTTATACTTGTAGACAATAATGGTAAATCACGATTAGGTGCGCAGGCTTTCTTGAATGATGAAACACAAGAAAGTTATGAATGGGTTTTGCAGCAAACGTTAGACGCTACTGGTTCAAAACCTTGTGTTATATTAACCGATATGGATCTTGCAATGATTTCTGCATGTCAAAACATATACAAGGACACATATCACGTCCACTGTATATGGCATATGTCTCAAAACATATCTAAACGACTTAAACACAAGCTTAAAACTGCAGATTTTAAGATATTTAACAAAGATTTTTGGAAAACGCGCAATTCGTTATGTGTAGAAGTTTTTGAGCGACGATTTCAAGAATTGTTAGAAAATTTTCCTGATAGTAATAATTATATGCGTAATACACTCTATCCAATTCGTAATTCGTGGGCTCGTGCTTTTACAAGTCATATTTTTACAGCCAGTATGCAGTCAACCCAGCGTGTCGAATCTATTAACGCGATTGTTCATAAGGCTATTTTCTCCAGTTCAACTACTTTACAGAAACCTTAAGTTTTTGAACAATGCCGAATTGATATAATAACAATGTTAAATTCATATCATTGCGATATCGATTTATCAAAACAATATCATTATGATGTCACCATAATATCGTTTCAAGATTAACAAAAGATATCGTGAAAATATTCGCTTGAAGAAACATCGAATCATTACCATTATGATATCATTGCAATAACAATAATTTCAAAAAAGAAATGCAAAATAAATATTGGTATCATATCAATATTCACTCGTTGTATCGACAAGATATCGTAAAAATATTTGCTTGAAGAAATATCGAAGTGACATCACTTTGATATGGTTACAATAAACGATAATTTTCAAAAAAAAAACGCAAATAAATGATATCGTACTAATATTGGTTCAGTATATCAAAAAGATATCACAAAAATATTTATTTGAAGAATATCAAATCAACATCGGCTCGATATAGTTAAAACAACAATATTTTTTTAAAAAAACGCGAAATAATGATGATATCGACACGATATAGTTAAAACAACGCAAAATAAAAATGGTATCGATATGATATCGTCTTAACGTTGACTTGCTGTGTTGATGATATTGTCAAAATTACAAATAATCAAGCCAAAATCATCTTGATATTAATCAAATAACGATTCTAAAAAAATGCGAATTGGTAAATTCACTTCGATTAGTTCAATAGTTCTTGTCAAAACTGTCAATTAGTTATTTGGTAAATATTGCACAATTGTAATATAATGATCTAATAATTGCTTAATATTACATATCTTGGCAAGTAAAAACGAAATAGACGGACTTTTGTATATTCTTTGGTTTTCAATTGGAAAATTTTCTTTTTTCACTTACTTATTCAAACAAAATATATACCGGCAGCTTCGTTGTTATAGTTAGATATACTTTTTAAAATTGAGGACACTCTAATATGTACTTTCATTGTTAAATTAAAAAAGCCTCCCTGATACGACACCTAAGTCCTTCCTGAGTTTCATATTCTTGTTTGTTTTAACTTTGAAAAATCTCGCCTACGTCATTCTTCTTTCGTTCCTACTCTCATGACTCAAAACTCACACTAAAGACTTTTCAAAGCAATATATTCTTACGGACAGGTAAAATCGCGACTTGGTTTTAGACGTTACTTTGAAAAAAAAAAATGCGTAATTTTAAAGTGATCATCATGTGACTTTAATTACACAGATTTATGAAAACCGCAATAATTATGTGCATATACACTAAAAATATTCTTTAACTACTGCCTAATAAAATTTGCAGGGCTTCATCAACAATATTTAGATTCTCAGATTGCTGCTCATCAAAAGCTTGGAATATCAAGCCACGTTTTTTCTTTTGAAGTTCAAACACGCGATCTTCAATTGTATTCTCAATAAAAAATCTAAAGACAGAAACTGGCCGAGTTTGACCAATTCTATAAATTCGATCTATAGCTTGATCCTCAATACTTGGATTCCACCAAGGATTCATAAGAAAACATTGATTAGCAACAGTAAGATTCAATCCCAAAGATCCACATTTTAAACTAATTAGAAGAACCTTTATTTTCGGATCATTGTTGAAATTATTTACAGTCTCTTCTCGCTGATTACGTGACATTTTGCCATCAAATCGAACAAATTTGACATTTGCATCTTTAAATGCAATTTCAATCAAATCAAGAAAAGATGTCCATTGGCTGAAGACTACTGATTTATCGTTATTTTGATTTAAAAATTTCAATAAAGCTTCAATTTTGGAACTTATTTTAAAATCATCTAAATTTCTAATTTCTTCTTCTATTTGAATTATTGTTAATTCAATTAATTGATTCATATTAACTGAATTTTGGCATATCAGACAAGAAAATGGTTCATCTCCAAAACTAACTTTGATGCAATCTTTGTCAAATATATGTTTACAAGGAGTAATTGTAGGAGTTGTTAATGGTTTAGAGCACATATAGCAACTTTTATTATTACTAACAGATATTTTCAGGGCAGCCAATCTTTCATCATTCATATTGCTATCAGCATCATTTATTTGTCTCTTACAAAGCTCTGTGTGATTGCAAATCTGTCGTAATCTCAGGAGCATTTTCAGAAACATTACATAATTATATTTTAAATCGCCATTTCTTGATTCTTTTCAACTTCTAAATTGTTCTTTTATATTACTTTCCATTTTATCATAAATCTTTTTCTCATCCGTCTTAAACTTAATTTTATGAGTATAGAAATTAATAGGAGGAAGACATACTATAGGACGTCCATTAAATTTCATATCCTTTGTTCTACGAAGACAAACGGCTTTTATTAAGCTTCTAAGATTGTTACCATCTTTAAACTTTATTGTTTTGTTGTTAAATATGCTATTCCATATTTCTAGACTATCAAAAGGAGTGAATTTTAAGAATTTAATTAAAGAATATATATCATTTAATTCGTTCATAATTGGGGTTCCTGTAAGAATCCATCTTCTCTCAACATCCAAATTACATACGGCAATACTTTGTTTTGTTGATTGTGTACGAATAATATGTCCTTCATCTAAGATAACTCGAAGCCATTTAATGGCAAATAATCCACTCCTTTCTTCTATATTTGATTGTGCAAGAATAGCATATGTAGTAATTATTATATCGTAAGTTTTAAGAAATTCTGGATCATTAATTCGATCAACGCCATGAAAAACATAATAAGAAAGAGACCCTTTCTTAACATGCATGTTGATTTGGTCAATCCAATTTTCAAGCACACTTAAAGGAGCAACAATCAGAGTAGTTTTAGAATATGTGGAATCTAAATTGATTGCAGGTTTGGAAGCTATCAAAGCAATCATTTGTATCGTCTTACCAAGACCCATATCATCAGCGAGTATTCCACCTCTGGTAAGATTAGGACGTGTTATTGTTGCAAACCTTGCTAATGTATTAAAGTAGAGTATTTTTTTCGTTTGATCCTCCTTTTGAATCCAGAATTGAACTTCCTCATCAATAGTTGGCTCTTTAGGGTGTTCATTTGATAACATCCAACCAAGGCCTTGCTCCTGATACGGAAGTAATTTCGTAATTAATGTTTCTGGTTGTGGTGCTTCTAGGAGATTTACTAGAAATTCAGTTTCTGATTGTGATACCGAATTCACTTTTTTTGCAATTTCAAAGTCTTTAGGAATAACTTGTAATTTTGGTAGTCCAACAACTGAACTGCTTTTGTTATTTTTATAAAATTTTTTAAGAGTATTTGATGTGTTATTATTAGAATTATTATTATTTTCATTGTTAACTCTTTTAATTCTAAATTTTGGTAGTCCTGTATTATTATTATCGGTAGATATTTGAGATTTTATTTGAATGATTTATTATTTGAGAATATTCATAAAAAAAAATTATTTCTCATTAGTATATTAAATGGAAAAGAAACAAAAGATTTCAAATTATTAATAAAAAATATTCTTACGTAAGTATACTGTGGTAAAAAGTGTGGAAAAAATATACTTACGTGCGTATATAAAAAAAATCTAATCTCGAATAAAAAAAAAGTGTCATATCTAGATTACCCCGTATAAATAATTTTGAATTGTGCGACGCGTGATTCATCTGCGGCACCTGTGTGGTGACTGACTCGCAATAAATGGATTACTTTATTGTAGATCAATATTTTATCATTATGCAGCGTAGCATAGTAAAAAAAGAAAATCTTTTATTATATGCAATGCGGAAATATCAATGTTCGGTACAGATTGAAATGGTTATTTTTATAAATCCCATGAGATTGACTTATATAACGTCGTTATATATAGCACGCTTTTTAAATTTGATTAAGATTAAATAATGTTTAAAATAAAGTTCTTATAAATATTTTAAGTGTTTATAATATAATACTTTATAGATCTTATATTTATTATTAAAAGTTCTGCATACATTTTGAGTTTTAATAGTTTATTTATTTCTCTATTTACTTACGATCGAATCGTACGTATTTAAAAATCTATTTAATACAAAAGTTGCAATCAAATTAATATAAAGTCTCTTAAGAGGAATGAGGTAGTAAATATGAATTATTTATATATTTTTTCGATGAAAATTTAATAAATTTTTCGATTTATTATTATTGTATTATTATTTTATAGAACTAAAAGATGCCGACTAAGAAAATAAAAAAAAAATAACACGTTCTGGGTTAATTATAATAATGAAAAAGATATTTATCTCTTTAGACTGCTTTTTCCTTTCCTTTACTGTTACCAGCTTTATTCCCTCTTCCTCTTCCTTTTCCTTTTCCCCATCCCCTTCCCCTTCCACTTCCCCGTCCTCCGCTTCCCCTTCCCTTTCCACTTCCCTGTCCTTCATTTCCACTATTATTACTACTATTGCCACCGTCATTATCAGTAACTTCCTTCTCCTCCTGCTGTTGCTTTTGAATACCTCTATACTCCTGCTGGGTATAATAGATTCCTTTTTTGATTATTATAAACCATTGTTCTGCACTTTCCCTACTCGGTAATCGTTCAAATAAATTGGGTGTGAGACCGGTTACAAGATCGAATATTACAAAACTTTTATTGCATATATTCCACAACTTGTTTATTCTCTCAGCTGAAGTTCTGTAGCTTCTCCATTGTCTTTGCGTCAGTTTTTCTTCAGCTTTCTTAAGAAAGTTTTCTAATATATCTTTAGCTTTTGAAGCATTCGTTTCGCCAAATGATTTTGGCTCAGAAGTGACTGCTTCTAATGTTTTTTTATATAACTTGTGAAAATACGAGTATCTTTTAACGTTTCTTCTTCTTGATAATTCAGAAGTTTCATCTTCTGATTTTATTTCATCTAATATTGTAAGCATATCCTCTATTAATAAAGACATATTACCATCGTCTACTTTATCCGGAAAATTAATTCTTGAATTATGATCGTCATCAATGTTTTTAGTTAGGGAAATAGCTCCTTTTATTTTGGAGCCATCAAACTCCATTCCCTTTTCCAAATAATTATCATAATATTCCTGTAGATTCTGTATATATTTTTTGTTATCGTAATTAGGTTGCATCATCAGGAGGTTTATTGGCAGACGATCTTGGACTGTTCTTAAATGATATATTAGCCATGCAACGGCTAATATATCTTCTTTAAGATTTTCATCATTAGCTGCCTTTTCTTTATATAAAAGATTGATCCCTATTGTTGTATTATTATTGCTATTGTCTTCAGCAGGTAATCGCTGAAGTATATAGGGGTTATCTAGAAACCTGCTCTCTTCCGTTTCTATAAAATGTTGCTCAGGCATGTAAAATGTCAGTTTTACATCTAGTGAACCCGACGGAAGTACTGCAGTCAATTTTTGTTCATCTATATTCAAAATTATTTTTTTACAATTGCTGCCACTCATGCTCCTTAGAGCAACCAACCCGTCTTTCAAAGTATTTGCGGGAATATTTTCTAGAAATTGCTGGACTTCGTAATGATCTTCCAAAAGAATTTTGATTGTGTCTTGAATAAAAATAAATTTGTATCAGATTTTTTATATAATGTATGATTCTATAGCTACTAGAATAGTATATGTATATAATAATATATATATTTTACCTTTTTCTTTCAAGTTTCCTACCGAGATTAATTTGACTTTTTTTGCTTCTTTACTTTCAATAGGCTTTTCATCCTTCCTTTTCCTCGACGAACCTGCCATCACAATTTGTTCATCTGATGAACCTGCCGTCACAATTTGTTCATCTGACGGACCTGCCGTCGCAATTTGTTCTAAGGATGGAGAATTTTCTAATGGAATTATATATGGGGAATATTTATGTTTGGTCCTTTTCCGGAAGATCTTGGAACTAAACCTTTGGTCCAATTCAGAAGGTGAATCACTTTCTGAGTTGGTCTCATTTTCTGAATTGGATTTATCAGGATGAAATGATGGCGAAGGTTGGGACATTTTAAAAATTTACGAAACCAGACAAATTTTTTGATTGTTTATTATGATGATTTTTCTGATTTTTTTGAAAAGGAATTTTATCTCTTTTTATATATATATTTTTTTAATTGTACTATATGATAAACACCATTCGATTAAATAATATGTGCTTTCATCAAGGAATTAGTCAAAATCATGTAATCTTAGTGCTATAATTATGCGAGTAATTAAAATAATGATATTTTTTAAGTGACGTGAAAGGCCGACACATTATAATATTTGAAGATCTGCAATCAATTATAAATATTACGCATATAATTAGATATTTTTAAATGATATTACGCAGGCACAGCACATAATTAATTATTTGACACACTTAAAATTTTTAAGACTAAGACGCCTCTAGAATCACAAATATAACAATGGGAAATTCATTATAAAGTTGGAATGATTCTGATGTAGTAATAATATAAATATCAAAATTGTAATTGGTTAATTCAGTTTACACAAAAAAATTTAAATTTTTCTTGCTAAATAAGAATCAAAAAAATAATAATATATATATCATTCTAACCAGAACAATTGTTATTCACTACGAAGTTTATTGGATAGGAATCACGAGAAATTTTTTAAAGAATGGCATTCGAATGCCTTTCTTATGATAATTAATTAATAAAAAAAAAGTCACGATCACAAAGTTCAAATCACGAGAAATTTTTTTAAAGGATGGCATTCGAATGCCTTTCTTATGATAATTAATTAATAAAAAAAAAGTCACAGTCACAAAGTTCAAATCACGAGAAATTTTTTTAAAGGATGGCATTCGAATGCCTTTCTTATGATAATTAATTAATAAAAAAAAAGTCACGGTCACAAAGTTCAAATCACGAGAAATTTTTTTAAAGGATGGCATTCGAATGCCGTTCTTATGATAATTAATTAATAAAAAAAAAAGTCACAGTCACAAAGTTCAAATCACGAGAAATTTTTTTAAAGGATGGCATTCGAATGCCGTTCTAATGATAATTAATTAATAAAAAAATCACAGTTTGCGAAATTTATTGGATAAGATTAAAATAATTTTACCCTTGTATTAAACTAATTTTGACAATAGATTTCCAAAATTATTGAACCTCCATAATAAATTAAAAATTGCATCTATTTTTTCGATAAAAAAAAAAATATTTTTTCTTTATTTAATATTCTAGGAAAACGGCCTGACGTAGAGAAAAAAAAATGACAAAAGAAGAAATTTCAACAAAAAGAAATCGAAATTTCTGGTCTCCAGATAATGTACCAAGAATTTCAAAAGCTGTTGAGACAGCTGGAGAACAAATAATTGCCAAATTAAACAACAAAACTGAGCGGGAAAACGCATATCTATTAAAGTGGATCGATATTTTTTCAGAGCAAATTTCAAGCCAGGAAGAAGAGATATATAAACTTAAATTAAAGTTTTATTTATATTTAGCACAATCATCGTCGTCTACACCGCGGCCATCACCCTCATCATCGTCATCTTTTAAAAGTATGGATGAGCACTTTAACACAATCAAGTCAGTAATTTTTTAGATATTAAATAATTTTTTAATAAATTTCATTTTATAATTAATGAATAATTTCATTTTTAAGTAAAAGGTTTACTTTTTTGAAAACCATTTATAAATTTAATAAATAATATTTTACATTTATCTTGTACATATCATGTTTAAATATATTTTCTTACTAATAAATAATAATAAAAAAAAGTATTTGTAAAGGTTTAACTGGAAAATTTTTGCCTGCCTGATAGAATATAGGGAAATTTTCACCTGATAAACTCTACGAGAATAATTGCTATAAGGTAGCATAGTAATCGAACCTGAAACCTGGTGTTATGCTAACTACTCTATCACATGCAATTACTAGTAAAGAGAAATTTTGTTGATTTCATTTAATTATAAAAATTTACATGATTTTCGATTTTTATTAGCAGAATAATGATTAGCAGGGGACTTTCCCCTGTAGTTACATATATATCCATCCTCTGCGAATTGTTGCACTAAATCATTTCTTACCAATTTCACAAACGAAAAAAAGGATCGTTTAATATGATACGCTAATGTTAAAGACTAATTAATATAAATTAAATTATTTGTGTTATAGCGATATTTAATTTAGAAGACTGGATATTTACGTATTCAGTTAATATTGTAATCTGCACAGATTTGGATATTTCAGTTAATGTTATCTGAACCCTGTTACCAACAATGATGACATAATCAAGTTGATTGCTCCGCTTTTTAATCAAAATAGAATCTATTTTGAATATGAAGATACGATATGACCAAATGACCATGATCCACTATCATCACTTATTCTTGTTATATACAGCGAGGAGAGCTTGACACTGATTTAAAAATACATAGCAATTTTATTGTTTATTGTATTTTCATTTTTATGTTTTCTATCGCATAATAAACTAATATAAATAAAATAAAAATGTAGTTAATTCAATCAATGTCAAACAAAAATTGATGGAATCTTGGTCCCTGAATATTTTCCGCATATATCCTACAGTCATCTGTTTAGATTACAAAATTAGCTTCTTTAATATGCAATATGAAATTAAGTTTGATCTCTCCGTTTTTATAAATCAAAAATAGGAATTTTTGAACATGAAGACACGATATGATTAGATAATCGTATAACTGCACATAATATAGTTGATTTAATATTGAAATCTTGGACCCTGAATATTTTCTGCATATATCCTATTAGATTACGAAATTAACTTCTGTAATAATCCAAAATATGAAATTAAGTTTGATCTCTCCGTTTTTCTAAATCAAAAATAGGAATTTTTGAACATGACAACACGATATGATTAGATAACCGTATAACTGCACATAATATAGTTGATATATTGAAATCTTGGTCCCTGAATATTTTCCGCATATATCCTACAGTCATCTGTTTAGATTACGAAATTAACTTCTGTAATGATTCAAAATATGAAATTAAGTTTGATCTCTCCGTTTTTCTAAATCAAAAATAGGAATTTTTGAACATGACAACACGATATGATTAGATAACTGTATAACTGCACATAATATAGTTGATATATTGAAATCTTGGTCCCTGAATATTTTCCGCATATATCCTACAGTCATCTGTTTAGATTACGAAATTAACTTCTGTAATGATTCAAAATATGAAATTAAGTTTGATCTCTCCGTTTTTCTAAATCAAAAATAGGAATTTTTGAACATGACAACACGATATGATTAGATAACCGTATAACTGCACATAATATAGTTGATATATTGAAATCTTGGTCCCTAAATATTTTCCGCATATATCCTACAGTCATCTGTTTAGATTACGAAATTAACTTCTGTAATGATTCAAAATATGAAATTAAGTTTGATCTCTCCGTTTTTTAAAGTCAAAAATAGGAATTTTGAATATGAAGACACGATAACTGTATAACCGTACATATAGTTGATTCAATATTGAAATCTTGGACCCTGAATATTTTCCGCATATATCCTATTAGATTACAAAATTAACTTCTGTAATGATTCAAAATATGAATTTAAGTTTGATCTCTCTGTTTTTTAAAGTCAAAAATAGGAATTTTGAATATGAAGACACGATATGATTAGAAACCGTATATATAATTGATTCAATATCGAAATTCTAGACCCTAAATATTTCTTGTATATAATATCCTACAATCATCTTAACAAGTTCATAACGTTAAAAAAAATGAACAAACGCAACAAACAAACAAAAGGTATATCTTGGTTTTTATTTATGTAAGAAGTGTCACGTATTAATATTATCATAATAGTTTCTCGTGATAGAGTTCGTGAAAACACCCTCCAACAAGAAGAGAGAGAAATAGAGAGGAGGGAGAGTGAAAGAAGAGAAAAAGAAAGAAGAGAAAATGAATTAGAAAGAGAAGGTAGAGAAAGAGATGAAAGAGAAACGGAAAGAAGAGAAAATGAATTAGAAAGAAAAGGTAGAGAAAGAGACAAAAGAAAAAAGGAAAGAAGAGAAAAAGAGAGAAGAGAAAGAGATAGGATGGAAAGAGAGAAAGAAGAAAGAGAAAGAAATGAAGAAAGTGAAAGTGATCAAGATGGTAAACTTTTTTTTTATATATTAATTTTACTCTTTTACTGTTTACTGTACAATAAATGAATACTGATTTTTTTTTTTACTTATAATGTAATATAAGATATTCCTCCTCAATTTGAGGAGATGACCAACCAACTACAAATTTGTAATTGGTTAATCGCTAATCCAGAAATATTAAATTTAGCCAACCAAATGCTTACTGCAAAATCGCAAGATATTGGAGTTTCAAAAACTGCATCTTATGATAATACCAATAACGTAATATCATATGGAAAAATTTATGATTGGCTAATAGTGCCATTTCAGATAAGGAAACAATTAATAACGTTATATTATTATATATTAATAGGACAATTATAGGCTTTTCGACGAAGAGTTGAAATGTTTATTTTTAAGAAGTCGACACCCTCCGCGTTCTGCCCTACAACAACTCGTTTATAAAATATTCAACCTTGCATCATTCAAAAAAGAGGCCAAAAAACTGGTGCAAGATGCCAGTAAAAAGTTCACCGATTACCGCAACAAATTCAACAAAGCAATCATATTGCTTGTAAAAGACATGCAAGGAACAAATAGGTAATTACTATTTCGTTATTAGTTTAATAATATAACATTATTATTATTCGAGTTTATATTTCTTACTATTCTAGGGAGTTCTCTGACCATGAGGTCAATGAATATATCTCAGAGGAAGTAGTCGTTAAGAAAATACTACGACGTCAACTTGCCGTCGTTGATGTAAACGAATTAAAAAAAATTAATTCGTTGGAAAAATTAATAGAATTTATGCGTGAAAGCTTCAAGATCCATTGGAAGTCTAAGGACCTTGAAGCGGTCAAGAAATTAGATCACATCACTAGGGATATATATATTCCGTCACGAAGCGGTCTTGACATCGCTAATAATTTGACGGTATATATTTATTATTTATTCTTCAATTTTTGCTTATAGTTAATATATTCTAATTTTCTTATTTTCAGTTATAAATGAATGTAATCCGATTAATAAACAAGCAATAATATTAATAAATGTTTATCGTACCTAAATAACTACTTTAAGCAATAAATTTTAATAAAATTCTTGAGTTTTATTATAACATTATGCATTAAAATTTTTTTTTTAATTTATCGGGCTTTTCATTTCGGACGAACTATCTTATAAAATCTGAATCGTTTCATTCAATATAAGCTGATACTCAAAACTCTAATTTGAAAATGAATTTGTGAACCTATGCATTAAACGCGTGCGTTGTGCACTGTATTTTGAATTTATCTTCCCGTTATAATGTACAAAAAATTATATATAATCAGACTTATTTTCTTCAGTTCTATTATTTATAACCAAATTTCTTATCGTATTATAAAAGTCTAATTAACCATGAGAAAACGATATATTTACAACACTACTGAAGAATCAGAACAACGATATCGAATTCAAAATCATTTTACTAATAGAACTGCAACGCTTGCACCCTCATCAACCACTGCCTTTAGTCACTCTTACCGGACCAACATACAAATATCACCGCCTTTACCGAAAAATAATGATGACATGGAGGTTCAATATGATCATAAAGATGATGATATGATTTCACAATATGAATACGATGATGATGATATAATCTCACAATATGCATTCGATAATTTATATAATGAAGAGAAAGAGGAAGAAGAAAGGACAGAAGGAGGAGGAGAAGAGGAAGAAGAGGAAGAGACAGAAAAAGGAGGAGAAGAGGAAGAAGAGGAAGAGGAAGAAGAGGAAGAGGAAGAAGAAGGAGGAGAAGAGGAAGAAGAGGAAGAGGAAGAAGAGGAAGAGGAAGAAGAGGAAGAGGAAGAAGCAGAAAAGGGAGGTGATGATCATCGTCAAATTGTCGATGAAGCACTTGATAAAAATAAAATGCCATCCTATGATGGCGATGGAGAATTCGCTTCATATTTTGAAAATTTTATGACTGCTTCACTTTTTTGCTGGTTACAAAAGCATAATATCTCTACAAGTGCTTATGAAGATCTTGTTGACGTTCTTCATAATTCCAAATTCAATCCAAGCCATGTAGTGAAGAATATTCGAAGATTTCGAGAATGGAGAAAACGTCTTCCTCTTATTCCTATATCAGCAAAACCTATCTCCATTTTATCAAAAAAAACTCCTTCAATTTCTAAAGAAATAAAGAATGCATACCAATTTTCTATCAGAGACATTATTTGGTATGTCCTTAATAATCCCTCAATACTTAGGTGCATGTACTTTGGTCCTGGAATTGATTCTGAAACAAAATCAGAACATTGGCACGGTACATTGTGGGGAGAATCACCACTTTTGGTGATGATCAAATAAAGATATTAGAAGGTATTTATAATTATATTATCAATTTCCTGTATTGTTACCATCATATTAATTATTTTGTTTATAATATGATAGTGATATATAAATCTGGTGAGTTTATTTATTATCATTATAATAATGAGTGGCAACTTGGCAGGTTGAGGGCAATTTTAAAAAATGCCAATAATGAATATCGGCTGAGAATTCAGGAAGTTGTAAGTTATGATAATTTGCCTGAAATTTTTAAAGGAAGAGTTAGGCAAGAACGTTCTATTGCTGGTGAAGTATGGCTGAAGGATGAGGCATATCAAACGATTGCAATTTCCCAAGTCCTTGAAAAAGCTAATGTAATGATAGTATACCAGCATCAATACGTTCCTGAAACTGCATTACAAATTACCGAGATAATATATAGATACCAAAGCCATTGGCATATTCGTGATGTAATATTTTCATATCAACATCCTTCTGACTATATCACATTAAGATTACCACCATCATCTTTGCCAGTGTATAAATTGTTTATTGATTTGTATTATGATGATTTTGGTACATATAGAAATGTGTATCATTCATTAGGAGGCATATACTTGCAATTCAGAAATATGCCCTCTAATGAAAGAAAATTGCTTAAAAACCATTTTGTTCTTGGATTTGTCCCATTCAGTGGCAATTTTAATGAGTTTATCCAGCCATTTATTTCTGAAATGAAAGAATTTGAACAAGGAAAATTAATGAAAGTAAATAGCCAAGATGCTTGGGTGATAGCTGGTTTGGGTGTTGTGACCGCTGATTTGCCCCAAGGAAATGATATGGCTGGGGTATTAAGACACAATGCCATGAAGGGCTGTCGCACTTGTTCGGTATCTTATAATTCATTAACTGATTTTAATCAAGATCTACAAAAAATATTGAGATATCATCACGTTACTGACAATCAATTTAAAGAAATATTATGAGAAAACGGTACATCAGCAAAAAAACATCTCAATTCACAATATGATCTGAAACCGCAGCCTAGCATCTTGGATAACTTAAAGAGGGATAGACATTTACAGACTCCGCAGGATGTCTATCATGCAATTGCAGGAAAAATTGGATGCCTTCTCAAGTTGACATGTGAATTATTTTCACGGGAAGGTGAAGATGATTTTATAGAAGTTTGGAAAGAATTCGAAAAACCAAAAAAATGGTCTCGTCTACCAAATCCGATTAGTCACCATGCCAGCTTTATGATGTCAGATTATTTCCAACTTGCAATGATAATGCCATTTATATTATACCGTTTTTTGAAGGTAACATTTAAATAGTATTCTTACTATTATACTTCAGCGTGAATTAATTACGGTTTCAAACTTTTGGCATTACGGTAAAGATGGGTTCTCAATTGATTTCCAAAATCCGCAATATTGCGGGTTTTGGAAATCAATTGCGCTTAGTAATTCGTAAACCTGCAAATAATTCGCAAACCCGCAAATAATCCGCAAATCTGCAAATAATCCGCAAACTCGCAAATAATTTATAGTACCGCAAATAACCCGCAAATAATTTATAGTACCGCAAATAACCCGCAAACCTGCAAATAATCCGCAAACCCGCAAATAATTTATAGTACCGCAAATAACCCGCAAATAATTTATAGTACTGCAAATAACCCGCAAATCTGCAAACCTGCAAATAATCCGCAAATCTGTATAGTATTGCAAATAATCTGCAAATCTGCAAATAATTTACATTATCGCAAATTTGCAAATAAGTGGACAAAATTGTCCACTTTTAGTATATAAATAAATTTGGTTATATTTAATTGCGAAGATTAAATTAACATAATTCATAAGTTTACAAAATGGACAAAATTGTCCACTTTTTAGTATATAAATAAATTTGGTTATATTTAATTGCAAAGATTAAATTAACATGATTCATAAGTTTACAAAATGGACAAAATTGTCCACTTTTTAGTATATAAATAAATTTGGTTATATTTTATTGCAAAGATTAAATTAACATGATTCATGAGTTTACAAAATGGACAAAATTGTCCACTTTTTAGTATATAAATAAATTTGGTTATATTTAATTGCAAAGATTAAATTAACATGATTCATAAGTTTACAAAATGGACAAAATTGTCCACTTTTTAGTATATAAATAAATTTGGTTATATTTAATTGCGAAGATTAAATTAACATGATTCATGAGTTTACAAAATGGACAAAATTGTCCACTTTTTAGTATATAAATAAATTTGGTTATATTTTATTGCAAAGATTAAATTAACATGATTCATGAGTTTACAAAATGGACAAAATTGTCCACTTTTTAGTATATAAATAAATTTGGTTATATTTAATTGCGAAGATTAAATTAACATGATTCATGAGTTTACAAAATGGACAAAATTGTCCACTTTTTAGTATATAAATAAATTTGGTTATATTTAATTGCGAAGATTAAATTAACATGATTCATGAGTTTACAAAATGGACAAAATTGTCCACTTTTTATTATTTATCGAGTAGAGGATCATCATTATTTTTATTGTTTATATTTTATTAGTAATTACAAAATAAAATTGTTTTTATTACAATTTATTATTACTAAACAATCTCTTCTGGATTCCAGTCGTCGTAATCTGATATATTATTATTATTTTAATTGGATTTTGGAAATAATATTCCTGTATTCTGACGAGAAAATTTTTTTTTTGCTTCGGTGGGAATATTTTACAAAAAAAAAATGATCATGTGAAGATGATCTACAGTCAATCATAATTTTTAAGATTATTCGGATTATTTGCGAATTATTTGCAGATTTGCGAATTATTTGCAGATTTGCAGATTATTTGCGATTGCGGATTTGCGAATAATTATTCTTCAAAATTCGCAATGTTCCACAATATCGCAAATCGCAATTAATCCGCAATTAGGGTATTGCGAACACATCTTTAGCATTACGTCTATAAAAATCTGCCGTAATAATTTCAGCATAGCCATTTTTTTTGACGTAATACATAATATTTTAACGATCAAATTTGATTGGATTCCAATCGTTACTAAATTTTTTTTTTTTTTTATTTTATTTTTCGGTTTTTTAAATTTTTTTATCGGTTTTTATAACCAAAATTTTATTATCTTTTTTTCAGTTTTTATAAACAAAATTTATTAGTTTATTTTATTTCTTTTCCAGTTCTTAGCCAAATTATATATTATATATATATATATATATTCGGTTTTAAACGAAATTTTTTTAAAAAAACTTTTTAAAAGGCGAATAATTTTATTAAGACTAAGGAAGAATGGAATTGGAATAAGAACGCCACTTTTGGAATTAGAGTCTCACAAATAAGGTGAGGAACGGGTATGAGGAACGGGCTTTTTAGGAACTCTAGTGAACTTTGCTAATATTCTTTTATCTTTTTTATTTTGTATCTACCTGGACGCTTTGGATAGTGGATTTTGGATGGTTATGTTAATTTGGATTTGGCTTAACTGTTGAAATTTTTATCATTCTAAAATTTAATTCGCGCAGAAGTATAATAATTATGATATCTTTATTAATTTGCTGGTTTACTAAATCTTTTTAAAGCCATCAAGTTTAAAAGAAAGCGAAGCAGCAACAATTAAGAAAAATACTGGGGTGTCCCAAATTGATCTTGTACCAAAGAGTGTTATTTCATGCTGGGTACATGTTGCTAAGACAATGAAAGTTGTTTTCAGTAGTGAATTCACAACAGGAAGCTATCAAAGCCTGCAAAAATGTCTTCAAGATGAGTTAATAATACTTCCAAAGGTATATAATACTATTTTGGAAAAGTAATATCCTTAAATATCCTAACAATATTTTTTTTAACAGGTTTTTGCAGATTTTATTAATCTGCCAAATTTACATATAAATATGCATGCTCAAACCTTTGGAACTCTTAATAATACTCAAGTCGGAATTAAGGAAATGGTTCACCGCATTTTCAAAGGAATTGTGCCAAGTACAAATCATAAAGATATAGATTTGGACTTAATAAAACGATATAATACTCTTTTTGCAATTCGGCATTTATCCAATGGTGGAATTGATCCAAGATTTACAAGACCTTGTGCCAGTTTTATAAGTTTAGGTTATTTATTGTTAGACTGGTACCTTACCGAAGACAAATCCTCAAATGAAGAGCAAATTTCTAATGATGATGATGGTGATGTTTTAAAGGAATTTTATTTCAATTTTCTTATATGCATTTGTAGTAGTATTAACTTTTTTAAAAAATTTAGTTACATCACCAGTAGAATTTATTTCCAATATATCTTTAAAAAGAGAAATGTCCAAGAAAAATCGGGATAATCTTCTCCAAAATATATTAAATTTCAAAAGCGAATTGTCAGAATCATACAAAGATATGAGATTAGGTGGCGCTGCACTCATATACGGTAATTCAATAAGCTGGTATGAATTTGCATCATATACAATTGAAGAGGAAAATGGTACCTTTGCAAAAGTGACCTTACACCTTAATGATTTTATTATGATTAATGATGAAGATTTTAACGAATCTTACGCTATCATCAGAGGAATCTTCAAACATAAAGGTAATAATGAGAAGTATTATGCCTTCATAGTCATAGATTGGTTTGAAGATAATAATCGGGAACATCCAGTATTGGAATGCCCTCTCTACTACCTTCGAACCATAGAAAGTCAAAGATGGAGGAGCATTTTTTCGATCAGTGCAATTGATAGTGTAAATAAAGTACATTTTATTCATAATTGCAATCCAGGATGTCAAGATCATTACAATAGTACAAATAAGAGTTGGATCAAAAATAATTATTATTTTAAAGCAATATAATTAATTTTTGTTTATTTTGTACAATTTCGTTCGTGGTAGTATTTATTCAATATCATGTTTTATATTTTTAAACAAAACGTTATTTTTTTTTATCTACTGATAGTATCAATATAATTATTGCTAACGATTCAGTTAGTATAAATAACAATTATAATTTTTTTTTTCATTTTTGCAATATTTGCAGTACAAAAAGAAAAATATGGTTGATCGATATTGTGATGACATTGAAGCGATGTTTTAATGATATTTGAGACGATACTTAATTACAATTAGTTTTTTTTAATAAAAACGTATGATTTGAACTTTCTAATCCTAAAGTAAAATAAAACCCATCTCTTTCTACATTTGCCACATTTGGGAGAACAAGAAGACGAGACCTGCTTATCTAAATATCTGTCGAAACGACCACAAATCCATGATGAAGAAATTAAACCATCACGTGTCACCATCCTGATTGTCCAATCAAGACTGTTATTGTAGCATATAATAGATAAACAAGTTCCGCAAAAAATAAAAATTTCTCTTCCGTAGTTTACAATCATAAAGATGCGTTTTCTTTGATTTACTATTTCTTTTTTGTCTTCAGGAAACTTGTTTCATATTTGTATAGTTTTTACATTATTCTCTCTAGTCTTTACATTTCTGTCTGAATTTATTACCCATCTCGAGGCAATTCAATTAAGAAACAAATTACATAAGCTCTGACACGTCCTAAAACACGTCGAGTGGTACGTGCAGAAAGGGCCCAAAAGAACTTTGTTTCTAGGTTATTTAGAAGTGCATGGCTACAACCAAAAAAGAAAACTATCTCCATTTCATCAATGAAGAACGTAAGTGATTGTTTATGTTAGATTCGAATTTTTTTTTTTTATATATTTTGCTTATTACGAATTTCGCAATAACACAACTAAAGGTTTGTTATATTCAGATAAGTCTTAATTTATTCGGGTCACAGTAATCATATTTTTTGCGTTTTGTTTTTGCAAACTTGTCAGAGATTGTTACAGGGTGTAGCTTCTGATGTTTATTGTGAATTAAATTAGGTTTTCTGTTGTCATTATTAATCATGACTTTGTTATACCAAGGCACTGACTAGACTTGAAGCATAACTTGATTTTATTAAACAATTTTTTATCTATTACACAGAGAAATATTGAAAAAAATATAACTACGGTGAAAACTTGGATACCGCATGGACCCTAGCCTGACTAAAATCCTTCTACACGAAAGTATAGATTAAAGTGACCAAGGATCTTTATATAATATGATTATCAGTCATAGCAAGGTCTCAACGGTCAAATCAAGTTTGTGCATATGGTCATTGATGAGTGTTTTAAAACATGTGATTAGTACGTAATTTCTGACCAATTCTTTGTGAAAAAGGCGAAAAAGAAATTGTGATAACGCCACGTAAAATAAGAAAAATATTTGGTCCAGATAGGCAATGAGGTATGTCAAACGCTAATGTATTATGATTAATTGTTACATTGCTTTGTATATGGTATTTCTATGATGTCAATGGCAAAAATAATACTATGTTTAGTTCCACGTGAGTAAGAAGTTGATTAGACGAGAAACGGTCATTGGAGTCAAAAAAAGATGATGAATAATTGTTTCTAATGCTGATGTGATATAGCCGATGTGATAGGTAAAATTCCAGGATCATTAATTAGCAAGCTAAAACATTACGACGATAATTAACATCATTTTCCAAATATTCCGTTTGGTAGGGCTTTCTTGATTTCTTTGCAGTATACTACTGCAATATCAGATACATTATAGAAGTTTACTATCGATGGTTCCTAAAGTTGTCATTTCGATTTATTAGCATTTACCATATATTTTTATTCTTCATAATACTTTGTACTTCTTAATATTTTATTTTTTATAATATTTTATTCTTTATAATATTTATTCTTCATAATAACATTTATTCTATAGCAAAATGTATTAATTAAACTGTATTACTATCGATTTGTCAACACAATACAATTTTTATATTGAAAACAAGATATTGGTACAATATAGTTTCGACATTTGATAGATATTTTAATTTGAAAATAATATCCTTGCGATGTTGTCTCAGTGTTTGCACAATATAATTTTGATATCGAGCAGACGTTTAATACTTAAAAACTATATTCTTGAGATATTAATTCGATATTGGTACAATGTAGTTTCGACATTGGGTAGATATATTAAATTTGAAATAATGTTTCTGCGATGTTGTCTCAATGTTCGCACAATATAGGTTTGGTGTCGAGCAGATATTTTAATATTTGAAACAATATTCCTGAGGTGTTGATTTGATGTTGGTATGATGTAGTTATGACGTTGAGTAGATATTTTAAAAATTAAATAACATTTCTGCGATGTCATTTCAATGTTTGCACAATATAGTTTTGATGTCGAGCAGATATCTTGAGGTGTTGATTTGATGTCGGTATGATGTCGTTACAATGTTGGGCAGGTATTTTAAAATTTAAATAAAATTTCTGTGATGTTATCGTAACGTTTGAACAATATAGTTTTGATGTCGAGCAAATGCCTTAATATTTGAACACTATTCTTGAGGTGTTAATTTGATGTCAATATGATGTAGATTTGACATTGGGTAGGTATTTAAAATTTGAAACAATAGTTTTGAGATGTCGATTTGATGTTAGCACAATATAGTTTTGAGATCAAACTAATATTTTTTAAACTTTTAATGATATCACTATGATGCCATTAATATATTGAATCGTGTGTCGATTTGATGTTGATTCAATGCCGTCACAAATCAACATCGAATCAATATCGAATCAGCATATTTAAGTTCAAACTTAACTATGTCGATTCAATTTTCAATTACGATATCGTGAATATCTCGAATCGATATCGAATCGACGTCGCCTTAGAACCCCAAGTTTCTGTAAAGTATAGCTGAAGCAGTTGAATATTTGGACTCTCAGATGCAGAAAGAAGAGCTGAACGCAACTTTTATGGAATGGAAATATAAGTTAATAACATATCACCAGCCATTTGTAATGAATAATTTCTTTAGTGATATTAATGCTCTAATTAAAAAACATTTTTTCCCACATATTGTTGCAGAAATCCATAAACAAATGTGCGAATCTGTACTTTATAAATGTGAAAAGTTGTCTTTAGAGAACGCGAATAATTTTGATAATGATCAAATGGTAATGTATGATACACATTTAATTATATCAATTGAAGGTCTTCTGACGAATAGGTTTCTTCAGGATAGTGGTTACGATTTAGATTAGAATAGAATTAACATTATGGTTAATGTCATGATTCGATTAATAAGATTCACATGATTTTTTTACATTTAGGATCAGGAAGACGAACTGGGATCTGATCAGAAGGAAGTCAACAACATTGAAGACCATTATGACTATCGTCAGACATATTTAAAGGCATTGTTAAATTCAGTTTCAGGAAAATCAATTAAAGAAATCTGGCGAATCACTCCTTATATGATCCCAAGCTCATATTAGCATATCGTTACCTTTAAGGATGGTACACACATGTGTACATGTTTGTTGTTAGTCTCGCATAGGATAATATGTAGACATTATTTCAAGTTGATAGTTGAAAATTCAAATGCACTATTTCATTTATTATTAATGCCAACAAGATGGCTTCAAGATGATGCTTGGAATCACGTTGATACTATTTTTAACGAACCATTTATTGGAACATCATTCAAAAAACTAAAACAGATTCAAGACAATGATACAGTTCAACAAGCCAATTTTATTCCTATGCATTATGATAACATTCAAGAAGTTCAAATTAGAAATCGCGTACAGAAAAAAGTTGATTATGGCCGACTTATGGGTCATTTTAAGAAAGCAGTGGATTATTCTTTAGAAGATAATGATCAACAAAGTTTGGATGATATTATTTTAGCTTATATTTCTAAAAAGCAAGCAAAACGGCAAGCTATGGCGCAATTGGAAACAAATATTTTAGAAGAACGTAGGAATTCAAACGTGATTGAATTATATGATGGATGCGTTTATGATATTGATAGTATTAAAGATCCAACAAGGCATAATTGTAAAGGTAGATCCACCACCAAACGAATGAAAGGTCATAATGAAGAAAATAATAATGTGAGTACTAGTAAAGCACAAAAAGAAAATGTGTGAAATGATTGCGAAAATGTAAATAATGGGCGAAAGTGTGGCATATGTCATAAAATGGGGCATTATGCTCCTAGATGTCCTAATCGAAAATGATGGCTTTGATATTGATCAACTGGGATAACATTGTGGTTGAAAGAATGATGTAAAAGTTCAAAAGAAGAACCTGTTATTCAAATTGTAAGTGTATTAAGAGCATAGAAAGGAGTGATAATATGATGGAAAGATTATCAATAGATAATACTTTATTGATAGCTAATACAACTAATGTAACTTCATTATGTTCAATACAATTTAATAAAGTTATCATGGGTGTTTTGTACCAATTTTGGTCTATTTCATGATTAATTTATGGTTTTTTAGGAACTTTGATTTTTGATACGAAACATCTGAATTTCGTCAGATCACGTGATATTACGCAAATTCAAAATTTAAATTTTGATTTAATTTTGGCCAATAATTTTGGCAAAAATTTCAGGTCACGTGGGGATGCGTTATAATGCGGGGTGCGTTAAATAAATTCACTCAAAATTAAAAATTAAGAATAATAAACTTAAAATATAAAATAAAAATAAAAATAATACTATAAACCAATAAATAAATTTAAATTCTTTATAAAAATTAACCCCATTACTATAACTTGATTCTAGAGTATAGATGCCATCCAAATCCAAAATAATTTGGGATTCTGATAGCCCAAATGTACAAATCCAAATTATTTTACAAATTACATATATAAATTTTATAATTTGTACATTTGGGATTTGGGAATTGTGAGGAACGGGTAGGCTTGGTTTCAATGATCTTTTGTATACTTTTCTATCTTTTTTCATTGAATAAAAGCAATTCTTTTGACTAAAAAAAAAAAAAAAAAAAAAAGATTTGGGAATTATGGCAATCAAAATGTACAAATTAATTTGGGATTTATTTAAAATAATTTGGGTGGCATCTATATTCTAGAGCATTACTTGTTAAAGAAACAATTTGAACTGAGATTTAATATGTACATTCAGTAGCTAAGAATCCACTTGAAAAGTTTTAATATACCCAAAAAATGCATTTTATGTCAGGAAAATCACAGCTATCTTATGATCTATCACAATATTATTCGTTAATGGAGATGATGTGAGTACCTATAAAGGAGAATCATCATATACTATGCATTCTGCAAATTTGTTAAAAGGTGTCTGATTAGTGTCATACCTTTGATGTGCAGGTAATCTGTTATGACCGCTTACAATTGTTGGCAGGTTAGATCAGTCCTGTTCATGTGTCAAATGTGATCCAGTGAAGCCAAGATGGAAATATCATATGGAAGCCCAATTCGCCTGGTTGGAGATACTGTTTCTTTTCTTCCATTTCACAGTAAGATTACATCGCGGGATCCAAATATGATATTTAAAAATTAGAATGAATCATAATTTAAAATTAGCCATAATTTTCCTTATAACACTGATTAGAATACAGAGCTTATTTTGAAGTATCTTGATTCATTCGCTATTCGCTCTTACTAAAAGCGTTATTTGCCAGTATTATCAAAATTCTGCTAATGTAGGCGTTATTCCTATGATCAAGTGTATATAGTATTATATTAGGTGATCCTCTCTTGAACTCTCGTTAAGACTTTGGGTGATGATAATATGAAATTCTTTTGAAAGTTGTTTGTGAATTAGACCCCATTTATCCTCATAAGCCGTACAGATTATTAAATATGTCCATGTTTCTTTATCATGCTTATATCCAGTGCATAAATAGTGATCATATAAAAGCAGTTTGCGTTAAGCTAAAACTATTTCTAAAGGGAGTGCTTTATGTATGAGTTTAATTAAAAAAACATAATAATTAATTAATAGCGATAGAATGGTAATGAAAGCTCGTAAATTGATTAATTAACATCCACGTGATATGCCAGTCATAGGTAACTGAATTTAAGTGGTATTCTTCATAATTGTTGTTAAATAGTGACCATTTAGTAGCATCAAACATGTTAAAAACTTGGATAATAAAGTATCATAAGTTGGTTTCTATGGTGATATCTTTAAATGAAAGAAAGAATCTAGTATTATGGTTAATAAAATCTATTCTATTATCAAAAAAATTAATCAGTACTATTTAAACCCTCTTTGGCTAATCTATCAGCTATTTTATTCTCTTTATTCTCATCATGACTATTAATCTTCATTAATTCTAATTTCAAATGTTTCTCCTTATACACTATTTTGATTTTCATGATAACTAAAGAATTAGGTTGCTTCATTCGTACATTAGTATGCGGATTGTCCCAATTTTTAATAGCTGATATAGTGCATTGGCTGTCTATATGTATTCTAACTTCAGTATCTTTAGGCATAACTAAAAGCACTAAAAATATAGTTACAAGTTCAGTCCTGGTGGATGAAGGCCAATATGCAACTTTGGCTAATACAGTGATAACAGTATTATTTTATAATTCTATGTATATTCTTGCTTTCATGTCGCTTATAATATTGTCAGCTACATAGTGAAATATAGTGTTATTAATAGGACTACTCTACTGTAATGATCCATCTGTATGAAAATTTAATATTTCATTTTTAGTTCTATTATTCTTAATCTTTTTGTTATATCTAATTAATGATTGTTTTAGTTGTTTATTTATGATCTATTTTTACATAGGTAACTCTGATTCACAGTCACTAACAATTGCAATAGTGTTATTCCTTGTGCAATTTGTCTGATTCAGATCAATTACAGGTGCATTTATGGAGTAATTGAGCATCCAAAAGGGGGTTATTCATACCAACATTACTAGCCAAAATTTCCTTCTATTCTTTGTGAATAAGACAATCTTCTTTGGAGTTTTTAGCAATAGGAATTATGTAGATTTGATGTTTTAGGATATGTCAATCTGTCCTTGATGAATGTGTCTGTAATGTGACAACACTCATATCCTCAAATATTGTGAATCTATGAGTGTAGCTGGTGTAATGATACAACATTCTTGTATTTGGTTTAAACCTCTAGTTTGTATTCATGTTTTATTGATCTTGCCAATGGTAAGCTTAATATTCTGTAAGATAGGAAAACCTATTACTAAATATTTCTTTACCCATCTATCTGATGGCAAAGATGGAAGTAAATGCCATAGTGTTTGTCAGAGTGAGAAAATGGAGCTGGGTGTTTCCTTAATCCTATGCCTTTGTGATTGTAGGATCTGATACAATGTAATATACCATTTGGTAGTATGCTCTTTAAGTAATTGATTCGCTAATAGTCTGTACAGATTCCAGCTGATAAGTCTGGCCAAGGGTAGAGAAATCTGTTCTAACCAAAATATCAGAAAACGTGTAGATTGTTTGAAAGTGAGAAAGTGATAAACTTTTCTAATATTCACAAAAATTTCAATCAAAGAAGTTCCTTTATACAGCAGTATCCACTCTTATTTATCAAAAGGATTCTGACGAAAGGTGATGTTTAACTGTCACCCTATAATTAGGACATGTAGGCTGAGGTTTAATTTCACTATAGATTTAAATAATAACAAAACATCTAACTTGTAAGTAAAGATGTTTGAAGGAATTGTATCAATAAGTTTTTTGGGATCAAGATCCTTGGAGAATCCTAAAATTTGTAACATAAGGAGGATCCTTTAGGAATCTTTCCCACCGCTGGGGATTCCCTATCAAGAAAAAATTTAAGGAATCCCTAAAGATCAGAAGGAATCCTTAAGGATATTTGTTTTTATTTATTTATTTATTTATTTATAATAGATTCATTTATTCATTTTTGCCTATTTATTTTATATTAATGTATTTATTAGTTCATATTAATTTATTTTATATATTAATTATTACATATTTTATCAAAATTAACAAAAATAAAAAATAACTAAAATTAACAATTAAATTTCCAGCTAAGAGCTCAGTGTGCCATGTTAGTTCACTTCAGTTTTCTTATCCAATTCTTCCCATAACCTAAAAAATCACTTAAAAAAAGAAGAAAAAATAAACCATCAGCAAGTGTTTTGTTTAAAGAAAAAATTTCTATTCCCTCACCAAAATCCACGTCTAAGAGAAGTTTAAAATGCGAATTTCCGCCTTCAAAGGTCCAAAAAACTGATGATCTAAAAAAAGAGTAGCAATGAAATGTTAATATCATTTCACTAAAAACAAAACTAAAAAAAAAGACTTCCTTACTGAAGTTAATATATATCCAGAAGAGACCGATTCCATTTTACATGCCTAAAAAAAGAAATAAAACAAACATTTAGTATAGATGTTTGTTAAAATAAAAAAAAATAAAATAATTTTTTTTATTTGCCAGTTACTTGTATTTAAGGAGACTCAAAAAAATAGCCTGAAAAGAAAGAAAATGAATAGTTAGTGATATTTGTTAAAAATAAATAAAGTCTCAAGATTCTTAAACTTACCAGTTTAAAAGTTGCTTTAATTGGTCCTGTAGACTTCTAATTCTTTTAATGTCTGTTCCATTTCTCTATGTAAATTGTCTAAAGCTTCAATAGTGGAAGATAGAAATTCTAATGCCCAAAAGACCTGGCCGCCTAGAAAAACAAATAAAAATATCAAAACGCAAGTAATACGTTTTGTTAAAAAATAAATTTTTAAAAAAGAAGTTATCTAGGTGCTACTCCGGGTGGTGTCAGTTTTTTCTGCCACCCTGTCACGTGATTTAAAATAAATTTTAATTGCCCAATCTCAATCAGTTAATTTTTAACTTTAATTTTTTTCGTATAAAAAAATTTTTTTTCGCAAAGATAATCTTTAATAAATGACAATTTAAACCAAAATTAAAAAGTATACTTATATCTGATATGATTTTAAAAAGAAACTTTAGTTATTGTATTCAGTACTTTTTTAGTTAATTATTTTATTAAATATATGTTACAAGTGAATTTAAATCTAAACGATTATTTATTTTTAACAGATCTAGTAATAAATGATATAAATAGGTAATTTAACAACAAACTACAATGATAAAAAGGAAATAATTAGTAAAAGCGAAAGGAGATCAAAGGGGAAGCAAAAGAAGATGGAAAATAAGGAAGAGAAGAACAAAAAAAAAAGGAGAGGTGGAAGAATAATGAGAAACGAAAAAAAAGGAAAGAGTTAATGTGAAATGAAAAAAAAAAAGATATGAAACGAAAAAAAAGAATGATGTAAAACGAAAAAAAAGAATGATATGAGATGAAAAAAAGGATATAAAATGAAAAAAAGATGTTGTGGAACGAAAAAAAAGGATGATGTGGAATGAAAAAAAGAATGTTGCGAAATGAAAAAAAAGGATTATGCAAAATGAAAAAAAAGAATGATGCGAAATAAAAAAAAAAGAAGGAAGTGAAAAAAATGATGAGGAACAAAAAAAAGAAGGAGAAAATGATGAGGAAATGATATGAAAAGAAAAAAAGGGGAAGTGATGATGAAAGAAAAAGGAAAATGTTATGAGGAAAGAAAAAAAGAAGAGGTGATGATAGAAAACAAAAAAAAAGGGAATAAGAAATGAAAAAAAGGATAGGAAAGGAAAAAGATGATAGAAACCAATAAGGGACGAATGGTAATGAAAAAATGATAAGAGACGAAGTGGAAAATTGAAATAGAGAAATAAAATTACAAAAAGAATCCCAACCAAACAAAAAGAAAAAAGAAAAAAAAAGTTAGTTACTAACGAAAATAAACTCCCAAAGACCCAAGATGTTCAAAAGTGTTTGAACTTACTACTTATTAAAAGTTCTAATATCAAAGTCTAAGGTCATTAAAAGCTGAAAAGAATTACCTACAAAAAAATGAGAACAGCTTAAAAAGCGTTAACGCTAATTAACGAAAAAAACATGCACAATGTTAAACAAAAACTTATCAAAAGCCTAAAGTTAAGAAAAAAAGCACTTATAAAAAAGAGAAGTCAGTCAGTGCTGAAGTGCTGAACTGCTGATTAATAAAAACAATATAAGTAATATCAAAAACTTACCGAAGTCAAAGCCGTAAAAAAAAAATTGCGTAATAAAAAACACTAAACAAATGATCAGCATGACGTAATTTTATAATTTAAATTTGAATCACATGATAAAGGGTGGCAAAAATCATGTTACCACCTGGGGTGGCATGAGGACTTTTTCTTTAAAAAATAATAGAAACATTAGTAACTTAGTACTATAACGTTTCTTTAAAAAAATAAATTTAAAACTACTGAAGTGTTACGCATCAAAAGATTTGACTATCTAGAAAAAAAATAAGAAACAATAGAAACGTTAGTAAACAGTTTTGTTAAATAATAAATTTTTAAAAAAAATTGGATTTTTCCTACCAAAATTTTATGTGTTGAAAGACTATTAAAAATGAATTCAAAAAAATTAGGTTTACATGTCGATAGATCTGGCCATTTAGGAAAAAAAAATAAGATAATAATAGAAACGTTAGTAAACCTTTTCGTTAAAATTAAAAAAAATTTAAAAAAAGAAAATATTTCAGATTTCCTCTACCAGAATTTTACACGCTGAAAGATCACTAGAAAAAATAAATAATAATAGAAACGTTAGTAAACTGTTTTGTTAAAAATAAATAAAAAAAAATCTCTTTCCTTACCGAAATCTACGTTCAAGTTTGTGGGAAAAATGAGAGGAAAGGAATGAGAGAGGGAAAAGGACCAGGGGATGAAAAGGAAAAGGGAGAGAGAGAGAAGAGGGAAAGGAAGAGAGAAAGGGAAAGGGAAAGGAAGAGGGAAAGGGAGAGGGAAAGGGAAAGGAAGAGGAAGAGAGGAAAAGAGAAAGAAAATAGAAATGAAATGAAATGAAATGAAACTGGAAAATGAAAAAAGTTTAAAAAAGCATCTAGCCGATCTTTTTTTAACTGCAGCTGTGGCTGATTGCTGGCAATAAAGTAATCACATAATACACGTAAATAAAAAGAAATCATATCAGTTTAATCTATATAAAAAATCCTTAGAGATAATAACTTTAAAGATCCTTAGAGAATCTATTAAACTATAGAATCCCTTAGGATCTTTAAATTTGCTTAAAGAATCCTTAAAGATCCCAAAAATTTAAAGATCTTCAAAGATTCTTTGGCAATTTTAGGATTCTTTAAGGATATAGTCCAGATCAAGGGCTTTCCAAAGAGCCTAAAGTTTTAAAAAACGGATCAGTGGATCCCAAGATATTTGCATTTAAACATGTTAAAAAATTCGTACCTCAACTTTAAACGTAAATATCTCCAGATCTAATGATCCAATCGGCAAGCTCTTTTTTCGTCTATAAAGTCCAGAACAAGGGCTTTCCAACAAGCCTAAAATTATAGAAAACGGATCAGTGAATCTTGATATATTTGCGTTTAAAGATAGTAATACAAACTCTGACATAAAATAATTATTTTATTGTTTAAAAATATCTATTATAATACCATCTTTTATATGATGTTTTTATTACACTTTCATAAATATTTATAGCTACTAAGACTATATAAATTTTTATTTTACTTTATATTTTATTAAAATATACTTACTTTTTAATAATATATGTTAAAAATTCCAGATATATGAGAAATGGGTTTTTTATTAGTGAAATGGGTTTTTTTACGTTTCTTTTACATTTAATAATTTAAGTTTTGCAAATGTAAATTTTTGTTCAACTTATTATTTAATCAAGTGATCATCAATCAGATGATTTTTTGGTATTACAAAACAATTTTGAGTAACGAAAACTGTGAAAATCAATTTAATAACTCTTTTTAATGCAGAGTGAACAAATCAGCCCATATGTATGATTTTTCTCTTATTTAATTAATATGATATAATATTATTTTTAACAATTATAAACATCTGATTTTCAAGAATATTTTTATAAATTTTAAAAATTAAAACTTTTGTTTTATTAAATTATATCTAATCAAAAAAAATTGTTAATTATTAAATTATTTTAATACAATAAACATAATCAAGTATTTTTCTAAAGAAGTTTTTCAAAAGTAACAAATAATGCAGTAGATCAGTCTAGATCTTTTTTTTATTTGATAATATATTTATGTAGGTTATTATTTTGTATTATTTGTCATATACTTTTTCAGAAAACTACTTTAGAAAAATATTTGATTATACAATAAATTAATAAAGTATTAAAAAATTTTTTTTAATCTTTTCTTTTACTTGTTTTTTTTTAAATATTTTACAAATAAGAATACTTATAGCAAAACAAGAGGTTTAGTACCAAAAATTTTTTTTTTAATATTTTGCTATATTTGTAATTTTTAGTAAAATTGTTATATAAATCTAAAAAATTTTTTTTAGTATCAAATCCATTATTTTGCTGTAAGCGTTCTCAAATATTTTTCATTATAATATTACTTTAAGTATAAAAAAAATATTTTATTTAATTATAATATACTATTTGTATTTATAATTTAATAAAATAAATAAATTTACTACTGAATATATTAAACTTTAGTTTTAAAGGATTTACTTTAAAAATATACTAAAAATCAGTTGATTTTTTTTAATTAGTAATTCTTACTTCTACTTTTTATTTAATTGTATTTTAATTAGGATTCCAATCGGTTTTAGTAATTACTGAACTGTACTGATTAGTTTCAGTATCAGAGCAGTTTCAGTTTTATGATTTATTGAACTGAAAATTTCAGTTTCAGTATCAGTTTTGCGATTTACTGAACTGATTTACTGATAATAAAAACATTTTTTTTATAAAAAAAATAACTTTTTATTAAATAATGTAGTTAAAAAAAAATGTTGCAAAATATTTTTTACATAGAAAATATTGTGAAATGTTTTTTATATAGAAAATGTTATGAAATGTTTTTTACATAGACAATTTATTATGAAAAATAACATTTCACAACATTATTTTTGTAAAACTTACAAAAAGCATTGCAAAACATTTTTTACATAAATGATTTGATAAAAAAAATAATATTTCACAATATTATTTTTGCGAAATTTGTAAAAAACGTTGCAAAACATTTTTTACATAAACAATTTGATATAAAAAATAATAATTCGTAATATTATTTTTGCAGAACTTGTAAAAAATGTTGCAAAACATTTTTTACATAAATAATTTAATATGAAAAATAATGTTTTGTAACGTTATTTTTGTGAAACTTGTAAAAAATGTTGCGAAATATTTTTTTACATAAACGTTTAATATAAAAAATAACATTTCACAATATTATTTTATGAAACCTATAAAAAATATTGCAAAATGTTTTTTACATCAGAAATTTAATATAGAAAATAACATTTTGTAACATTATTTTTTTTTTTATTTAAAAATGTTGCAAACCATTTTTATAAAATGATTTAATATAAAAAAATATCTCGCAACATTTTTTTTGTTACTTTAATAAAAACGTTGTAAAATATTTTTTATGGATGATTTGATAAAAAAAATCATTTCGCAACTTTTTTTGCTAAATGTTACGAAACATTTTTTTACTAAAAATATTTGGTAAATCAGTTCAATTTTTGGTAATTGCTGATCAGTTTCAGTAATCATTAATACCAATACTGATCAATTTGATTCAGTATCAGTTTTTGCAAAAATCAAACTGAACTGAACTAATCAGAACCCTAATTTTAATTGGTTAAAAAAAATATATAATATACAATATATGGGATCTTTGCAATAAAAAGGTACAAAACTTAAAAAAAACATAAAAATTTAATTAATATTAAATTTATACTTATTTTAGTATAAAAAACATAATTAGCATATAAAGTAAATTTAAAAATTTTTTTGAGTTTCGTACTTTTCTATTGCAAAGACCCTCATATAATTATATTTATATAATTAATTTATGATTTAGTAATCCAATTTTTATAAACTTTTTTTTTATTTTATGGCTTTTGTTAAGCTTCTCAAAACAAAAAAAAAATGTTTAATTAAATTAAATTATTAGATAGTAAAACAATTGTAAAAAATTATTTTAATATATAAATAATAATAATAAATATTAATATATTTTTATTAAAATTAAAACTAAAAAAGGTTTTTCTACTGATCTGTAAAACCAATTTTTTGTGGAAGAAAAAATTTTTTATTTCAATATGAAAAAAGGATTTCTATTAACAAAACCAGCCAAGAAAATAGAAAAACTGGATTCTTCACATTTGGTTACTATAAATTATGACTTGAAAACTTCACTTTCTGATCATTTTTATGACATTATTATAGGTTTTTTTTCAGATCTTGTTACAAAGAACTCATTTTTTTTTAACTCCATAGTATTTTCAGACTCAAGAGAAGGTTAAAAAGTTTCTTAACAAATATAAGGACCAATAAGTTCCTGGTAACAAGTTAATAAAGAAAATTAATACCGATAATTGCTATCCTTAAACTGCTCGCTTTTTGGCCTGCATTCTCAATACCTTTCTCTTAAACAATGAACTTATGGAACTTTTTTTTCTGGATTCTGAAATTTACTGAAAGTTGGATACATACAATAAATAACATTAGAAAATCTAGGGGATCCTATGCATCAATTAGATACATTAATAAATTTTGATGAGATAAATAGAGATTTACAAGAATTATTGGATGATAATCTAAATGCCACACTCTTGCGTAATAACATACCTATATCTGTTATACGCTTGATCAAATCTCAAAAAAAGAGCACTAAAAAGAAAATCCATAAAGAGAAGAAAAAATGTTGCAACTATAAATTCCTTCTAAACTAGATGAATGAGTAGTACCCACTTTTAGTGCTAAATCTCTTGAGTATACATTTTCTCAACTTTCTGGTTTAAGGATAGTTATACTATTTAAGCAGTTAAAATGAAATTCTAAACCCTCTTTAATGCCTAATGATAAAGAAAAGAAATTAAAATAGAAAGAGACAAACAAATATTTAAAGAATGGAAATGTTATTATTACTGGATATTATTCACAAAAAGAAGAACAAGCACAATTATTAAACCTTATTATGTATGATATTCCAGCAAAATGAGATAATTATACCCTATTGGTCAATTTAGAATGATGAGGTAAGATCAGCACAAAGGTACACAAAAAGTATTTATCTGTAAGGGTAAGACTGATTTCTAACTACAAGTGCTTAAAATACTAACTATAATGGAGGAGACTAAACTGTTAATTTGGGTGGAATTCCTGTTTGATGATTCCTATCTCTCAGAAAGAAAACAACACGAGAAATTCTAAACTGTCATATACAATATCCCAGATGATATGACAGATGCCTCCTTATTCTCAAATAGACGTCTATATTAGTTTTTTTTGAATAATGGCATAAAATCATTTAAAATAGTTAAAGAGGTTGATGGATCTAAAAAGATGATAAGTTATTTTGACACTTAGGATCATATTTCTACTCATATTAATAACCCTCAGCTTTAGAATAATAAATGAATCTCTTGGTCCTGTTATTCTACCCCAACTTCAAGAACCTTTATAAATCTGCTCAAATTGGTAATGCAGACAAATCTTCAAGGACAACATATAGGTCTAACTTTTTTTTTTCAGGTTCTAATACTAATAATCTTAATAATAATCATTATAAAACTCCTAAAACTGGTTACTTTATCAAGAAAATCAATCATTTAAGAAAAGACCAGCCTAACAAATCAGATGTAAAACATTTAATAGCTGGATTGAAAGTACTGCTGGAATATTATATTTAGTTTAATTGGAAGAAATTGATCAAAAATTTTCATTAACTTCTTGTCAATATTTTTTTATTTTATTAGATCGTAGAATTTTTATTTTTATTTTTCATTTCCTTTATATCTTAAACAATTTTATAACTAGACTTTCTATTATACTAAAGAAAATAAGCTAGAGATATAGTATTGATATAGTAGTTATGAGATATATCTGTAACTCTAGTGTGAGGAACGGATAGGCTTTGTCTATTAATTATTTTATATATTTTTTGATCTTTTATCTAATAAAATAAGCACTTCTTTTAACTAAAAAAAAAAATATTTTTATTAAAATAAAATTTCAATTCGCAGTTATTACAAAATAATAAGGAAAAGAAAAATACAAAGATTTCATTTGTAAAAATAATCAATAGATTATATTTATAAATTACATTTGAGTGAACAGAGATGAACTGGTTAAAACTTGTAAAATTCAAAAGAATGTTATTATAAGTTTATTGCAATTAACTAGGTCTTAGTATTATAAAAATTAGATATAAAGATTCAAAATATAGTTCCAAAATTAGGCCCTGTAAGGTACTGATAATAATGTATTATCTCTTACTTAGAATAATAACATTTAAACATCCCAAACTCTACATATAGTAAATTGCTTAACAATATTATTTAAACAGTTCACGTATTTAAAAAAAAATTAGAAAAAAAATAAAAACACAAAAAGCAACTAAAATTTAAAAATAGAATTAACAATAATTTAATAATATTTATTTTGTCATCAGATTTATTGTTTAAAGACTTTTTAGTTTTTTTATTTTTTAACTTTTTTAAGGTTTTCATCAAATTCTTTTCAGATTTAAAATTAGTTAGATATTTTTTGAAAAAACAAGAAGTCATGATTTTTTTAGAAGAGTTATTATTAGACTTCTTGGATTTTTTACTTTTTAAGAAAGAAAGAAAAGTCATACACTAAGATAGAAAGTAGTTTATATTATTATGGTTGAAATTAAATTTTATATTTTTACAAAACTTTATATTTTCATATTTTTTAAAAAAAACTATAATTGAGTTCTTTCTGTCTATTGTAAAATGCTTCGCAGCTTTTATCAGATAGTTATCAAAGATGTATGATAATTTGTTATATTTCTAAAGTTACCAGTAATGAAAACTTTGAAGTAGATCATTAATATACAGGTAAACCTGTTTACATTTTTTATTTTATTATAGAGACTAGTTTCCAAAAAACTATTATACCTCTTGATTACCTAAAGAGTATTGCTAAATACTCTTTTTAAATAAGGGGCGTGCCAGAAATCAGCTGATTTAATAGAGGGGTGGAAGGTTAACCTAAAAATCAGGTTCTTATGATTGGCTATAAATTATATAATATATATAATATATTATTACTATTTATATATTAAAATAGTTTTTTGCAATTATCTTGCCATCTAATAGCTTAATTTATCTAAACGTTTTTTTATTTTGTGGGGCTTATTAAAAGCTATAAAATAAAAAAAAATCATAAAAATTGGATTACTAAATCACAAGTTAATTATATAAATATAATTACATATATTATTATATATTTTTTTAACCAATCAAAATGCGATCAGGTGGAGGGTGGGGGTAAGAGCTACTAATTGAAGAAAATTAGCTGATTTCTGGCACACCCCTAAAGTGAAAGTAAAGGTTAAAAGACAAATTTTTATACAAAGTGTTTAGTATTTTCTTTACTTTTTTTGTTATTATTAAAATTAAATTTATTTCTCTATGCTTTTAATTTAGCTATTATTTTTTCATGGATCCAATCTAAGGGTATATTATAAATAAAAATATCATGAATGTTATTTTTTTATCATCTAAAATAATAATATTAATGATTATTTTTTTTACTATTTTTGATATAATTTTTTTTTTGTTTGATTGTATAAAAGTAACTAAAGGATTATTAGTATAAAAGATTGATTATTAGAATCTTCTATTTGTATATCAATTAATTTTTCAGAATAAGACTTCTCAGGTACAATTAAAGTTAATTTTTTGAAGTAAGACTCTTCAGATACAGTTAATGATTTTAAAAAAGAAACAGGCTAATTAACTGCTAATTTAAATATAAGCAGAGGTGTAATATGATGTATTGAGCTTTATGTAATATTTCAAATGTGATTAGCTTGCCAACTTTTTTTTTAAAATTAAATAAAATTTTATTAAAAATAGCTAATTCTTAAAAAAAAATTGTAAAAATTTATAGACTTAACTGAATGATTAAAGATATCAGTATATTAGAAATATTTATTTGTTATGAAGCAAGTTTGTATCATACATAATTAACAATAAGGTTAAATGTTTTTATTAACCATTTGCCTTATTCTTAAACATCTTACGTTGTAATAAATATTAATATATTATATACTATATATTATATAGTTAACCCTTCATGAATTATCATGATTATAAACTTTTCCTGCTGATCGTTATGCTTATTTTTCAGAAAAATTTTTGAAAAACAGTTAAAAAATAGTAAACAAAGTATGGAAAACAACTTTTTTGTTTACATACTTATCTAATTACTCGACAGAAACAATTTTTAGAAATAAGAATGGTAAAAAACAGATGAAAACTAAGGACTCTTTGCTCACAGACGTCACAAAAAAAGTGCTAACAATGGATTCAAAGACCAAAACGTATACAGAAGTTTTTACTATTTAATAAGTATATAGGAAATAGGCAGAGAAAGTCATCCAAGTAACAAGAAATAAGTTCTAGTTATAGTATTTACTAGGACTTTTGACGTAAAATATATTTTAGAATATTATCAAAGTTTTTAATTTTTTCTTACTGGGTTTTATTAATAGCGTAGTCCTTCTTTTATGTAACATAGTGCAGTTGCAGTTATGTTTTGCACTGCCTATTTTTAAGCTATTTTATTTTAGAAGTATAGGGTGTTCGTTCTTTTAGTTTACCCTGAAGGTTTCATTTGTATTTTCTTTTTGTTTATTTTTTTATTACACAAATTTTTATTGGTTAATTTTGAAAGAATAGAGTTTTCGTGAAGGTGCTTACATATAGACTGAGGTGCCTAGTATATGTTATTTTCTATCTCTTAAGTGGGATTGCATTATAGTGAATTAGTATGTACAGTACAGCTGCATATTTTAACAAAGAGTCATAGTGTCCCATGAGGGAGTCGTTGCTATGTCTTGAGTACCTTACCGAAAAATAACATATTGATGATTTTTTAGTCGTTAGCTGTTTTATCATAGAGGTTATATAATGTGGCAATACAAGTCCTGAAACCATTATATTCATTTCTAACAAAAGAATAAAAAAAAAAAAAAATAATAATTATCATAATTATTATGATTATTATAATTATTATTATAACCATTATAATTATCATAATAATTACTACAATTATTATAATTATTATAATTATTACAATTAAAAATTTTTTATTTTAATAATTAACAATTAATTACATTTATTTTATAAATTTATTTAAATTAAAATTTTTTTAATAAGCAATTTTTAATTCTAAATAAAATTATAATTTTTGACTAAAATTAAATAGTAAAAATCATTTATAATAATAATTACCAGAGATAATATTTAGAATTTTTACTAAAATTTAAAGTATTATAATTTTATTATATAATAAATAAAATAAATCAAGAAATAATTATTATTACAATAATAAATTAATTAAATTTTAATTGATTTATTATAATTAATAATTATGTTTTATTGTTAAAAATTATTATAAGTCTTTAATTTGAACTTCAACTCCAATTTTCCATAAAATTTCTAATAAATATAATTCATCAATTTCCCAATCTCTAAATTTAGGAGAACAAATTTCTAAGTATTTTAAATTATTATTTTTAAATTTAATATAATTAACAATTGCTTCAAGATTATAATTAGTATAAAAAGTTGAATTAAAACAAATTAAAATTAAAGATTTTAATAAAGGGGTATTACATAAATCAAATAAATCCTTAAAATTTTCAGAACTTAAATAATAAAAATAAAATTCAAATAATTTTAAAGTTGAAGGTAAACTTTTACTTAAGGATTTTATAATATTATAATTTATACTATAATTATAATTTTGATGAATAATATGAAGATTTTCTAATCTTGAAGATTTTAAAAAATCAAAAATTAAGGAAATATCATATAATAAATCATCATCATAAAGGAATAAAGTTGAAAGATTTGAAGCATAATATAATAAAGATTTACTAATATCATTAGTTAATTGATCTAATAATAAACATTTTAAAGGATTGCCCAAAAATTTAATAATTGAAGTAGTTATATTAAAAGATAAGTTTGATTGATTAAAGATTGATAAATCATTCAATTTAAATAATGCATTAGAAAATAATTTAATATTCTCTAAAGAAATACCATCACAACCACTAATTAAAAGTTCTTTTAATGTAACACATTTCATTAATATATTTAAAGAAATATTTGTAAATTTAATATTAAAAAATTTCAATAAAATTAAATTGTTTTGATGAGAATTTAAAGATAAAAAGATTGGTATGTACTCTAAATGTTTGTTATATAATTGACCAGTTAATTCGAGAGATTTCACTCGGGTTTGATTTTTAATAATGTTACCTAATAAAGGTATCGAAAGGGAAAAATCTTGTTTCTCATAAAAATCGATAATAAAATTTTCAAGGTGATGAATGTTTTTATCAATAATTGATTTAGATAAAATAAGGATATTATTAGAAGTTTTAGGATATATGGTCATTTTAAATGTTTGTAATGTATTCTTTAATCTAAATAAATTAAAATCAAAAAATTCTTTATCAAAAATTTCAACATAAATTTCATTTTGAATTGGACAAATAGTTTTTAACCTTTTTGAACGTCTTAATATCATGTGTTTAATCAATGATTCTATCGGTTGTATCTTATGTTCAAAAAATCCTGCTGGAATTCCTGACTGATTTTTTTCATCCAAATTAAAATATTCAAATAACCAACTTCTGATACAACCACTTAAAAAAGGTATCTCTTCAAAATATTCCACATAATTAAAGAGTGGTCTTTGATTTTCTTGAATAATATGTTTTAAATCGATGTTGAGTTCTTTTAATTTTGATAATTCAACGTGATCAAAAAATAAAAGTAAAGTTCTTATGAACGATACTCTATTTTTAAATGAACATTTGTGAGAGATCAACAAGGGATTTTTCCAAACGAATGGAACTGTTTGTTCACACCATAAACGATTAAGAAAAAGCCAATTAAATAATGAACTTTTATGAATGTGTTGAAGTTCCTTTAAAATATTATATATACAATCAAAAGGTAATGCTGGTAACGATTGAACCATAATTAATAATAAGTCAAGAAAGAAAGGGAACAAATAAAACTAATTCTCATTTAAATTCTTATATACTTGTGTCGATTGAATATAAATAAACTCCCAACAGTTTCATGTAATAATCTTTTTAAGCTTATTTTAGCTTAAATCTTAAATTACAATAAACGGACAAATAAGGATATACCACGTGTTTCTCACATGCGTGCGTGAAATTTCTTACTTACATCAATAGTAATTGCTTATTTCCAATTGGCTCACAACGAAGCATATCCTTCTAAAAATAATATATCTTAAAATAAGTCATCCAATCAAATTCATCCGTAATTAGTAAAGTTTGTTCGGAAATTTATAACCTTATCATCGTATAACTCTAATCACAGGTGAACTTGTTCGGGAAAAAACGACAAAACTAGACGAAAAACTGCAGTATTTACTAATTATTGAAGCGGCCAATTTTTTATTATGATACAAATTCTAAAAATATTACCCGTATCCGATGATTCTTGAATGATCATTTGTCAAAGATTTTATGTCGTAATACATTTTTGTTTTGGATTACAAAATCCTTTGATATTAAAGTCTTGGGCTTTCTTCTAGAATTGGAAATAATGTTTATGAATTGAACAAATTATAATAATTCGGCTGAGAATTTTGAATCTAGACCAGATCTTCTTGATAAATTTACTGCGAAAAATAATTCCAAAAACGGGTTTTTTGGATTTTGTGAAATGTAAAAAATGTAAAAAAAAAAAAAAAAACGAAATAAATATAAACCCATGCGTAACTCATGACATTATTACGATGAATAGGCTTACCTAGATTTATGCAAACTTTTAATTATTGCATATAATCATACATTTTAATGTATATACGCGTAAAAGTTGATTAAATTTCAACGAATAATAAAAATTGTAAGTTTTATTTCTTTACCCTTCTAACCTTTTTTATTTGACAAAGAAAAAAGTCGTTTATTTATAACTTGACAAAAAAAGTGTAAGAATTAAAATAATGCAAACAAATTAGAATTTTGAATCTATAAACATTATATTCTCAATGCATGTTTATATAAAAATCCTTTCAACCCAATTTAAATTTTATCATTTCACATTTTTACATCTTAAACTACGATTAAAAAAATTCTTATACAACCCTTAAAAATTTTCTTTTGCAATTAAAATTTCAAATGCCGATATCTAATATATATCAATATGAACACGAAATTACTTGGGTTCATAATGAAATAGATGATGTTTATAGTGAACAAATCGATATTTCAGATAAAGAAGACGATCATGAAAGTCAAGATGAGAAGGTTTCTTATGAATCCTTAAATAGTCAAGACTTTCAAGATGCAACTCGTGCAACATATTCATGGAACGAAGAAATTGACCGTCTTCATTTACAACATTATCATTTCAAATATATTTGGCAAAAAAATTTCTCTGCTCCTATTGAACATAGATTAAAGGAAAATGCCCGCATTTTAGATGTTGGGTAAGTATAAATATTTAAATGAGGTTATAACTTTATAAAATAAATATATTAAGTTTTGGTTAACTTTCAATTAAGTTGCGGTGCAGGAACATGGTTGTTAGAAATGTCAACAGATTTTCCACGATCAACCTTTGTAGGCGTGGACATTGCGACTATGTATCCTTCGGATGTTATGCCTTTGAATTGTGAGTTCATGCAGTGCAACGTTCTCGATGGAATACAATTCGCTGATAACACATTTGACTTCGTTCATATGAGATTGATGACTTTTGCATTCATTGATAATGAATGGTTTGAGAAAGTCATCAATGAATTAATAAGAGTTTTGAAATCTGGAGGAATGGTAGAAATTATGGTAATAAACAAAAATAAATCAAATCAAGGTCCAGTAACAAAACAGTTGTGTAATGCATGTAAGTGTATTTTTATTTTTTAATGGAAATTAAATTCCGATGGGAATAAAATAATACTTACTTTATTAGTATTTTCGTATATGTATGAAAATGGATTTATGAATGATCTTTTCCCAGATCGTGTTAAAGATTGTTTAATGTCTACCGATCAACTTAAAGACGTCATTCAAGAAGAAAAATTAATCCCAATCGGAAAATGGGCGGGAAATTTTGGAATATCATTTGAAGATTTACATAATAGTTGGCCTTCGGTTCGAATACCTTTATCAACTCATATGAGTATTTCACCTGAGAATTTTGATGAACTTGTTGATAAATGTGTAAATGAAATTGATGAATTTAAAACCTATTTCAATACTGCGAGAATTTATGGTACTAAAAATTAAAAATGCATTTAAGTATTTTATTGTAAATTATTCTTATTTCATATAATTCATTATTCTATTATGTATGAATTTAATAGTATATTATTTAGTTGTTATTATAATAAACTTCTTTTTTTTATAATGTATAATGTAATTATAAACCGATAACAAACAAAATCATCTTACCTAATAATTCATGATTCATATTGGCTTAAAAATACAATAATGTTTTCCATTGTGCCAATTTTCTAATTAATCAAGAATATAAAATTTATGGTTCTGAAAATTTTATAATTTGAAATATGATTCGAGAAAATATCAAATAAGAACGTATTATCTATTTCGTGTATATATTTTAAATTCCTATAAGTAGAGACGCGCAATACAATGATAAGACTTGCCTTACCTTGACCCTTAATAAATTAGAAATGAATCAAATCAAATTTAGTTTAGTTTTTCTGCTAATAAAAAAAATTAAAAGTATATGCCAAGTCCTTATATAGTATTTCATAAAAAAACTCCTCGACGCATAAAATGAGATGAGAATGATGTACTGTATTGTCTTCGAAACAAATTTATGAAATCAATGAAAAAGGCTTAACAATAATCACGTTACTACTGCGATAGCAACCTTTTAATATCGATTTTCAACCTAATTTATCTTTGTGGATAATAAATAATAAATCTATTTACTTAATAGTATGTATATCTTAATGGACAGTTCATTTATCATTTAATGGGCTACTTATTTTGGCTTAGACTGCGTGATCGATCTGAGACTTTTATCTAAGTACGTGATCGACTGATCGTGGATCGACAGTTGATTTCCAAGCCACCGAAAATCTCGACAAGTTTACACAGGTATAACCTTTCTTAACACTATTTGCTAACCTGGCAGTTCATCGTCCTGCGAACTGGTCTTACTGACGGTAAACCATGCCAGGATAAGAATTCCTTCTGGAAGAGAAAATTTATTCGAAATAATTGTGAATGATCAAAGTTTTATTGATAAGGTTATTTGTCAATGTAAAGAAACGCGGGTTCCGCTCTTGCTTAGAGACGTACTTTTACGGGTGCCTTCTTTCATGAATGTCAGGGGTTCCTTCCTCTCCTTTCGTCTTAGCACTCTGGTTAATAACATCTGTCGTGATAGAGTGTAGGAGTGGGCTTCCCGTGGGTAAGCTGCTAATGATTATTATTTATGTGCTAGTTGTTTATACGCAGAAAGAAACTGATTTATATTGTGGAAATAGTTATGTTGATAGTGATAGAGAACTCAGTTTTTAATGACTTTAATGATTTGGAACATATCTGTTTAATAAATGAGGTTATTCGTAGAGCAGCAACCTTATCAGGTAGTACTCAAATTTATAGGTTACCTTTTTTTGATAATATAATAAAGCTAAGAGAAAGACAATTGGGAATTCCTGGGAAATGGTTACTGTCAATTAAAATGGGAAAGAAATAAGATATTCATCTCCAATCGTGCCCAAATACTTAACATCTATGTTACGGGTCAACAGTGCAACCAAAAGCGGAGAAACTTGTTAGTGATTACCATGTAAGTAAAAAATAATGATAAATAAAATATGTTTTATATAAATCGAATATTATTAAATTTAAGTATATTTGTCCTATTTGTCCCGTTTTGACGAAGATATAATCGCCTTCGAATATAAAATTTGAGAAACCGTTTGACGGAGAACCTGTATTTAAAATAAATTACGGGTTCATAACATAGAATCTGAGGGTGGGACCGTCATCCGATCTGTCAGATTGGGCCCATTCGAATTGCCTGACCAAGCTATGGTGGGTTAACCATTATTGGACTAACTCTCATCCTGCTAATAAATAGGATGAGATCAAGAATCATTTTAGTTGAATCCGAATTGGATTTTAAACCAACGAGTAATCTGGTTTTAAATTCGGATTGAGATCGAATTTATTGTAAATTTTTATTAATTTAAAAACAATTTTTGTGATCGGAATCTCTACCTGTGATATTATTAAATTCTGTCTCTATTGAGTTTCATCGTTTTATACTAGTATTTTTATTGTGTTATTTCTTTTTTCTTTTCCCATATTATTTTCATAAATTATATATATATATTGATGGAATCCTTAAGTTACGTGTGAATATTAAAGAAATAGAAGTGGGATTTTTTGGAGGCTGTATGGTGGTAGATGTTGTCAAACGCTGTGGAGACATGGATAAGGCTTATAAATTTTGTTATTTAATTTATTTTTGTAATTTTTACCAAAGAATAGCATCATTTGCAACACATCACATTCACTATAGAACGTGAGATAACTATTTATACAATTTCATGTCAAGAAGGGCTGCATATTGTCGACATCCTTACTAAACTCCGATAATGATGATCAAGCTTATATATAGGCAGAAATTGTAAATTTAAAGGTATTATTAATCAGTTATATTTACCCGAAGCATTTTCCAAATGTCTTTTTAACTTGACTTCATTTTCATCACAGATCCGGGTAATGTATTACTTTCTAAAGTTGCAGGAAATATTGAAAGGGTTTCATAATTATACATCTTCAAATGAAGCGCTGGTAAAGCTTCTTCATAAAAAAAGGCAAAATATTACCGATGATTTCGCTATACACTTGTAAATTAGTTATGGATAACAATTTGCTCAATAGTTTGTGTGGAAAGCCAAAATTTTAGTTTCAAAAAGTAATGTTTGGCTTTGAATTTTTAATTACTATATATACAAATGTTTAAATTATTTTTATTTGCTCGGATCAATATTATTTTATCTCAATAATTAATAAAATTAATAAATAAATATATAAAGTCTAATATAATTAAATAAAATAAATAAATATAAAAAGTCTAGTAATTAAATAAAATAATATTTAAATAACATTAAAATATCTAAAATGCAATATATTAAATTATTCTTTTAGTAGATCATACAATTTATTTTGCGCTTCTTCGTCACCATTTTTAGCAGCTTCACAATACCAACTTGTAGCTTGTCTTACGTCCATCTCAACTTCTACACCAAATTCATAGAATACGCCTAAATAATATTGACCATCGCTATTATCTCGTTCAGCAGATTGTTTATAATATTCTAAAGCTTTTTTTAAATCTTTTTCAACACCACATCCAACTTGATAACAGTAACCAAGTTCACTTAAACCTAAAAGTTTCCCGGTTTTAATTGATTTTTTATATAAATTGAAAGCTTTTTTCTTGTCTATTTCAGTTCCAATACCAAAATCAAAGCAATTAGCAAAATTGCATAAACCACATACACATAATTCAGTTTCAGCAGCTTTTTGATACCATTTGAAACCCAAGGTCTCATCTATTGCAGTTCCTTTTCCCAAAGAATAACAATTTCCCAATAAAATTTGGGAATAAGCAATTCCCATCTTTGCGCCTGCTATATAAGAATTAAATGCTTTTCTTTCATTTACTTCTGTTCCAATCCCTCCTTCGTAAAAGAATCCAAGTAAAGTCTTATATTTTACATCATGTCCATTATTTAATAACCATTTAAAAATTTTTTCCCCTTTTTGATCATTACCTTCAAGATGACGTCTAATTAATACTATAACTTGATTGATTGGATAATTGTCCAGTGCATCATAAAATACAAATAATAATTCATCAACATATTTTGTTGTCGCATCTTTAAGATGATCTCTTGAAGGTGAAGAAGGTCTTGAATAAATCACTGGAACATTTGGATTTATCGGAGAAGGAGGTCTACTGAGTCTTGAAGGTGATAGAGATCTTGAAGGTGATAGAGATCTTGAAGGTGATAAAGATCTTGAAGGTGATTTTAAATCATTTAATTTTAAATGATTTGGAGTATTCAAATATAAATTTGGACTAGCTGGACTTGATTGTGTTTTCAAATTTAACGGTGATGATGACGTCTCAATTATCACTTGATCAAAATCTTTTGATTCATTGTTCATTTGAAAAGATGGTGTTAAAATATCATTTGTGGAAGCCATAATTTTAAATTGCTATGAAACTTTAAAGAAAGAGGATGAAAATATTGAATAATACTTTTTTAGTTAATCAACATGCAGATTTTTATTTTGAAAATATGTTTACAGATCTCTCCGTTACGTCACACTAAATTATTTTGTATCACTTCAATTCTAGCAAATGGCAGTAAGTGTACTTTTTAGGCTTTATACTTTTATACTTCGGAACCTACGTTATCTTTTAGTCCGAAGTGTAACGAAGGACTGTACAGTACAGCCTGTCCAGTACGTGACGAAGTACTACAATGATAAAACTTCATTCCTAGTACCTAAAAGACTACACTGAAAATTAATAATTCATCACAATTGTTTCTTAAACAGTTAGGCGTAAGTGTTCATGTATTTTTTAAGAATAATTTAGATAAAGCGGAAAATTTTTTAATGACGCCCCATCCAAAAGCGTGTCAAAAATTTTCGGACAATAATCTAGATACAATCTATCGGCGTATCTCAACTTTAAAAAAAAAAAAACTTGCACTGTTCTGTTACACTGAATAAGGGGCAGTCCATTAAAATAGTTTTCGATTATATGAACGTGAACAATGAGGGTAATGTCTTAATGTGGGTTACTTGTGCGGTCAAAAATACGATTATTGATAATCAAAATCATGGAGATAAATAAATAAAAGTTTGCAAAATTTTTCTTTTCAATTGACAATTCTTTTTCCTTCCATAAAACATTTCATAAAGATAAATAGCCCGAATAAATAATGGAACCATACAGTTATTTATGGCTTTTTATTATTGGCGCAATTACTGCGTTCGCTGGTGGATTTGGTATCGGCGCTAATGATGTATCAAACAGCTTTTCAGCGTCGATTGCATCCCGGGCTCTTAGCTTGAAGCAGGCTTGTTTTATTGCTATTTTCACAGAATTTTTTGGTGCTTTCCTGTTAGGCTCAAATACGTCCGAAACTATTGGAGGAGGAATCATAAAACTATCATTATTTCAAAGTCGCCCGGAATTGCTCATGGTGTGTTTTTACTACTTTTTATATTTGTATCTTTTGATTTATAAAATTTTAAATCATTTTCTCTTTTAAATATTGACGAAAATAGTTAGCTATGGTTTGTGCCTTAGTTGTCTCAACCATATGGGTTCTTTTCGCTTCAAGTCGTGGATGGCCAGTTTCCACTACGCATGCAATTGTTGGTGCTACTATTGGTGTTGGTGTTGCAGCTTTCGGTTGGGAAGGTATAATATATTTTTTTCGTTATTTTTATAATAAAAAAAAAAAAAATAGTTAATTAATAATACCTTTATATTTGATCTAATTAAAATTTGTTTTTAGCAATTGATTGGAGTTTTAATGGCCTGGGGAAAATTATAACTTCATGGTTTGTTGCACCTATAGTATCAGGAATTCTAGCATCAGTTGTTTTCTTAGCAACGAAATATTTGGTGCTTGAACATCAAGAAACTTCTTTCCGACGTGGTTTAATCGCTGTGCCAATTTATCTTTGTATAATATTCATTATCAATGTATTTGAAATCACCTTTAAAGGTCCACCCAATCTTAAATTAGATAATCTTAGACCTTACGTTATTGCATCTGTTACCGTGGGTATAACGATTGTCTTTGCTATCTTTGGTCATTTCTTTTATGTACAATATTTAAGAAGGAGGATTGTTGGTAAAGAAAGAGGCCTCAAATGGTATCATGTTTTTGTCATTCCCTTCATTAGTGAACGTTATGAAAATACTGCCGATAATGCAGCTGAATATGGTATTGAAAAACAGGAAGGGATCGAAATTGAAGAAAATAAAGATGTGCCATCTGATCCAAATCCCAAAAAGAATATCTTTCAATTATATTTTGCGGCTATTGGAAAATTTGCCGCTCGTGGTGTGAATAAGGAAGTTGCAGATTATGAGGAGCAAGAAAATAAAGAAATGCACGACCACGCTATAAAATATGATCCTGATACGGAAAGTCTATATTCATTCCTACAAATTCTTACCGCTTCATTCACTTCATTCGCTCATGGTTCAAACGATGTTTCTAACGTGGTCGGACCTTTTTTTATAATTTATCTTACTTACCACTCTGGCACAGTTCAATTAGGTAAAGCTATCTAAAATATTTCTAATCGAATTTAGTAAATTTTGAATTTAAAATTTTTCCCTGTTGTCCAGATGAACCTATTGCTCCTATTTGGATTGTAGCGTTAGGAGGTCTCGCTATTGATTTTGGTCTTATTCTTTACGGATATCACGTAATGAGAACTCTTGGGAATAAAATTACTTATCAATCTCCATCACGAGGTTTCTCTTTAGAATTGGGTACATCAATAACAATAATAACGGCCTCAAAACTGGGTCTTCCTATTTCAACAACACATTGTGTTACCGGTGCAACTACGGCCGTAGGTCTGTGTAATGGGAACGCAAAAGCTATCAACTGGAGATTGTTAGGTTTGTGCTTCTTTAGTTGGTAAGTCCAAAATTTCATAATGGAAGATATCCATGATTTTCAATCTTGGAGTATTAAAAGAATTTTTTTAAAAAAAAAATTTAGGATAATAACAGTACCTGTCGTCGCATTGCTTGCTGGTTGTATGTATGCATTTGGCACTCATGCGCCTTCACAATGAAATAAAAATATACTCTTTATATAAACTGTAAATTTAGATAGAAATAAATAAAGTTAGTCTAAAGCGTGTACGTTACACGACTGCGTTTTTTCGCATAATGTATATTTTGACATATCTTGTACACCATTTTGATTTTTTGTTTGTAAATTGCGGCTTTACAAATAAATATGAACCCACACTTCGTCAATGTTAATGAGGTTTCCGTTGTTTCGCTGATCCTTGGTGGTTTTATTGTTACTTTCGGTCTTGTTTCGTATTTCGTCAAACAGCGATTATATTTATCGGAAGCACGTAAGTTTCTCTTGGTTTTTCATTACACTTCTCTGATTTATACTACATTGTTTTAATTTTCCTATTACCCATAGTCATTTGTTTGCTCGTTGGAATAATTCTTGGTCCATATGTTTTACAAATAATCGACCCTTATAAATGGGGAAATCTTGACTTTATTACACGCGAATTTGCGCGAATCGTTATCGCTATTCAAGTGAATCATTTTTTTTTTAGTTCTTTTCTACACATATGTTTATAGAAATCTAATTGTAAATTTTGTAACAGGTTATGGCTGCTGGTGTGGCGTTACCTAAGTATGAATTTTAATAAATTAATAATTTTTTATGACGAGTGATTAATGGAATTACTTTTTTTAATAAAGAGCGTATCTTTGGAGGGAACTTAAATCTTTAGCGATCTTACTTGTTCCAGTTATGATTTGGATGTGGCTTACTAGTGCTCTTTTCATATGGCTCTTTATACCAAATCTCTCATTTGTAAGTGTTGATTTGTTGATTAGTAAGTGTTGACTAACTGATGACTGACAGTTTAATTTGAAATTAATATCTTTAAAACATAGTTAGAAGCACTTATGATTGGTTCATGCGTCACTCCAACTGATCCGGTAAATATCTTGTTATTGATTAATTTCATACTTAGTTAATAGTAGAATGGAAATTTTTTTGGTGCATTCCATATATTCTTACATCGGACTTAAATAATACATAACATCTAGATCAGGTGTCCAGAGTATTTAGGAGGGATGTCCTAATTAATTTTGCCAAATTACATAAGTATTTATTTTTATTTATTTATTTATTTATATTTTCAAGGTATTGGCAAATTGTGTGGTCAGCGGACGTTTCGCAGAAAAACATGTCCCAAATCACGTGAGGCATATCATTTCCGCCGAGAGGTAATAAAGGCGGAATATAAATGTTGAGATTTGACTGACATCAAAAATTTTATTAGTATTAACTAATCTCGTCTCTATTTTACCTACCATGTTAGTGCTGCAAATGATGGTAAATTTTTTAAATTTTTTGAATAAACAAATAAATATACATTAATATTTACTTCTCTATAGGTTTTGGACTTCCTTTTCTTTTTTTAGCGGTTTATCTTTTGCAGTTGTCTCCAGGCGCAGCAATTGGAAAATGGTTTTATTACATAATTGGATATCAGATATTGGTATCTATTGTAATTGGGTTCATAGTCGGATATATTGCACGCAAGTTACTTAAATTAGCTGAAGAGAGGTATATCTGCATGACTATATAAAAAAAAAAATATGGATTTTTTTTTTTTTATTTTACTTACTAAACTTTGTATTTAGAAAATTAATCGACAAAGAGATCTTTATGACATTTGCTATTGTGTTGGCCGTAAGTAACGTTATGGATATTGTATACAATAAGAGTTAAAAATATTGATGAGAACTATTAAATTATTTTATTCAGTTATTTATTATGGGTGCCGTATCATTAATTGGAAGTGATGATTTATTGGCCTGTTTTATTGCTGGGAATTCTTTTACTTGGGAGTGAGTAACAAAAGTTTGACCGTTAATATCTTAAATTTTTACTAATCCTAGTAAAATTTCATAATAGTGACTGGTTTCGTGTGGAAACTGCTGAATCGTACTTTCAGGATGTTATCGATTTGTTGCTTAATTTAGCTATTTTTGTTTATCTTGGCACAGTAATTCCATGGTCATCATTCAATGAAGTAACTCTAGGATTATCATATTGGCGTCTTATTGTAGTTGCTACTCTTATACTCTTATTTCGTCGCCTTCCTATCGTAATGGCCTTGTTAAAAGTAATCCCAGTTTTAAAGACGCGCCGTGAAGGTATATTTACCGGTTGGTTTGGACCTATTGGAGTAGGTACGTACCATTTAATACCGTTTTTGTATCTATTTAAATGTGATTGTGATTAGCTAAATGTTCTAATTTTATTTATTTAGCTGCAATCTTTTATGCTCAAGTTGCTAGAGAAAATTTTTCTGAAGCCGATACAGCTCATACCCACGTACGAGATCTTGTTGTTCCAGGTAACTGCAAAGTACAAAATACAAAGTCTAGTAATATAGCGGTGTTCTAACAATATACTTTTTCTTTTTAGTCTCTTTTTTTCTTGTAATTTCTTCAATTACAATACATGGGCTATCTGTTCCATTAGTAATTATTATAATTTCTTTGTGATTTTATTGAATGTATAAATACTCACCATAAAATTTCAGATAAAAATAGGAAAACGTGTGAACACACTTACATTATCAAGAAATCAGTCATTAGAATTACGTCTTACTCGAAGTTTTCGTCGGGGTACACACACTCCAACAGAAACTTGCAGAATAGATGATTTAGGCAGGCAAAAATCAATTATCTCGGAAAGAGCACACACCCCATCAAACATGACCAGTTCAGCTGTACAAGATGATAATAATATTACAATTGATATGGACTTACCTATAGTTCCTATTAAAGTTGAAAATGATGAAGATATATCTCAGAGATTTTCATTTTATGAAGAAGATGATAATATTATTATCGAAGATGAAACAGATGGAAAAGTTTATGTTATTAGTAATTCACCTTCACCCAATATAACTCCTCCCGCAACAATTCAAGCAACCGATAATAATTCACATAAAAGTAATTTTAATCTTTCAAAAGAACAGAATGATCGGTGACAAGAAAAGTACAATGGATCTTATTTAAAATTTTTTTGTTTCAAATATAAATTAAATAAAATATTAAATTTGATAATACATCATTTTTTTATTTTTAAAAGATTACCAGTGCTAAACAAATACTGTGATTATAGTCCATGCAACTTTTTCAATCCTATTAGCTATTCAATAACTTAATTATTACTGCAGTGCATGACAACCTACCAAATAACAATTATGTTAAATATATGGGAGTAACTTATTCAAAGATTATAGGAAATTTGAGAGTGAAAGGACTCTAAATTTTCTTTATATGACTTTTAATATACGGCCGAATATCTCTTAATGGTCAAGCTTATGAATTAGTTAGAAAATTAGATTGAATCTTTACTTCAACATAATTCAGATTGAATACAAATGCAAATATTTTGTCGCAAATGAATTTTTATACGTAAAAAACATGATTTACACTGTATTTTACTTTAATCTCAAAATATAATCTTCATTAATAGTTACAGTATATAGTTGAATATTGAATAGTACCCATCGAATATTTTTGGGAATTAATTTATTTTCTTTTCTATTGCTATTCTCGTGTTCAAAATGATTGATTTATTGTCCGGAAAAAGAAATTAGTTACTTAATGAGGATATTATTATTAATGCCAATGATCGTGCTACGAAACACTGTATATTTTTGGATGTCCCGTCTCCAAAAACAGATAAATTAACTAACTGAACAAATGAAAAACTGATAAATATTCTGAATTTTCGAGATCAACCAATCATGAGCGAGTAAAATTATTTCTTAAAATATCGACTATTACGCGTAATTAATAATTAATAATAATAAAAAAAAGTTCTTATTTTAGTCTAAACTATTTATATCATAAAATTTTCATGCACACTCATTGACTAAATTACACATGTCCTTAAGATATATAACAAATTCCACGCATTCATGCCTTAATCCGTTTCATTAAATTCCGCCATTATTTCTTGGCATCTTTATAACCTCGATAATTGTGTAGCCAATAAAATATCACTGTTTAATTATATTACAAATATTACTAACTTAAAAAGGAGCTTTGATATTTAGCTATCTTTTTCCATATTAATCTAAGAATTTTCTTGAATTCGAATTGTTGTGCGATCTGTGATAACCGATTAATTTAAACAAAATTCATTTTTTGTGATTGTACAACTTTGATCAATGGCTAATCACGTACTCCATTATTTTGATACAATATGTTTGTCTCATTGACGTGAAAATCTAGATTCTAGATTTGGCAATTATAATAAGTCCCTTTTCTCAATTTCTTGTGTTGAATTAATTTTTAGTGTTGTACAATTTATAATAATCAGCCATTGTAAGAATTTAAAAATTTTTATATAATAAACAAAGAATAATTATAAACAGAAAATTTTGAACGATGTTCAATAAAATTTTATTTTATGGAATTCTCGTTTATTTTTCATTATTTAAAGTAAATAATGCCCAACAATATCGTTCACTAGATGGAACAAATAATAATTTAAACGTTCCTAACGCTGGTGCTGCCGGTACATTATATTTAAATTATAAAAATGCAGCCGAATTGTTTGCGGATTCAGCAACAGCATCGATGGTATTTTGTCCTCATAATTATCAAGCCGTTACATTACCAGTAGTTGACAAATGTACTGATGTATTACAAGAAGGAACTTTTCCTTTACCAAGATGTATAAGTGATATAGTTAGTGGGGTCCAAGCAACGCAAGCGGAACAGCTTGATGAAAATTTCGTTGAAAGTTTCAAATCAATAAGAAAATCTTCGCACATGGTGAGTCAATTTCGCTCTTGTCACGTGATCATTCAAAATTATATTTATTTATTTATTAACATTTTTTTTTCTTTCACAAGATGACATTTTGGGCGGACTTTATAACATTTGATATTTCATTTAGCCAAAATGTAGAACCCACTGATGATTTTGCAATTTTAATACCCAGTGATGATGTTAATTATCTTTCAGAAAACACTCAGGGAATAACTCAGATTAATCAGGTAATTGAAATTTTCGTAAATTTCTTTTTTTTTTCAAAATTTTAATATAATGATATTTTTTGGTTCCAAATTTAGGCAACTCTACCATTTAGTCGATCTTATAATTTAGCATCTCGTGGAACAGTAAATTTGGCATCAGCATACGTTGATGGTTCTATATTATATGGAATTGACGAAACACGATTAAATGAAGTGCTTAGAGATCCAAATAACAGATGTAAGATGCTATTAACATATGGGGAATCGGGTGATAGTGCTTTAGGTTACCTTCCAAAAGGTACGAAAAATTATGCCGAATTTTTTTTTTTCTTTCTTTTTTTAGAAGAAGAAACAAAAGTTTACACTTAATCTTTTTGTCAGATACCAATGGGAATTACATATATGGACAAAACACCGTTCGTGGAACAAACATCTTCGTTGATATGATTATCACAGTTTTTTTACGTGAACATAATAGAAGATGTGACAATTTGACTAGTATACATGGTAGCAATTGGAATGATGAAACTTATTTTCAAGAAGCAAGAAAATGGACCATAGCACTAATTCAAAAGATAAATTATTTAGAATATTGTAAGTTCATCTTGTAATTTATTTATTTTATTATTTATTGCGATTATATTTATAATTTCTTTTTTAAACAACTTATCGTTATAGTGAGTATACTTATGGGGAGTCCTTTACCCGAATTCACAACATACAATCCAAGCTTAACTGCAGGAGTTGATCATATATTTATCACAACGACAATGCGTTATGGTCATAGTGAAGCCAGGTAACTAACTAACCATCATTCAATCAATCACAATAAATTAATTTGATATTATTAAATATTAATATTAATATAATAATAATAATAATAATAGCAATATTTACAATATTGCGGATCAAAATGGAGAAATAATATCTACCTTGCCATTACAATCACTTAAATTACCGGTAGAAACATTTGGTGTTCCGAATTTAGCTACGTCGCTCGCATTACAAAGGTAACAGATTTATTTATTTTAAAAAAGGTTATATTTCAAATTTACGATTTATTTAACAAAAAAATATGATTTAATAATAGACAAGAAGAAATCGATATTTTTTATTCAGATTACATGCGAGGTTTGCGAGAGTCAGGACCTACCGGACCAATTAATGATTTGGCAAGGTAAATTTATTTCATTGTATATTTAACTTAAATTTCATTACTAAGTCAAATAAAATAATAACGAAATTGTTTATTTAGTGTCGATCATCTTCGTGTACGTGATCGAGGGATTCCATATTATAATGATATTAGGGAATTGTACGGATTTCCAAGAGCAATAGATTTTAGTGATATTACTGAAAATGTTGTAATTCAAGAACGATTGAAAAAACTTTACTCAAGCGTAGATAAAGTTGAAGCACTTGTAGGCGGATTAGCAGAAGATCATTATAACAATTCAAATTTCGGTAAATTGTTTCAAAAAAGCATGCAAGATCAATGGACGTTATTACGCGATGCTGATAGATTTTGGTTTGAATCACCGGACGCGGGATTTTCTAGACAAGAAATCAATGAGATAAGAAATACAACATGGCGAGATGTAATTCTCCGTAATTCCCCACCAGATACAAAACTTCCAGTAAATCTATGGTTTGTTCAGCCGAGAAGTGATCTTAACTCTGTAAACTCCTCTCAAATTAATACAGATCTAGATGCCGATGGGTACTCAAAAGAAAGTTCATTCCAAATATCTCAAATATATAATATCAAATGGAAGGTTCAAGATACTTTCCTTTATCTTAAAATGAGTATTCAGAGTGAAAATGCTTGGTTTGGGATTGGGTTTAACTCAAAAGATGATGGAATGTTGGATGCTGATTTCTTAATTGTACATAATGTGGATAATAATATTGAAGTTGGAGCTTATAGATCAAATGGATATCAAACTCCCCTTATTGGTGAAGTACAATTTGTTGAAATGTTGAGTGGAAATATTACCTCTGGATCTATATCAGTTGAGGTGAGAAGACCTTTAAATGCTCCAGAAAGGCTTCCTATAATAAATGACACAACCTCAGGTATGTAAACAAGTAAATTAAGTAATATAGGACTTTTTAATCTGATGATATTTTCTTTTTAGTTATTTTTGCTTGGAATCCAAATTCAAATGCATTATCATATCATGGAGGAAATCGTGGTAAAGCAAAGATCAATTTCTTTCAATCTGGCGTTTCAACTTCATCAAAGAATGATAGACTCGCGTTGTTATTACACGGAATATGGATGTTCACGGTAAATAAACTAATATAAGTAATAATCGTTTTTTTTTTTTTTTTTAATGTATTTTTTAATTTAATTTTCTTTTTCTCAAAAACATATGACAACAGACTTGGAGGTAATGTACACAGTACATAAATTTTGTTTTTCTATTTACAGATATTTTTTTCTTTACTAATTAAATTTAAACGCGTTTTACTTTCAATTTAGTGTTTTATTTCCAAGTAAGTACTCTTTTATCATACATCATCACTTAAATTCAATTGTGCTAACCCTTTTTTATGAATTTATTAGTATCAATTATAATTGTTCGTTATATGAAGCATAACGTTCATCACTTACTACAGCATAAGAATCTCCAAATCATTGGAGGCGTTGGGGTATTCACCTTTGGTACTGCGGCTGTGGCAGTTACTCAGGAACAAACTAGAACCCCACATAAATTGTACGTTATAAATCGGCCATTTTATTCATTTTATTAACATGACAACTTGCGGTAAATTTTTAATATGATTTTTTTTGTGTGTGTGTGTGTGTAGCGTTGGAATACTCATATATTCGGGAATATTTCTCCAACTTGGATTGGGATTATTATCGCTTTGGGCAAGAAGTGCTCTTGTATCATCAAACCATGGTATATTTAAATCGATTAAGTTTGCTCACTTTTTTCTAGGAGCTGCATTGATGTTGGGCGCAGCTTTTAACGTGTATCTTGGAATTCAAGCTTATGGTCAGTCGGAACTTTGGGAGTACGTATATATTGGATGGGTTGGTAAGTAAATAATGAGCTCATATTATATAAATTTATAGTTAAATTCTAATTTATTTATTTATTTATTTATTTTTTAAAGGTATATTATGTATTGTGATTATTGGATTGGAATGTTGGTATATGTACAAAAATAGAAAGAAATGTTTTGCTGTTGAAGGAGATGATATGAACAAAATTATTGGTTTTATTGGAAAAAGTAACTTGCCGGATATTACATGGGATGATGTATATCAGAGAGTTTTACAAGGGGCAAAATTAGTAGTAGTAGAAGGATTTGTATTTGACATAAGGAAATGGATTGGTGTACATCCAGGAGGAGCAAAAGTATTAAAGCATGTGATCGGAACAGATATCACAGATGATTTTTTCGGAGATAAGCAACATGGAGGATTTTCAGAAGGACCTCCGCTATCAAAAGGTGGAATTGTGAATTATTTTGAAAGTTTAAATAGAAAATATGTTAAAAGTAGTCCAGGACATCAACATTCAACGTTTGCTACAGTAACATTAGCCGATATGGTAATAGGAACAATAAAAAAAGTCAAAGTTGATAAAATGGATAAATTTAAAAGATATGATATTTATGACATAGTACCCGTTACGAAAAACAATAATGTTCTAAAATTTATTCTCAATGACCCAGAAGGGATATTTCGGAATTTTTTACCAGGGGATTATTTAGAAATTTTAAGTCACACTCAAGGACAGACTGTAGTTCGTCCTTACACTATACTTAAAGAGAAAGAGCAAGATCGTTTTTCGATCATAACCAAAATTTACAAGAATGGAGTTATGACACAACATTTGGTAAATTATATGAATTTTACCCGATTTCTTTTTTTATAAAAATTAAAATATCACGCGATTTTTTTTTAATTATATGTCTTTTTTTTATTATTATTATTATAGAAACGTTTATCAAAAGGGTTTGCGGTTAAAATTCGTGGACCATTAAGTATTAATGAACGTATCGGAGTCGATCGAAGAACAAAATCGTTATCAATGATTTCAATTTTATCTTCGCCAGTAATGGCTGATAAAGTTTTATTGAACCCTAATTCAGGGGATGGATGTTGGGATATCTTATTCATGATATGTAGAGGAACTGGTATAACTCCTATGTTACAATTGGTAAATTATCGTAAAAAAGATGTTATTTTAATTTTAAACTATTAATTTCATTAATTTCGTCTCTCATATTTTTCTTTTTAGATCGAGTATCACATTAATAAACTAAATGATAAACGAAATAATACACAAATGTTCTTGTTATGTTCAAATCAAACGGAATCAGATATTATATTAAATCCGGATGTTCGTTTAAAACAAAGAGAGGTAGAAGATTTAGAGGAATTAAAAAATCGATGTAATGGTAAATTAAACATAACACATATAATAACGGAGAAATTTGGAGACCTTAATCATGATATAATATTTAATTGGTTATCAAAAAATTATACACCGAATAACAAAAGTATATCAATACCATCTTCAATAACACGTGGACAGATATCTTATTCATCAAGTTCAAACATATTAAAAGATGAACCGCCCAGACAAGAAGAACGACAATCAATTTATGAACCAACAAAATACATTGAAGTTTTAAGATATGATCCAGTCGCACTTAAAGTATTTGTTTGTGGTCCTCCTTTAATGATATCTACCGTTAATGATGCATTTAGTCAAATGAAGTTTCCTGAAGAAAAAGTTGTTATTATAAACTAAAAAAAAAATATGTATATTATATTATTTTAATAATTTACCGTTTATTATACTGTATTTTGTAATCATAACCCAGTCATATATTCTTTTTTTAATTAAAGTCTTTTATTCTATTAAATAAATTGTATCACACGTAAAATTCAGGACACGATAGAACAACTATATAAAGGATAATTTGTTATAACAGTATGGATCAAGAATAAAAATTTAGCCAAGACAGTTTTTATTATAAACGTTAACTTAAATAACTTGCAGGTTTAATATAATGTTAATACAAGACTTTAAAAATAAGCAGTTTACATTTTTTGAGCCAATGTTTCTTTTCCATACTAATCCAATCTCCATTTTCAAGACTTTTCTTCGTAATCGATAAGTTCAAAGTCATTATCAACGTTACTAATTGCATTAATGGCATTAACAGCACCAACAATATAAACTTTCTCCTCTTCACTTATATTTTTTCTTATTAACCATATCACTTTCAACTCTTTCATTAATTTCATTAATTTTATGTTGTATTTTTTTAATTAATTGATTAAAGGTTGGCATAAACAATTCTAAACGACGTCTATAAGTACTATAACTCCACTCAAATTCTATACGAGCTCTTTCTCGTACTTCATTAATACTTTGTTCGGGAATACCATCCACACAATTACATGTCGATAAAGTTTCCATTATGATAAGAGCTTTTTTATTTTGTTGTTCCAAAGTTTTTAATCCTATTTCAAATTCGTCAATGATTGAATGAACCCCAGGAACTTTATTTATTTTGTTTTTAGATATTGTATTAGCATCATTAGTACTTTTTTCTTTTTGAAAATAAAAAAGAAATTCTTCGTTAAAATTAATCATACCTTCAATTTTGATAAATTCATAACTTTCACGGGTAAGAATTTCAGGAGCGTTAGTATATATATTATCAATACATTCTACATAACTTTTCAAAATATTTCTACATGTATTACTAATAGTACTAGAATTTTCGTAATGACTATCTAAAGAATAAATCCATTGACTTAATCCCATAACTTAAAAAATTTGTTTATCTTGAAATACAGTTTTTTTTTTTTTTTTCTTAAAAGTCTGTCATTTCTTTCATTTCTTTTTTTTTTTTTAAAAAAAAAAAAAAAAAAAATAAAAAATAAAAATCACGATTCTTATTAGTTAAAAATTAATTTCAAAATTTATGTTGACGTGTCTTTTCATAATATCTATTATACATTTTTATATCTATTATACATATGTCAATATTATTTAGACTGACATCAACACAAAATGGTTGCGCGTCAGATGAAAAAAATTAGCATGTTTTTTGTGTGTAATAATGTTGCCCGTAATGAAAAATCATGCGGTAAACATGAATGAAGTATAATATTGAGAATGATACTATTATTACACAGATTATCTGTTAATTCTCTTGATTCTCAATTACAATTGATGAATATAAATTATTTGTTTTAAATATATAATATTCAAATTATTGCCGACGAAAAGGACAAAATGCAAAGTGATAATTATATTACAAAATGTAAATAATATTAAATGATGAGAATGAACAAATTGAACTAGGAGAAAATCAGATGAACAAATATAATATCATCTTGGTAGCCATCAAAAGTTGAAATATTAATGTTTTAGTGCTAAAGTTTCTTTCCTATATTGATCTCTTTATCTCTTCATAATGGAATGGCCGAAATCGCGAAACTTAAAATCAACATCCCACTTGGTGAAATTTTGCATTTGGATTCTTTAATAATTGTGTGTGTTGCATGAAAGAACCGCCAAAGCTGGTGATAACGCTTGGGCGTGGTTTCTGGTTGGTTTGATTTTTTTTTTTTTATTCAATTGTAGTTTCTTGATACTTTGCCTCTCAACATCAATATCCAAGCAAGTGATAAATAATGGTTTGTTTGTTATGACTTAAGAATTTCGATTAAGAATATCTAATGCACAACTTTTTGCTTTGTTTAGGGAGCAAACTTCGAATATATTTTATTCTGATATGACTTCAAATAAAAATGCTTGCTTGCTTGTGTTGCGATGTTCAAGGTTTAATTTAATTGGTCAGATCAATTTCACGTTGAAATAAGTGACTTCAACCATAATAATAGAATATTTTATTTATATAAAAATTATGGAGAAAATTGTTTATAGATCTTTATTAAAAAAAAAAAAAAAAAAAATTTGCGCAATATACCTGCATCTATATTCTTGCCATATATAATAATTTTTCTTCGGCTCGTTGGGTTACCATTAGTAATAATTTAAACAGTGCGACTCAATTAATAGATGATGAACATTACCTCTTCGATTTTTTTACGAACTTGAGAAATATGAAAGATAAATTATTATCTGAAGAATAAAAAAAATTTTTAAATATTAATAAATTGTTCACTTTTTTAGAAATTTTTAATCAAATATCATTTGTAGTACATACGTATTTGTAATTCAACCAAAAATTTAATTAATTACTGAAAAAATTGTATTACTACAATTTCCCTAATCACCCATTAACGGCATGAAATTATCCATCACTAATAGATTATTACCTTTAGAGGCATAAGATAAAAATAGGTTAGATTATATTGATTATGATACGAAAAATATCATTAAAAAAAAAATGGCTATTTTTACCCGTACTAAAATGGGCAATCTTGACATCACCTTTGTTGTCTACAGCATGGACCAGTGATCCATGGTATTAATCTTAAGAGTTCGATATTTCGTTGAGCATTTTAAAAGGCAAATTTCTTATTTTTAGTAGTCTAAGTTATTTAATTATGCTGTTAAAATTTTGGTTACTGATTTGTTATTTTTTATTTACGCCCAAAAAATTATCACTTATGCAACAATCCTGCTTTTTTTGTTTCAGATTTCGTTCTCATCTTCTAAATTCTAATTACTTTGCCTCTTTTAACCCAAAATAGTAAAACAAGACGCAACTGACTATTGTTCTAATATTACTTCCTTCTTACAACTTCTTTCACATGTCAAATATCGTATGATACTCCTATTGCATAAATTATCACATTCACTTATTTTGTAGGATCAACCGGACGGTAAGTAATATATAAAATATCTAAATCTTTAAAGCAATAATAATAGATCAATGTCAATCATAGGATCATGAAATTACCACCATTTGATTCATCTTATTAATGAGACAAATCTAATGAGCTATAATTCGTTGCTGTAAGATCATCGGATATAAAATTAGGTCAGCATTGCTATGGAAATATGAAATTACTACCATTTAATCTGTCTCAATGAGACGAATCTAATGAGCCATAAATCATTATTATAATTGTGGAAAGTAATATGTAAAATGTTTAAATCTTTGAAATGTCAATATTTCTCATAGGAAATGAAATTACTAACATTTGATTCATCTTTAATGAGAGAATCTAATGATCTATAAATCATTGTCGTAAGAATAAAGTATGATAATAAAATGTCTAGGTCTCATAGAGATATGAAATTACTACCATTTGATTTGTCTATTGAGATAAATCTAATGATCTATAAATAATTGTCGTAAGGAAAAAGTATAATATAAAATGTCTGGGTCTCAGAGATATGAAATTACTACCATTTGATTTGTCTATTGAAATAAATCTAATGATCTATAAATCATTGTCGTAAGAATAAAGTATGATAATAAAATGTCTAGGTCTCATAGAGATATGAAATTACTACCATTTGATTTGTCTATTGAGATAAATCTAATGAGCTATAAATAATTGTCGTAAGGATAAAGTATAATATAAAATGTCTAGGTCTCATAAAGATATGAAATTACTACCATTTGATTTGTCTATTTAGATAAATCTAATGAGCTATAAATCATTGTCATAAGAATAAAGTATGATATAAAATGTCAGTCTCATAAAGATATGAAATTACTGCCATTTGATATGTCTAATGAGATAAATCTAATGAGCTATAAATCATCATTATCATAGTAATAAAGTATTATATAAAATGTCTAGGTCTTTAATACACAATAATCAAGTCAAAATATTCGTAGAGATATAAAATTACTACCATTTGATTCATCTTAATGAGACAATTCTAACAAGCTATAGATCATTATTATAGATGACAAAGTATTAGGAAATCTAAAGATTTTGTATTTTTTTTTTTTTTTTTTTTTTTTCTCACGTAATGACAGAAAGTACTTATAAACATAAATATTGATAATTTTAAGATACTTACCTATTTACCTGTTCGAATAATTTCAGAATAAGTTTGATTTGTTCATACTATCAAGTTACAACGTAAAATACCTGTATTAATAATGTTTAAAAAAAACCAAACATTAAGGATTAGTGCCTTATGAGAATGCAAATAATTTCACGAATAAATAACTTTATAAGTAAATAACTTTGTAAGTAAAAAATAAATAAATATTTTCGTATTTGTTGAACAACTTTATTTTATACTTGTTCGTGTTCGGGAAATGTGAAAAAGCAGTCGTCGATATTTAAATTTTTTATTTAAACTGAAAAACAATAACGTAGTCCATATTAATAACTATACAACATCCGCATGATCAGTGATGTGGCAATGTGGCGTCATTTACGCAATTTTATAAATGTTTTGTTTATTTTATTAGATCATATGTACAATTACTTAATTTTCCATATATTCTTAATTTTTTGACATAAAAAATTTCTATAAAATAAAAGCTTAAAAAGATTTTTTTTTTTTTTGTTTGTTTGCCAAAAAAGTCAAAAAAAAAGCAGACTAAGGAAAAAAAAGATTTTTGCCAAAATGTATTACGAATTATACGAATGCCTATGATGAATGTGAAATGAAAACGATGCGAAACATGCGAAAATGCGAAATGAATGAAATGATGAAATTTTTTTTCTATATGTAAATTATATAATTAACAAATTAAAATTATTAAAAAATCTAAATATATTATAATATATTAATCTTGCAAGAATTTGGTTGAAGATGAATATGTTTAATTAATTGACTTCGTCTTTTCTTTTCTTTGTCAATTCCCATAAGTTTCTTTATTGATAATGAAACTGATCTGAATAATAATTTCGGTTTAGGCATAAATGAAGAATTCTTTGGTATTTGATCTTTAACCTCCTTATTATCCTTTTTTTCCTTTTTCACTTCTTCTTGACTTATTTTTTGTACTTTTTCAACAAACGGTTGAGTAGATTGATATAAATTAGGGGCACTATTATTTTTTAGACGTCCTAGATTTTCTGCGTTATTATAATTGTTTCCAACAGAGAAAATGGTTTGACGTTTATGCATAACCGAAATTTCTCTACGATTCCTCTTTGATGCAGTAGCAGCAGCTACAACGATGTTTGCTTCAAATTCCTCGTGATTATTTAAATTTTTAACGGCCGAATGAGAAACTGGTCTTCCTTTATGAAGTACGATAATATGAGGACGTTGTAATACTCTTTGAGCTCTTAAAGCTCTTTGAATTTCATAATCAGCTTTCGATAAACCTACACCGGAATCATGAGATGATAAAGATGTATTAGATGTATTTGATAGACGACGAAAATTTTCAACGTCAACTTGAAGTTTTTGAATTCGTTCTTTATCGGAAGAAGATCCGGGATAGCTATGTCTGTGTACCATTTTTGAACGAATGGCAGGACAATAACTGAAACGTTTGGAGTTTTGCATGATTGATGTATATCAAAAAAAAAAAAAAAGGGTTCAAATTTACGTTAAATATATATTTTTAATATTTTTGTCGTTCAGACAATTACTTTCAAAAGTTTTTTTTTTTTTTCGTTCTTCGTTAAAAAAAAAAAAACCAAATGGATACTTATATAAATTTTTATAATAGTTATAATGAACAATGGTTTGTTATACTATGTCGGTTAAGTGGCAAGTCATATCAAATTTGTACTAGTACAAATCTTTGTCCCTTGTTTGTGAACAGGAGAATAACCAAAATTGGTTGATAAATATAAATACATTAGTCTAAGAATCTTCTTATATATCCGTGGCGTTAACATAAATGGTATTTGTTACTGAGTTTCGAATGTCAAACAAAAAGAACAAAAATTTTTTCTTTTTTCTTAACAATGTTCAAATATTACATTGTAATAATTAAAAAAAATCCAAAAATAGCTGACAAGTAGGGATAGAAGGAACTTTTTTGTATCATTGATTAAAGTTTTCGTCAAAGATATTTTATTTATTTTATTTTATTTTTTTTTATTCCACGAGGAATTTGAGCAGATAAAAGGTAACACGAAACTGAATTCGTTATGAAATAGCACTTTTTATTTTCTTATTCAAATGAGAAATTTCAGTATATTACGCAGTAATTGTAATTTTAAAAATGATTCATTGAAACATTTTATATATATTTTCGCTTCATCTGCGCTACATCCCTGCATTTAATAAGAACTTATTTGTGGCTTGGAAGGTTAATAGAAAAGTTACAAAAACCGAGTAAAAAAAAAAAAGCAAGTTGACGTATAAATTACATGAAATTTTTTTAAAGTTCAAATGCTGCGGAATTGAAAAAAGTATTTGTTACACACAAAGGTACGTAAGTTAAAATGTGAGCATGTGACATCTGATCAAAAACCGGCATATTCGGGTATTGGGTACCAAATGACGCGTGATAAAACCCATTTTAGAACGGGATAATTAAACTAATTACGACAAATACACAGAGCTTCAAGCATAAACTATTAGGCTAAACTTTTTTAACACAAAGTTTTTTTTTGTTATACTGCCATTTTTTTTTTATTTATTTCTGCTTACTTAAAACTTATGTAATTAAATTCGTGACTTTTAGCAACTTTTTTTGTGTAGGTAATTTTAAATTCGTGAAATTATTACGGCGAAATTCGTGAAAAATTTATAAGATAAAGAGAAGATGCATGATAAAGAAAGCTAATTTATGTTGATACATGTTAATTATATTTATTCCATTTTTGATTTTACATATTTCTTATCAAATTCATCGATCAATGAGAAAATTGAACTTTAAATCTCATTGAGACATCATAGAAAATAGTGTATCGGAGTTATCCGATTATAAATTTTCTAAAAAAATTTGTTAAAGAAGACTACTTTTCTTGGCGGGAGTTACATGATATCCATTGTTCAATAATGAAGTTGTTTACACTTCCTTTGAAACAAAAAATTTTCTTTAGAAGCTGTTTTTAGATATATTACTTGCTTGTGTTACTTAAATTGAGAGCAAAAAAAAAAATACATATATTATATATTTTTTTTCTAGATATTTATTTCCAATCATGTCGGATCGTCGGGAATATCCATCATATATAAATTTTGGGGATATTTTTAAAATGAATTAATGAAATATTTAAAATTACATCATTATATTTATTGATGTGTACTAGATAATTTGCAACGCGCAATCGTAACTGTATCAAAAACAGAAAAAAAAATAGTAAAGATTTTAAATTAAATACGCGTAGTTTTTTTGGTAAACAAAACTTAATTAATTAATACATGTGAAATTAAAAACGACAAATAAACGTATCCCAATTATTTTTGTACTATATTGCTTAGTAATTTAAATAAATAAATATCATTTTCAAATGTTCCCTCGGTTAGGCAACATAAGTCATGATACCTTATTGTGAAAATGAGGGTTCCGAAAATGGGGTTTCTGGGAAACTTATCAATTGCGTTCTGTGATAGTATTGTTCCTTTTGCTTATCATTAAAGTTGTAGACTGCATTTTCTCACACGTCCTCCCGTACGATTAACTATTGTCGGAAAAGATTATCATTTTGAAATGTGAGGAAAAATTTTGATTCACACGGAATTGCATAATTGTGATGGACAAAAAGATTATCAATATTCTGAACTAATACCAAACAAGGTTTTCATCATTTCGACCTGATCACATCTTAGCATTTATTCCATATTCGGAAAGCCACATATATATGAGATTCCCCGATTCATTTTTGCTTTTGTTTGTTATATTAGGAAAATTCTGAACGAATTTTCTTGGATATTGAAAAAATTTTCAAATCCATAAATCCAAAAAAAAAATTTCTTTTTCTTTTCTTTTTTTTTTTCAATAACAAAGCGCCACACATTAATTTATTTGGTTTTTTAAGTTTAATGTTATATAATCGGGGGATTCTATCTTTCAATGCTACTTCTAACCACAAATATTATGATACACCCCCTTTTTCAGGAGATTTTATATTGTTGTTAAAATACGCGCGTATTTTACATTAAAATTCAATTAATTCAATTAGCGTGTACCTTGCATAAAAAATGTCAATTATTTTCTTAACCCTGTGTAATATAATGTACGCGTTATTGTGTGGCCTCAAAGGTATAAAATATCTCATTTTTGTAAAAAAAAAAAAAAAAATTTTATTAACGCGGAATTTTTTTTCTTTTCCTGTCTTCCTTTTATTTTAAGTTTCACTCGTTTTATTTTTTTTTTTTTTAATAAATAATTTTTCTATTCCATTATTTTATTATTATTATTATTATTGTTATTATTATTTTTCCAACATGCCTTGCGATAGAATTACTCGTCGGAATATCACTACTGCCTGTAATTTATGTAGGAAAAAGAAGCAGAGATGTAATGGAGGTCCAGTCTGTTCTCGGTGTAAAGAAAAAAAAATCAAATGTGATTACCCTAAACCGAAAAAAAGGGGTCCACCTCGGAATATCGAATATGTGAGGTGCTCAATCACAAATCGTTTTTATGATAATGATAATAATAATAATAATAATAATGAAGTAGAAAACCCTAATCTCTCTAAGGACAAAATAGAAGGTAAAAGAAATGAAAATTTTTGTGTTAATAAGAAATAATATTTGATTCATTTATAATGAATTAGACTTAATCTAAAATGCAGATCCGCCCGATCAAATGCCGGTTAATCTTCAATCTTTCGATAATGTTAATAATAACAATAACCAATCATCTACCGTAAATACTCAAGAAAGTATGAAATAACTCGATTATTGTTTTCATAATTTCTTGTAAATTTAATAATAGATAACATTATTTTATTTATTTATTTTTTTTTTCCAAAGATAATACTAGTAATCCCTATCCCTTTTCGAATTATCCGCATTTTCCATCTAATTATTTAAATATTAATCCTTTTGTAATGATTACGAAAGAAAGTATAGAAAATCATATCAATGATTTTTTATATTATCATGATCAACAAAATAACGAGCCTCGACCTCAATAACTTATTAGTTCGACTACGTAATTGACTGGATCAATACTTTTTTCGTTCGGTAAAATTTTTTAATTTGCTTTCTTTTTTTTTTTTTTTATTACGTGATTTTAAGTTTAATATTTTATGATTAGCCTATGTTGTTTTATAAAATTATGTTTATAAGGTTATATTTATAGTTTACTATCGATTATGTATATTTAATAATTCAATTATTTAGTTAAATAAATTATGTAGAATTATTTTATTATGCGATGATTATTATAAGGAATATCGGTGATTTAAACGTCTAAGTATTGGTATCACTTGCCAAAGTTAGTGAATTTATTTGACCAAAAAAATACTTGCTCAAAACTTCGATCGGATCACATGTAATCAATCATGTGCTCAAATAATTGACTAGAACCCAATCAATGATTGGCTCGTTCAAATTCATTAATCATACATCTTCGTTAGATTCATTTTCTAAGGAAAATCTAATCTAGTAACTATTCTAGTTCAATATTTTAGATTAATTAAACTAAAGTTATTTAAATAAAATCATACGATTTTATGTTAATAAGTTTATTGCAACTGGCTCATTACTAATGAAATTTGATATCATATTACATCCTAAGAATTAGCCTAAGATTTTTTTGATTTTAACCTATTTTAACATAAAAAACATTATGGTTATATTAAAAATATTATTTTTATATAAAAGTTACATCTGCATCTCTTAAACAATTTGCTAATACTTGGTTTATTAGAAGAAATTATGTGTAAGGATTCTATAACTAATATAGTTTTACACTTAATAAAAATATTATATTAAATATAGTATTTTTAGGTTTTTACTTATCTATAAAATAAGTTAATAATTTTTAGTTTACTTTTTTCTTAAATTCTATTAATTAATTAATTAGAAATAATAATATAACATAAAATTTCCTTTTATAAAAAAATCAATAAAAAACTTTATATATATAATTTTTACTTTAAATCTAAAAGTAACATATTTTATAAATAAACAAATCCCGTATTTTTATATACATGTATTAGTAAATTTATATAATAAATTTATTATATAAATGGAAAAATCTAGTTTTTTATTTAATTTACTATATTTAATTAATATATAATTATATAAATCTACCAATATGATTCTTTTTATTAATAAATAATAAATTATTAATAAAATTAAATATATCAAAAAATCACTGTATGGTAATTATTACTACCGTATAGCGCTGCATACAGTACCCCCCTCAAATAGTACCCCCCCTAAATAGTACCTGTGTATTATTCAAGTTTACATTCGGGTATTTCTGAATAGTACCCTGGTACTAATCAAATACCGGTATATAATTAGTGATTAAAGCTAAAATAAAAATTCTTCATACTAACTAGGAAAAGGAAACCGTTACAAGTCTGAAGCGCAGTTATCATCACATATCATCACATGCCGGATGGACATTTATGAATGCGAGGACCCATTTTATATGATAAAAGTTGCAGAATAAAAATGCAAAAAACGCGATTGAATTTTATGATTTATTCTGATCTGAATTGCGATCATCATTACAATAATTTCCGAATTTACAAAATTTTTATATTTTACATCTGAAGTTTTTTATTTTATTTTAAATTTTGCGGTTGAAAACTGTTAGAGTTCTTTTGATTACTTAACTGTTAATAATATTATCACATGATTAGTACCCCCTTTACAATGTACCCCCTTTTTATAATACCCTCCTCCTCGCATAATACCCTCCCGGGTACTATTTAATCTAGGCTTGCATTTTTGAATAGTACCCCGGGTACTATATGCAGCGCTATATGGTACATCAGTATTAGCAAATATTAGCAGGTAAAATTTTATATTATTTTTTATTCTGCCTAAAATTCTATTTTAATTTTAACAAGATAATAATCATTGCAGCAATATCTAATTATTATTTTAATTTGTAATTATTTATATAGAGATTTTTATAGTAAAAAAAAAAATGAATTATAAATCAAAAAATCAAATTTAAAATTTTATAATAATTATATATTTTATTGTGATTTAATTTTTCATAAAATATAATTTTTTATTAATAATATATTAATAAAAAAAATTCTATATATAAACTAATTTTAGATTAAGTTTTTATATTCAAAAAACTAATATTTTTATATAAATAAAAATTACCAGTTATATAAAAAAATAATAGATTTATATCATCTAATGCAAATAAATTAATTACTATATAATTTTTATTTTTTTTTTAATATAATAATATTAAAATTTAAAAAATAAAATTAAAATTATTATAATAAAACTGTAAATAACTTTATATATATATAAATAAAAAGTTAAATTTATATTTATTTGAAAAAGAAAAGTAAAACCTATTTAATAAATATAAAATCTTACTGATTAAATTATTAATTGCTAAATAAATATTATATATAAAATATATTTATTTTTAATTTTTAACTTTAATTATAAATATTTTTGCATTTAATAATTTAATTTTAAAAATCTTTAATATATTAAGATAAAATAAGTTTTCATCTTTAAATGATATAAAATTATAATGTTAATATATATAAAAATTAAGATATTTCTAATTTTTAATTTAAATTGAAATTTTAAATTTTTATTAAAAGATATTTATTTGCTATTTAAAACTTTAAATTAAATAATAAATCTATTAAAATAAATATTAAAAATTAAAAAATAAGAAATCTAAAATTAATTTATTTAAAGTTAAAAAAAAAACTTTAAAAGTTTTATTATATTTATAATTTATATTTTATATTTTATAAATATCTTAAAATAAAAAAAAAACTAAAGATAAAAAATACAGTTAGACCTTCATATAATTACACCCTATATAGTCACACCTTTACATAAGAACCCAATTTTGTAAAACTAACTTTTACTTAGTTAATTTACTTTTTTATAATCACAATTCAGTTATAATCACTATCATTACATGATCTACAACATATATATTATTTTTACTAGTAATTAAATCTCTTTATAGTCACTATAATTTCAGTTAGATCATAATTTCAGCCAGAATTATAAACAAATTTCTCTTTTTAGAATGTAGATTATAAGAAATTTTCAAAATTATTTTTTATAAAATGGTTATCATCTAAAAATATGCAATTCATGTGACTTATAATTTTATAATTTATAATTCAGATAAAAATTAAGATAATTTTAATAATTTTTATTTCTAATTTCTGATAAAAAAAATTATATACTATATATACAATCATACCTTTATATAATCATTAGTTAAGGGTGTAACCAACTTGATGATTATATAAAGGTCTGACTGTAAATAAAAAAATGATTTTTTTATATATTTAAATATTAATTTATTTTTTTTTACTTATTATTTAAAAATAATTATTTTGTATATTTTTAATTTATTTAACTATTATTTTCAAAATTTTTTTATTTTTTAATAAATTTAAATATTTAATCTTAATTTTGACTAATTTTACTAATTTATTATATAAAATTTAACATATGGGCTGATTTGACCACCTTTAATTAAAATATTGATTTTGTTACATTTTTATTATACAAAATACTATACAATATACAGTAAATTGAGGGTGAGTATTAAAAAATTTTATTTAATATTATTATACTATAATTTGGTAAATATTTCTTTTAAATTAATATAAATCTTAGCATTTACTATATATGTTAAAAATTCGTATCTCAACTTTAAACGTAAATATCTCCAGATCCAATGATCCAATCGGCAAGCTCTTTTTTCGCTCATATAGTCCAGATCAAGGGCTTTCCAAAGAGCCTAAATTTTTAAAAAACGGATCAGTAGATCCCAAGATATTTGCATTTAAACATGTTAAAAAATTCGTACCTCAACTTTAAACGTAAATATCTCCGGATCTAATGATCCAATCGGCAAGCTCTTTTTTCGTCTATAAAGTCCAGAACAAGGGCTTTCCAACAAGCCTAAAATTATAGAAAACGGATCAGTGAATCTTGATATATTTGCGTTTAAAGATAGTAATACAAACTCTGACATAAAATAATTATTTTATTGTTTAAAAATATCTATTATAATACCATCTTTTATATGATGTTTTTATTACACTTTCATAAATATTTATAGCTACTAAGACTATATAAATTTTTATTTTACTTTATATTTTATTAAAATATACTTACTTTTTAATAATATATGTTAAAAATTCCATATATATGAGAAATGGGTTTTTTATTAGTGAAATGGGTTTTTTCACGTCTCTTTTACATTTAATAATTTAAGTTTTGCAAATGTAAATTTTTGTTCAACTTATTATTTAATCAAGTGATCATCAATCAGATGATTTTTTGGTATTACAAAACAATTTTGAGTAACGAAAACTGTGAAAATCAATTTAATAACTCTTTTTAATGCAGAGTGAACAAATCAGCCCATATGATATTTTTTATTACTTATATTTTACTTTTATAATATTAATAAACTATATAGATTTGCCAAAAAAAAAATCATAAAATTTTATTTTATTAATTTATATAAAAATTTTAAATTTAAATTTTCTTAATAATTAAATAATAATAACTTGCAAAATTAAATATATAATACATTAAAAATTTTATATTATATTAAAAATTAATTATACTAAAAATTTATAATATAATATATATATATTATATACAAAAATTTAAATCATTTATAATTAAATACAAATATAATTTAATATACTAAATAGTTAATAAAAAAAAATTTAAAAAAAAAAAAATTATAATAAAAGCAAAAACTTTATAATAAAAATATCTAGAAATTAGTTATAATTAGGATTTTCATAAAAATTTACTTATTTAACAAAAATTATGTTATACAAATCTAAATTAAATTTGTGTTACAATATTTAGATAATTCGAAAAAAAAAATTTTTAAAAACAAGAATAACTACTACTTTTTTTTAATTACTCTTCAATTACTTTTCAATTACTTTTTTATTATATAAATTAAAAAAGTTTATAAATATATATTAAATGATTATTTTTAAATAGTAAGTAAAAAAAAATAAATTAATATTTTTACTTATATAAAAAAATCATTTTTATTTGTTTTTATCTTTAGCTTTTTTTTGTAAAATATTTGTAAAATAAAAATGTAAATTATAAATACAATAGGATTTTTTAAATTTTTTTTAACTTCAGTTTAAATAAATTAATTTTATATTTCTTATTTTTTTAATTTTTAATATTTATTTTAATAGATTTACTATTTAATTTAAAGTCTTAATAACGAATAAAGGTCTTTTAAATAAGGTAATGAGAATTCAAAATCTTTTATAATAATAATTTTTTAGTAAAAAATATAATTTTAAATATTTTTATATCAAACTTTAATTCAAGTTACAAAATCGTGAATATCTTAGCTTCTATATATGCTAACATTATAATTTTATATTCATTTGAAAGGTGAGAATCTATTCTATCGTGACGTATAAAGATCTTTGAAATTGAATCACTAGATGCAGAGATATTTACGTTCAAAGTTAAAGATTAAAAATAATTATATTTTGCATATTTACTTGGCAACCAGTGATTCAATTGATAAGATTTTGTATTCATTAGATAGATCTTAATTTCCTCTTTCAAATGAATATAAATTTAGCTTTTTAGCTTACATATATGTAAAGTTATTCACAGTTTTATCACAATAATTTTAATTTGATTTTTAAATTTTAAAATTATTATATTAAAAAAAAATAAAAATCATATGATAATTAGTATTTTTATGCAACTGGTAATTTTTATTTATATAAAAATATTAATTTTTTAAATGTAAAAGTCCAATTCCAAAAATTGGTCTATATAATAAGATTCTAAACAATATATAAATATATTAGATTTAAGTTTGCTTAATGATTATATTAAAAAAAAACCCTATGTAAAACTTTTATTTGCTTATTTTAATATAAAATTTTTAGTTGATTAGATATTTATTATAATGCGTAGTCAAACTCATTTTTATTTTAACTCAGTAATTATGTTTGCGTAGCAAAACTCCTTATTCGTATAACAAAGATTTTCATATATATATATATAGATAGAATTTTTAAATTCTTTTACATATAATTTTTTAACTGTCACTTCTTTTCAAATACATTACTCATTTTATACATTTTTTATGTTCATAAAATTAAGTATTATATTTATATAAAACATTATATTTCATAATAGTAATTCTTTATTTTTTTTTTTGTTTATTAATTTTAGTAATATAAGAAATAGATTTTAATTAAATAAAATTACTCTTTTATACTTAAGTAGTTATTCAGCAGTGTGAAAAGTATTTGTATCTTGATTTTTATAAGTCTAAGTATAATATTTGTGAAGATAATTATATTTTTTAAATAGTATTAATTCCAAAAGTTTTTTTTTCTGTTTTTTAACTTTAGGGTGTAGTTTCACTACTTTGGTCAAATGATATCAACTTTATACTTAAGTAAAGTTGTTCAGAAGGATCAAAATGCTTGGATCTAACGATTGGTTTGATATTCATGGAGTATTGGCTATTTTTGTATTATCAATTTTTTTGCGAAATGCCATTTTGCAACTTCAGAGCGCAATTTCATCACTTTAGTCAAATGAAATCACCTTTTTCCGCCTAAGTAAAGTTGTTCAGTAAGGTCGAATCTACCTACAGTAAATATTTTAGGATGTTTGGTTTAATATTCATAGAATATAGGTGAGTTTTGTACTTTCAATTTTTTATCATTTTTTTTTAATTTGTAAGTTTAAAGTGACTTTTACTGTTTTAATAAATGAAATCAACTTGTTAAAGTTGTTCTTTTTAAAAAATTTTATATATATGTGAATATAAAAAGATATTTATTAAAATATAATTGTTCTATGATCTAATGATCGGATTTCAATGATCTTTAGCTCATTAGTTTCATCTCATTGAAAGGAATCAGATGGTAGTAATTTTATAGTGATTGGATTAATATTAACTGAGTAATCCAATTTTAAATATCAAATCGGCATTCTATATATGTAAAATTTGCGTAACATTTAATATTTTGACTTTATTTTAATTATAACAGGTTCTAGTAATCAGATTTTAATGATCTTAGGCTTATTAGAATCACCTCATCAAAAGGAATCCAATGGTAATGATTACATAATGGTTGGATTAATATTGACCGAGCAATTCAATTTTAAAGACCAAATCGGCATTTTATACATGTAAAATTCGCGTAACATTGAATATTTGACTGTATTTTAATTATAACAGGTTCTAGTGATCAGATTTTAATGATCTTAGGCTCATTAGAATCACCTCATCAAAAGGAATCCAATGGTAATAATTACATAATGGTTGGATTAATATTGACCGAGCAATTCAATTTTAAAGACCAAATCGGCATTTTATACATGTAAAATTCGCGTAACATTAAATATTTTGACTGTATTTTAATTACTATGGGTTCTAGTGATCAGATTTTAATGATCTTAGGCTCATTAGAATCGTCTCGTCGAGGGCAATCCAATGGTAATAATTTTATAATTATTGGATCAATATTGACCGAGCAATTCAATTTTAAAGACCAGATCGGCATTTTTTATATGTAAAATTTGCGTAACATTAAATATTTTGACTGTATTTTAATTATTATGGGTTCTAGTGATCAGATTTTAATGATCTTAGGCTCATTAGAATCGTCTCATCGAGAGGAAGCTAATGATAATAATTTTATAATGATTGGATTAATATTGACTGAGCAATTCGATTTTAAAAACTAGATCGGCATTTTTTATATGTAAAATTCGCGTAACATTAAATATTTTGACTGTGTTTTAATTATTATGGGTTCTAGTAATCAGATTTTAATGATCTTAGGCTCGTTGGAATCATCTCATCAAGAGAAATCTAATGATTATAAATCCATAATAATTAGAATAATATTGACAAAATTATTGTGATGTAAATATTTAACTAAAATTATTACAATTTATAATTCTGACCAAAATTATTGATTTAATTATAAGATTTTATTGCTTATAGTCACATCTCATCATAGTCACCAAATATAGACTGTCCCAAATGTGTGACTATAGAGAGAGTTGACTGTATTTGCATTTTTATAACAATACTAATTTCCAAATTTCCAAATTATTTTTAACATAATTTAAGTAAATTAAATTATTTTTTTATACTTAAATAAAATTATCTATCATGTTGAAATCTATTTATATTTGATTTTTAAATTTATAAATTATTTTATGTAATTTATATATATATTATATATACAATATATATTATAAAATAAATTGCTTAGCAAAATAAAAAAATTTAAAGATATAATAAAAGTTTGCTTAGTAAAACTTAAAATAATTCCCTTTCTTATTTTATATTTAAATATATTAAAATTGAATTTTTGCAAAATCAGTATTTAAATTATACTTAAATTTTGCTTATTTTAATATATTTTTTACATATTTAAATTATAATTAAATTATATTTAATCAATATATTTTTATTTTATGATAATTTAAACTTCAATTTTTTTTTTATATTAAAAATAGTAATTAATATATAATAATTATTATAAAAAATATATTTTAATTTTATAATTTTAAAATATTAAAATTTGATAATAATAATAATAAATAAATTATTATAATTATATACAAGATAATTATAAATAGGGTTTAAAATTTGTGCGCACCCGCGCATGTGCGCACCCTCACGTGATTTATTAATTTTATAAAATTTGATTGGCAGTTAAGCATATCAATCAATAATTTAATTTTATTTGCTGATTTTTTACACACGATCATATTACACATCTCTTTTTTTCGTATTTTACACTTTCTTTTTTTAAAGCTTCGCTTAACAATTAACCTTAAAAATTTAACCCTTCTCCCTATTTTTTTTCAGTATTTTTCTAGCTTTAACTTTAAAAATGGTAAGTTAAGTGTTAATATGTAGCTTTTTACGTATTTTATTTCTTTAATTAACTGTTGTTCTTCATTTTCTTGTAGATATTTTAAAGCTCAGCTGTTAGTGGTAGTTCTTAACACATTTACTTAAACCTGGTTGCTTTTTCTTATTAGGCACATCTTTCTTTTTAGGTGCGTCTTTCTACTTCTCAAGGGTATTTAATATGAAAAGGGGAGATCAGCTCCTTTCGTTATAGGCTTAGGTACAGGTTTCTACACATTACTTAAGGTATTATTATGTTTTCATTTCTTGTTTTCGTTTATTCTTTCATTCTTTATTGCTAATTCTGATTTCTTTTCAGGTATGATTTTCTACTTCTTCTGTAGGATTAGGTATGGCTTTTTGCTCCTCCTGTAAGTGTTTTTATGTTTTTCTTTTTTTTTTTATTTTCATTCTTTATGCTTTTATTTTTTTGCGCTAATTTTGGTTTCCTTTTAGGTGCAACCTTCCACGTCGCCTGTAGAATTAAGTGCAGCTTTCTACTTTATTTGACGTAAGTTTTCTTCTTTATTTTTTATTTTCTATTCATTTTTTCATTCATTCTTCATTGCTGATTTTGATTTTCTCCCTCTTGTAACTTAGGTATAGCTTTCCACTCTCTTATAGGTACAGTATTTATACTTTTCTTTTTTGTTTTAGTTCTTTTATTTATTTTTTGTTACTAACTTCGGGTTTCCTTTTTAAATATAGTTTTTTAAACCACTAGACACTTACTTCACTATCTTGATTCTTGAATAATCATGCGTAAAAGCGCCAGAAAATACTATTAAACTCGTCTCCATTTTCTTTTTTCATTTTAATCTTTTAGCAACTTTTATTCTTCAGTTGATAGGTCAAGGTTTTAAATTAATTTTGTAAATGTAGAAATAATTACTGTAATTTTTTTTACACTGTAAAGAATGGGGTTTTCTTTAATAAATTCAATAAAAAATGATAAAGTAGATTTGTATATGGAGAATAAAATGATTAAATTATGTAGTATCATTTTGTAAATGAATCTATTTGTTAAAAACGTTATGTGTGTTATTGATCATTGATTTTTTAAGGAAAAAAATTTTTTTACATCGAACCAACAATTTTGTTTTATTTGTTTTTACATCGTGCGCGTTATCTATACTCTAATTTTGTATACAGAAATGGCAAGTTCTACAAGTTCTGATGAACAACAGCAACTTCATATTGGCCAATATTTTGTTACATGGGATACTGCTATTGAATATGTTCAAAAATAGTGTAATATTCAAGGCTTTCAAACACGTTTCAACCATTCTGAACGTAACGCAAAAGGTGAATATCGAAAATTGACAATTATTTGTCAACATGCTGATAAACCTAGGGAACCGTTAACTGAGCTGCAAACAAATAAAGAAAAATTCAAAAAAAAAATTAATAAATCAATTCAGATGGGTTGTAAAGCACATATTAATTTATCAAGACCAGAGAAAGATAATATCAATCAATATATATATGTTACTACTATTTCCAATGATCATTGTTATGAACTTAATTGTCAGCTTATAAATTATGAGAATAAAGTAATGATGTCAGAAGAAATGATAAAGGATATTGAATTTTTAACAGACACAGGTCGAAATTAGTTAAATAGGGTATCAATAGAGTATCAATAGGTTATCAATTGGCTATCAATAAGCTACCCTATTGGTAGCCTATTGATAGCTGATTGATAACCTATTGATACTCTATTGATACCCTATTTAACTAATTTCGACCTGTGAGAACATGTTCATCTTTTCACAACACAATAAAGAATTTATCTTGAAGAAAAATATCCTGAACAAAAAATTCGATCTGATATTCTTCACAGTGAGATACAAAAATATCGACCATCAGCTAAAGATTTAAGTAATGATGCATCAAAACTTTATGAATACCTTATTGAATTAAAGAAAAATGATACTAGATGGCAAATTTTTGTTGATTTTGATGAAGCAAAAGTGTTGAGAAGATTATTTTGGATGAGTCCTAATCAAATAGAGCTTTGGATACAATATCATGATGTTATAATTAACGATATAACTTACAAAACATATAAATACAATATGGCGTTATCATTATTTGTTGCTATTGATAATTATAATTGTTCACGTTTAGTATGTTAAGCACTTGTTGATGTCGAAACAGCTGATACACATATATGGATTCTTGAATGTACTTTACTTGCCACAGGTGGTAAAAGACAAAATGAAAATATAAATAGAGGATTAATTCCATTAGTTTTTATGACTGATTCAGATCCTGCCGTGGATGCTACATGTGTTAAAGTTTATAAAGGCTGTTATGCAATGCACTGCATATACTGCATATACCATATTAATCAAAATCTGCATAAAAATCTTTCTGGACCTTTGGGCGAAAATTATTTACAATTTTTAAATGCATATGCGCCGATCCTTGGAATTAGCTTAAATTAAGAATTTTTAATAAAAAATTAGTAAACAGTGCAAAATACGATTGTGTTACACATTCATCTTATCAATCTTATATAGAATAATCAGAAAATAAAAAAATTTTTTACAACTCGTACTTAAAAATTAAAGTAATAATGACTTTTTATAACCCATCAACTATTTTAAGAACCCATCACTTTTTACACCAGTTGCAAATAAAAGTTTTGTGAATACAATAGTAGTTATTTGCAGTTGTTAATGGTATTATTTATTCTCCAAAAGCTTTTTCATGATGTAAAATAATTAAATAAGGCAGTAAGAATAACCAGGTTTCATATGAATTTGCTATAATATTTAAAGAATTTTGAAAATAAAGAAATAACCAAAATTTTCATTATCTTTTATTAATTTTTAATTTTAAAAATTTTGTTTTTAAAATATGGAGACAAAGAATCTTCCTTTGTATCATTTACCGACGATGATTTTAAAACTAACAATGATTTTAAAACTCATGCAGGCTCCTCTTAGGGAAATCACTTAACCGACATTGAAATCTCGTGATATTTAAATCCACCAGTACGAAAACTTTGACTTTTAGATAGATGATCGTTGTCACAGAGCCTTGCGAATGCCGTAATCTCCTTGACCATATACTCTTGACCTCAATTGTCCTTAATTCCAATAGTCCGGTCGTGCTTTTCATCCGTCGAAACTACGAAAAGAAAAAAAAAAAAATAATTAATTAATTAAATAAAAAAAAACAACGAAAAACATCACCCCAACCCTCCCTTACCTTAATTCCAAAAGTCCGGTCCTGCTTTTCGTCCGGCAACACTACAAAAAAGAAAAAAAAATAATAATAATAATTAATTAATTAAATAAAAAAAAACAACGAAAAGCATCTCCCCAACACTTCCTTACCTTAATTGTCCTTAATTCCAAAAGTCTTTCGTCCGGCAACACTACAAAAAAGAAAAAAAAAAATAATTAATTAAATAAAAAAAAACCGAAAAACACCACCCCAACCCTCCCTTACCTTAATTCCAATAGTCCGGTCGTACTTTTCGTCTGGCAACACTACAAAAAAGAAAAAAGAAAAAAAAAATAATTAATTAAATAAAAAAAAACCCGAAAAACACCACCCCAACCCTCCTTTACCTTAATTCCAATAGTCCGGTCGTGCTTTTTGTCCGGCAACACTACAAAAAAAAGAAAAAAAAAAAATAATTAATTAATTAAATAAAAAAAAAACCGAAAAACACCACCCTAACCCTCCCTTACCTTAATTCCAATAGTCAGGTCGTGCTTTTCGTCCGGCAACACTACAAAAAAGAAAAAAGAAAAAAGAAAAAAAGAATAATTAATTAAATAAAAAAAAACCCGAAAAACACCACCCTAACCCTCCCTTACCTTAATTCCAATAGTCCGGTCGTGCTTTTCGTCCGGCAACACTACAAAAAAGAAAAAAGAAAAAAGAAAAAAAGAATAATTAATTAAATAAAAAAAAAAACCGAAAAACACCACTCCAACCCTCCCTTACCTTAATTCCAATAGTCTGATCGTGCTTTTCGTCCGGCAACATCACAAAAAAAAAAAATTTTTTTTTCAAGATCGGATATTCAGATTATCTAATTAGATCAGCAAGTCACATGTGGGGCCTTTATACCGAATAATTCGTTATAGTGTTGAATTTTTTTTTTATTTAATTTTATTTGATCAATTAAAATTGAAATAAAAGAATTAAAATTAAAGTTTTAAAAAGTGAATGAAGAGAAACAAATAAAATAGATTACCTAATAAACAAATAAACATTATCGCTGATGAAAAAACTGCCAGAGCCCAGAGGCTCTATATTTTTTTTTTTTTTTTACGCGTTTACCACTTGTTTACCTAAATAATCGGATCATAATACCGGTTATACTGGTTCAAAAACTGCATATATCCCTTTTTTATATCAACTCATGAGATAAGCTTATCGTAAATGGTAAGCGATATTACCTTTTATGTTATAGATAATTAACGCTAGTAGTTTTGTTCAGACTTAAGCTACTGTAGCGGAAGGAAATTTTTTTTAACATTTTTTTTTTAAAATAAATAATCATTTTTTTTTTTTTTTTTTTTTTTAAAATAAAATAATCATCTTTTTTTTTATCATTTTTTTTTAAAATAAAAAAATCATTTTTTTTAATTCTTTAGTTAACGGCGTCACCTTTAGCTTTGGGATTAAGTGCTGTAACAGGTAAGTTTTTTTTTTTTGCTTTTATTCTTTTTTCTTTTTCTCTTATTAACTTGTTCTTTTTTTTTAGGTGCGGCTGTTTTTAATTCCATTTCAGTGGAAATTCAAGGTGAGTTTTAATTCTTTTTTTTGTTTTCTTTTCATTCTTTCCCTTGTTCTTTTACTAAACTTTCTGTCTTTTTTAGATGTGTATCATTTGAGTGAAAATTCAAGTAAGTCTTTTACGTCTCTTTCTCTTGTTATTTTATTTTTCTTTTAAGATGATATTAACCGTTTTCTTTTTCTTTTTTCTATGGATGGGTGTTCTGGCTTTTCTTTCATTTTTTTATTTCTCTTATTTTCATGGTTTCTTTCGTTACTTTTTTTCATTTCTTTAATTTATCTTTGGTTTCTTTCATTGCTTTTTCCATTTCTTTCATTGATCTTTGATTTCTTTCATTGCTTTTTTTATTTCTCTCATTACTCTTTGGCTTCTTTTGTTGCTTTTTTTTCATTCCCTTTATTGATTTTCATTCCTCCTTTGCTTCCTTTCATTCTCTTTTATTCCCCCTGTTTTTTTTTCATTCGCTATTTGTTTCTTTCATTCCTTTTAATTCCATCTTTGTTTCTTTTATTTTTTTTCATTCTCTTTATTCCTTTTCATTTCCCTTTTGTTTTCTCATTCATTTTTATTCTTTTTTTGTTTCATTCATTCCTTTTTACTATCCTTTATCTTTTTTGTTCCTTCTTCATTTCTCTTTGATTATCTTTGCTTCCCTTCATCCATTTTCATTTATTTCTTTTTTCCTTTATTCTTCTGTCATCCTTTCTTACTGTATTTTTCATTCTTATATATTGCAGTGCATTTGCAATTAGTACAGAACTATAGCATTAATATTACAGTTAAAATTGTGCAATTGTGGTTCAATTTTTTTATAAAATCATATATACATTGTGGTGTAATTTTTTTTCTTTTGATTAAAATATAATTTCTTTCATACAATTTTCTTTTATAGTGATATTAATTATTATTCAACAAATTATTAAATGTGAAATTGTCTTTGTAATTATAGATTTTATAGATTGTAACGTTAAAGTTTTTTTCTTTTTTGTTTGACTAAATATCATTACTATCATATTACCAGTTACGGTATATTAAATCTAGCCAAAATTATGTTAAATCTAGCCAAAATTATGTTAATTCTGGCCAAAATTAAAATCGTCCTAAATTGCATTTTTTAAAATTGTACGCACTTTTTTTGGATTATTATATTGCATATCTTTAACTTTTATAATACATTGTATAACAAAATTTAATATATTTGGATGATGAAATAAATCCGCCGATATGGAATTTTATAATGCTAGAAATAGTTTAAGTCAAGAAAGATTTGAGCGCTTATTTTATGAATTAGTTGAGAAATATGAGCAGATTTCTAATTATTTGAATAATTTGTATAAATCCAAAACTTACTGGGCATTTTGTTATACCTCAACAATTTTTACTGCAGCAACACAAACAACTTCGCGAGTAGAAGGTTTAAATGCAGTTCTGAAAAAAGAACTCATTAATTCTAATACTTCATTAGTTCAACTTAATAAGACAATAAATTGCCATTATCAAGAAGAAGAACAACAAAAAGAATATGCATTTTGGAAATCAGTTATTTCTTGTGTAGTTGATTTACAAACTGCAAATTTTCTTTTTCCTGCAGTTGAAACAATTATTAAAAATTATCTAACAGACCCATTATATAACCTTCAAGTTCAAGAAATAAATCAAAGTGTGTATTATAAATGTGAACAGTTTGAATTAAATCAGTTTAATATATTTGAACAGGTATGAAAAAATTCTTAACTTCTTTATTTCGTTATAAATTAAAAAGTATGGCTAAGATTTTTATATCTTAAAATAATCAAATTTAAGGAAATAAATACTACAGGATTTTTAGAAGATTTATCTGATAAACGTAAAGCATGTATTAAGTCAATTTTTAATCATGTTAACCAAGAAGAAATTAAAGAAGTTTAGGGAGTCTCAGTCCAAAATACTCAAAAATTCAAGCATTTTATCCTTTTGATGAACAATTCGGCACATTTGTGTTCATGTTTAGCAACAATTACAAGAGGCATTGTTTGCCATCATTATTTTAGTCTTATGATGCATACACATGCAGCAACATTTCATATTTGACTACTTAGGAAACGGTGGTACAAGAATCCTGAATTAAATGGAAAAAACGAACCTTTTATGTATGCTGCTAAATTTCAGAATACAGAATTACTAAAACAGCCTGAAAATCAAGAAGTTCCATATTTAACAGCTATGATTCAAAATAATATTGATAAATGGGATCAAACAAGTAAATCAAATTTAGATAAAAGAATTTTTTATGGAAGAGTAATGGGAATGGCAAAAAAAGTTACTATTAAAGCGGTTGAAAAGCGCGATACACAAATTTTTGAGATTTTTAAAGAATATCTTGATGAAAATGGAAATTTGGAGAATAATGATAGTAGAAATAGTGAATCAGATTTTAATTTGGATGTTGAATCTAGCGAAAATGATGAAGAAAATAATTGTAGTTTTTTGCATCTTCAAAATCCCATGAAAAGACCTAAAAAAGGAAGACTAAAAGGAACGAAAAGGATTAAAAGTGTTACTGAAATTTTTAGCAAAAATAAACGCTACTGCAAAATTTGTGGCGAAGTTGGGCATTACTCAAATATGTGCATAAATAATCCAAATCGTAGTAAAGGCAAAAAATAACAGTTAGCGTAACGTTGGCATCAACTTATTATTATATTTTTTAATCGTATAATAAAGATATTTTTGGCTTAACTTCATTTAAATGACACTGTAATTTATTTTATTAAATCATTTAAATTGAATTAATTATTAAGACAAATTCGTTCTTTATTATATAGAACATTACATATAGAACATTACAGTAATTGATATTTTCTACATTTACAAAACTAATTTAAAATCATCTAAAAATATTGACCTATCAACTGAAGAATAAAAGTTGCTAAAAGATTAAAATGAAAAAAGAAAATGGAGATGAGTTTAATAGTATTTTCTGGCACTTTTACGCATGATTATTCAAGAATTAAGATAGTGAAGTAAGTGTCCAGTGGTTTAAAAAACTATATTTAAAAAGGAAACCCGAAATTAATAACAAAAAATAAATAAAAGAACTAAAACAAAAAAGAAAAGTATAAATACTGTACCTATAAGAGAGTGGAAAGCTGTATCTAAGTTACAAGAGGGAGAAAATTAAAATCAGCAACGAAGAATGAATGAAAAAATGAATAGAAAATAAAAAATAAAGAAGAAAACTTACATCAAATAAAGTAGAAAGCTGCACTTAATTCTACAGGCGACGTGAAAAGTTGCACCTAAAAGGAAACCAAAATTAGCGCAAAAAAATAAAAGTATAAAGAACGAAAATAAAAAAAAAAGAAAAACATAAAAATACTTACAGGAGGAGCAAAAAGCCATACCTAATCCTACAGAAGAAGTAGAAAATCATACCTGAAAAGAAATCAGAATTAGCAACAAAGAATGAAAGAACGAATGAAAATAAGAAAGGAGAACATAATAATACCTTAAGTAATGTGTAGAAACCTGTACCTAAGCCTATAACGAAAGGAGCTGATCTTCCCTTTTCATATTGAATACCCTTGAGAAGTAGAAAGACGTGCCTAAAAAGAAAGATGCGCCTAATAAGAAAAAGCAACCAGGTTTAAGTAAATGTGTTAAAGACTACCACTAACAGCCAAGCTTTAAAATATCTACAAGAAAATGAAGAACAACAGTTAATTAAAGAAATAAAATACGTCAAAAAGCTACATATGAACACTTAAACTTACCATTTTCAAAGTTAAAGCTAGAAAAATACTGAAAAAAGATAGGGAGAAGGGTTAAATTTTTAAGGTTAATTGTTAAGCGAAGCTTTAAAAAAAGAAAGTGTAAAATACGAAAAAAAGAGATGTATAATATGATCGTGTGTAAAAAATCAGCAAATAAAATTAAATTATTGATTGGTATGCTTAACTGCCAATCAAATTTTATAAAATTAATAAATCACGTGAGGGTACACACATGCGCGGGTGCGCACAAATTTTAAACCCTTATAAATAAATTCAATTATATTTAAATATATATTACTTTATAATTTTAGTAATATTTTAATTATTTTAATTACAGTAAAGAACATAAGCATTAGACTCCAAATATTTTTTGAAGAACAATTAACAATGAAAATTTATAGGATTAAAAATTAATAATAAGTAATAATCCTGATCATTTGCAAAATTTTAAGTTTATATAATATATAAATCAAAAGTTAGATGGTTATTGAATTTTATATAGCAAAAATATTGTTACTTTTTTATATAAATAATTTTATTTTTTTATTATTTTACATTTAAATCTTCTAAATACATAAATTTTTTTTTTTAATATATTAATTTTTATAAATTAATACATATTTTTGTATAAATTTTGATCATATAATATAGATAATTAGAAGTTTTTAACTATGCTGTATTTTTTCTTTTATTTTATTACAATTTTTGAATAATACAGCTTTTTTGTAAGATTCATTCTAAAATATTTTTATAAAAAACTCACAGATAAAAACCAAAAAATATTCTTCATAATAGATATTAAATATAAATAAATATTAAAATTCTACCTAAAGTAAATTACAATAAAAATTTCAAAATTAAAAATTAACTACCATACAGATTTTTGCAAATAATTGATTTTTTTTATTATTAAATTTTTATTTTAATAATATTTTTGAATTTAATAAATAAGCATTGACTTATTATAATGAATATAAATAGCCAATTTTTTTATGATTTTATTTTGGTTTTATACACTTATTAAAATATTTATGTACAAAAACCAATTTTATATTACTTTTTTAACATTTTTAAAGCTAAATTTACTAATCATTTAACTTTTAATTTATATATTATATAAACCTATAATTTTGCTAATGATCAAAGTTATCATTAACCTTCAATTCTATAAATTTTTATAGTTGATTATCATGTGACTTCAACAAATATTTGTGATCAGAAGATATTTATGACCCTTACTATATATAAAAAAAAGTAATATTATTATAATATTGGTCTGGTTCATTTCACTGACAATTATTTTACCAATAATCACTTTACCAATACATATTTTACCAACAGGATCATTTCACTGATAAACATTTCACCAATAGTCATTTCATTGACAGTTATCATCACTACCAATACAAATTGAAATTCTTTTTATAAAGCATTTTTTTCTCCTTTTTTATCCATTACAGCTAATATAATAGTTTTTTTTTTTAAAAAAAAAAAAATACTTAATATATATAGAAAAAAAATCTTAAACATTAATCTTATGTTCATTATCAATTGAAAGGAACAATTAAAAATATTTATATATATTGAGATTTAATTTAAAAATATATTTATTTATTCTTATGTACATACTATCTCGTATTATATAATAACAATAATTTTGGCTGTCTTGTACAGTTGTATAATGAAAAAAAATTAGATTCAATTTTATTGTAATATATATAAATGGCAGTGAAATGACTTATCAGTAAGATGATCTTATCATCAAAATATTTGTCAGTAAAATGTTTATTGATGAAGTAATTGTCAGTGAAATGATTATCAGTAAATTAAACATGACCCATAATATTCCATTTTTCATTACAAAATGTTTTAAAAAGAATAAAAAGTCTAATTTTAATATATAAAATAAATATAATAATATTAAAGCAAAGTATTTATTTTTTTTAGCAAGAAATTAAAAATCAAGATTGAATTACCAATCACAAATGCTAATTATATTCTTATAAAAAATTCATTAAAGAATTCATTTATAAATTTATTAAAGTTTAATGCAAAAAAGATGAATAAAAAATAAATAATAAAAACAAAAAGTTTTTTTTTTCTTTAAAAAGCTATTTAAATATTAATTATATAGAAATTATTATTAAATTAAAAATAATAATAATGAAGTTTATTTAAAAATAATTTCAGAATTAATAATAATTAATAGGATTTTTATTTTAATTTCTCTTTAATAATTAAAAATTTTTTTTTTTGTTCTTTTTTTTCCTTTATATAAATATAATATGTAATATTTAATAAATTATTAAACTAACTGTTATTATATGAACTCTTTCTGGTCACATTTAAAACTGAAATCTGACATGATGATAAGACTAATATTTTGGTAACAAAGAGTACCAAACATAACTATCTCTACTACTAAAAACACTTTATTTTACAGCAATAAACAACTTGACAAATGAATAAACCAAGGACAACATACACTTTATACCCCATAATATAGATAATATGGACTTTACATCTGTGTTCTTGCAGAATAAGAATAACTATAAGAATGCATACAAAAACTAATAACTTTATCAATAAAATAAAAAATTTTATTCTGTATAGTGACATAGAAATGGTGGTCTGCTTGGGCAATAAAAACCTAGCAGGTATATTATAGCTTAGACGTCTATTAGAGCGATGAGATACCATGACCAAAGCTTCTTTCATCGCTGTTGATAACAACAAAACAATAACTAATAGTTATACAAATCACGCAATTGACCTTCACAATAATGTGATGTCAAATATTACACAAGAGGACCCACATATTAGTCAACTCCAAGACAAGAAAGTGACAGTAGCGCAACACAATAATGGCTGACAAAATAACCACAGCTCAGAAAAAGCCATCAAGGTCTAATAATTTGAGACCTCTGCCACCCTTTTTGAATGACAAATACCACCTAATTATGTGAACAAAAAGAAAAAATAGTGTCAGAAATCAGCCATATCAAATGAAGCTTCATTTGATAATACATATACCATCACACTTAGAGAACATATAGAAATGAAGATAGATAACGTTATAACCATACCCTTCGCTGCTAATAGTAAATCCACCTTTGTAAATGATTTTATCAATCTAGAGGGTAACATAGAACATAGCAGCCATGATAGTACAAACATAGGTATTATGCATATGAAGCATAACATATATTTACAAAAGTTACAATCATTATCTGAAAATACTATCATGATTGAAGTAAACGAAAACAATACAATACAAGATCAGCACAATCTTACAACATAATGGGAGATTATGCCAGGATCCCGAACTATATATAAATAGGTCAGAGGTTGAGTTTGCTTATTAATCATATAAAATTTTTAAAAAGTTGCTTATTTCAGGGGTATTTTTGAAAATTTCTTATCCTACATACCTCTGTATTTAAAAAATTTACTGATTGGATTTTAATGAAATTTATATCATTAGATTCATCTTAATAAAACGAATCTAATGGTATAAACTTTATTTTGATAGCATTAATATTGACCAAGATATCTTAAATTAAAAATTTTACTATACATCATATCTGACTTAAATGAGAAATGTTCGGGATCCTATTATGCCCTCCTGAGTTATACTGATCATTTAGATAATCTCAAGATAATATGTGACGCTAAGAGACAAGATAATCTTCCAATATTTGATTTAATTAATAACCCAGAAAATTTTTTTACACTAACTCATTCCTTTCTATCCCATAAATAAGTCTAATAAAAATCATGTGACTTTTTAAATCTAACAAACTTTTCTATATACAAGAATGCTTTCTGTACAAGCTAGCTCATTAAATAGCATAATTGTTAAATAAATCTAATGGGATTTTTGTCCCAACTTTTTCTTAATCAAAAATGGGTTTAATGCAGACTAGCTTATTAAATAGTATATTTTATATAAAAGTCTAACGAAATATAATTCTGTAGAAATTCAGAAAAAATCTATAGAATTGTTTCAATTTTTTCTTAGTTAAGAACAGATTCTGCACAAGATAGCTTAGTAAATATCATAATGATTAAATAAATCTAACAAAAATAACTTTAATATTTTTCCAAAAAATCTGCAGAATTGTCATAACTTTTCTTTAGTCAAGAATAGGTTTAGCACAAGCTAGCTCATCAAATAGCATAATAATTTAATGAAAAAATTTAAGTCTAACTATTCTACCTTGCTGGGAATTTTATAAGTCTAACAAGAAATATATCTCAGAAATTGGCTTGGCTAACTTCTTATCTAATACATTATTCATTTAAGTCTAACGATTCCACCCTACTAGAAAATTTATTAAATCTAACGAAAAAACTAATATCTTTCTATAAAATCCATAGAATTATTCCAACTTTTCCTTAGTCAAGAATGGATTCTGCATGAACTAATTTATTAAATAGTATATTAATCATAAAACTTTAACAAAAAAATATAAAAAGTAAGTTTAACAAAAATTTAGTGAATGCTTATTGGATATTACGCCTAAAATTCTGGTTAAAATTAAGATAAAGTGCTAGTCAAAATGATCTATACATTACTTTATTATATTTTTGATTGAAGCCTGTCATAATACTGAATAATATAATAGCCTTTAATATGTAACGGGCATCAGTCACAAGCAGAAGTTATAGGCTTCCTGCAATCAGAACATAATATCTGTTTTTTAGCTTTTCAATGAAATTGGCAACCTTCTGGGTGAATGCAAGGGTTATTGCAAGCCTTTTCAGTATTGTAAAGATATGGACATGAATATTCACCAATCATCCTATTTTTTAACACTAAAATTCGAAAGATTAGTAATTAATAAATAGTTAATACTTAAGTTTTGTAATAGCCTAAAACTGTTTTGGCAAGCCTGTAAATATCACCTTTAGTGATAGCTCTATAACTGGAAATTGAACAGAATAGAAAATAATTAATTAAAGAAAAAATTTTATAAGCAAGTAATAGTGTGACAGTTAAAGCTAATTAATATACTAAATATCTAATACTTACCCAGAATATATAGAGAAATTTAGTATAGAGATATTTGATTTTAATCTAATTGGTTCTACTGCATATATACCTTTACTAGAAACTTTGCTAAAACGTAATAATGAAATTATTAATATTCAAAATAATGATAACTGGTATTTTAGGTGGAATGTTCTAGGAGCTTTGCATCCTATAAAAGTTCATCCAGAGAGAAATCCACATAGGTTATATGAAAATTTTGTGAAGGAACTTAATATGAAAGACATTCCAATTCCAGTGTCAGTCTCAACACCAGTTTATAAAAAGTTTGAAGAAAATAATCCTGAAATCAGTTTATGTATCTATGAATGGCACAACTAAAATAAGTGTCTTGAATTTCGCTATGTTTCAAAAAAAAGAAGGGATGAATATAAGCAAGTAAATCTTTTAGTAATTATGAAAGAAAAAAGAAGTCACTACTGTATTATCAAAGATTCACATAAATTAGTATACAATCATAGCAAGCATAAAAGGTGAAAATACCTCTGCCGTTATTGTCTTCATGTATACTCTTCAGAGATAAAATACAATGAATATTTACCAAAATGTAAGGGTCTAAATAATGCCCCCTAATGATCACAAATGCTAATAAAAAACAAGAGCATTAAAGCCTTTTATAATCATAAATGCATGCAATCAAATCCATATCGTATTTTCTGGGATCTTGAAATATTAACTGAAAAACTAACTCCAGAAGAGAAAATGAAGTTAACCCACACAGAAAGATTACAAATGCACAAGCCATGTGGCTATTGCTATGTAGTTATTTATATGGATAGTTCACTCAACTATGAAATCATAAGTCAAGATTTATATAGGGGGTTTAGATGCACTTGAAAGATTTATTACAAAAATCGAGAATGAGTTGGCAAACATACAGAAGAACTTATCTGCACCTGCAGAAATGATAATGGCATCAGGAGATCTTAAAGCATATAATGAGGTGACAGAATGCTGAATTTGCAAAGAATCTTTTTTAAAGCTAACATCAGAGATAGTACAAAAACTTGAAGAAGCAAAGTATAATTTATTGGAAATTAAAGAATGTGAAACATGCACACTGGTCAAAATTGATGCTATCAGGTACATATCGGGTACATATCGGGTACCTGATATGTACCTGATATGTGTGAAATATGTGTATGCTATTTAATAATACTACACATATCGGGTACCCGATATGTACCCGTCGGATGCAGAAAATCGGTGACATATAACGTACATATCGGGTACATTTCTCATACATATTGGGTAGTTAAATATCGGTTACATATCATAGATTTATTGGGTACCTGATATATTTTAAAAAAATATCGGACAGATATTATACACTTATCGGATAGTGCTAATAAGTATCCTATATATACCCGATATGTATCCTATTTGTATTTGAAATATAAGCATAATTTCATAATTTTCACACATATCGGATAGCCGAAAAGTATAGCATTTATGGGGCATTAATAGTAGTAGATTTATAATTTAAATACAATTGTAATTTAAAAGTAATTTAATTCATTTAATTGTAATTACTGAAAGTTTTATTTATATTTTCAATCGATAATAAAAAAAATATTATACAAAAAATATTATAAAAAAAATTCACTACTCTTTACACAAATTTACAATTAATGTTCACTTGTTTGCTTGTTTTCATTTCATTATATCTATTTAATTTGAAAGAAAGTAAAATGTTAGTAATAAAAGTGTTAGTATGAATATTAGTAGAAGTGTTAGCAAAAGAAAAGGAACGTTAATAAAAAAATTTTTACATTAGAAAGTGTTAGTATTAATGTTAGTATGAAAGTTAGTAGAAGTAGAAAAGGAACGTCAATAAAAAAAATATAAAGTATAAGTATTAATGTTAGTGTTAATGTTAGTAGAAGTGTTAGTAAAAATAAGGAATAAAAAATGTTTAACAGTAGAACATTGTTAGTAGGAACGTTAGTAGGAGGAAACACATTAGAAAAAAATATTAGTAAGAGTGTTAACAGGATGGAAAAAGAAATTTCAACAAAAAATGTACCTTTGTATTTATTTTTTAGAAAAACCAATAAAGTAAAAAACTCGATAGTAGAACATTGTTTAGGACGTTAGTGAGAAGAAATACGTTGGAAAAATATATTAATAAGAGTGTTAAGAATAACATAATAATGGGAAAAGAAATTTCAACAAAAAATATACCTTTATCTTTATTTTTTAGACAAAAACAATAAAGTAAAAATTTGAGAGAGAGAGAAAAAAGTTTTGAAAAAAAAAAAAACGATAAATAAATAATTAAATCGTGATCGTGCAATCACATGATCAACAAAATTATCAATTTTTATTGGTTATTTGGGTAATATTATAAATAACATAATAATGGGAAAAGAAATTTCAACAAAAAATATACCTTTATCTTTATTTTTTAGACAAAACAATAAAGTAAAAATTTGAGAGAGAGAGAAAAAGTTTTTGAAAAAAAAAAAAAAAAAAAATACGATAAATAAATAATTAAACCATGATCGTACAATCACATGATCAACAAAATTATCAATTTTTATTGGTTATTTGGGTAATATTATATTCAGCCACATCAGCCACAAAATCGGTCACCTATCGAATACACAAGTCAATATTAGCGAAGCAGCACAAACTTGATTATTCACTATTCGTGCTCAACTTGAGTTGATAAAATTATTAAAAAATCACTGATTTTATTAAATTTATCAGAATTTTTATATCTAATTAAAGATGATTAAATTAAGTTTTACTACCGATTTCATTATAACGTTACCAACTTTTTTGTTAATCTTAGATATTTTATTTGGAATTTAAATTGTTCGCTTTGAACTCGAGTTGAACTCGAGTTCAACTCGAGTTTAACTCGTTCGCTCAAGATCTTTGTGTAATGTATTGTAGATCCGTAATTGTTTTATTTGTAGTCTATAATTGGCAAAAGCTTATTATAAACCAAAATAAAAAACACTATTTATTTACGTATCTGTATTATTAGATTTTACCTTTTTTAGATTTGATATATAATTAAAAAAAAGACCTTTATCTTGATATTTTGGAATCACGATCATAACAATTGAGTTTAGGTCAAGTTTAACTTGTTCATTGTGATTGATTGTATTGTAGATCCGTATCTGTATTATAATTAATATAAAGAAGACAGATCATAACAATCATGACATATTTGAGAAATTAGAACAATTTTCGTAAATGTTCTTGAAGGGTAATTAATATAATAATACAAGGTGATAAAAAATTGTTTATAAAAAGAGGTTTCATCTTTTTTTTTTTTCTTACAATAAATTTGTTATCGTTATTTTTATTATATATTCTTTTTCTTAAAATGCCCGCAAATTGGACTGATGCAATAACTGAATATTTAATAAGATATAGGAGGTAAAAAATTAAATGAAAACTAATAAATAACTTTGATCATATTCTAGTTTTTTTTTCTCTTACGTTTCCTGATCTAAAAATTAAATAAATAATGTAAAGGAGAAGGAACAACTACTACCATGACATACCCGGGAGGGACCGCTCCGAATTCTGGGAGAGCCTAGCTCGAAGAATTCGGAGATGGTTCCGCGTGAGGTTCACTGGCCAACAGGTAGAAAGAAAGTGGAGAAACTTGGTCAGGAATTTTAATGTTAGTAAAATAATAATAAATCATAAAAAAAAAATAAAAAAAAATAAAAAATTAATAGTATTAACATTTTTAGAATTTCTGTGAATGGAGGAATGGTGCGCGAAATGGAAGGTGGTCCCGGGAAGGAGAAAGATATTATAGGCAGTTCCGCACAAGGTTTTGGGACAGACCTGGTAATTATTAAGAATTTTTTTAATTTATATTTAAGTTATTTAAGTTCTAAATTTATATATATTTCTTAGGGAACCACCACAGTCGTAGGCGGCGTAGAAACACTGCGCATCGGCGGCCTCAGAATCCGTAAATTATATTTTTTATTTTTATTTTTTTTTATTTTGTATTTTTTATATTTTATTTTTATTTTTATTTTTTATTTATATTTTTATATTTTTATTATTTTTATTATTATTATTTTTTATTTTTTATTATCTTTTATTATTATTATTTTTTATTAAATATATATATATATTATATAGTCATCTAATTATTATTTTAATATTTTTACTATTTTATAATTTGATTTAATATCAGCCTATATTCAACTGAAATTAAAAAATTCGACCTCAATTATAAGTAATTAAAGCTTATTATAATAAATTGCTTTTATTCAATAAACATTCATTTTTTTTTTATTAAAGTATTAATTAAATAAACAATCTGTCGTCATATATTATATAATATATTGTAATGATGAAATGTCCCCAATAAATTTTTAAAAAAGGTACATTTAGGCGTGACAGATCTAATACCGCTGATTCTTCCAAAATGTTACTAAAATCTTTCCATAGATCAAATTGAGAGAACTAATCTATCAATTTACAATATAAAATCTTGAAATAATCTTTCACATTTTCAAATACGTGATCAAACTCATTTTTGCTAAACTGCCGAAACCTTTTGGCGTTTACATGCAATAGTTTCGGCATTTTAATTTAATTTGACGATCATTGATTATCATGATCAATCTATTTTTACGGTTTTCTAAACCATAATTTTTTTTTATTTTTTTTTTAGGTTGCTGGACTCCCGGACTTGGAATGTAAGTTGGAAGGGGTGGGGGGAATTTTTTTTTAATATTAAAGAAACGTTACTAACGTTTCTTTCTTTATTTTTTTTAGGTTGCCAGCCTTCTTGGACGAACCGGACTTGGGAAATAAGTTGGAAAGGGTGGTGATTTTTTTTTAATATTAAAGAAACGTTACTAACGTTTCTTTCTTTATTTTTTTTAGGTTGCCGGCCTTCTTGGACGAACCAGACTTGGGAATGTAAGTTAGAAAGGGCGGGGGATTTTTTTTTAATATTAAAGAAACGTTACTAATGTTTCTTTCTTTATTTTTTTTAGGTTGCCGGCCTTCTTGGACGAACCGGACTTGGGAATGTAAGTTGGAAAGGGTGGTGATTTTTTTTTAATGTTAAAGAAACGTTACTAACATTTCTTTCTTTATTTTTTTCAGATTGCTGGACTCCGGACTTGAAATGTAAGGAGAGAGGGAGGGATATTTTTTGAATATTAAAGAAACAGTTTAACGTTTCTTTTATTTATTTTAGGTTGCAGTTTCCTTTGTTCCTCTTGATCCTAACGTGATCACGATTAAGAAAAGTTTGAGCAAACTTTTCTTAAAATTGTATTATAAATGACTGTAACTTTTTTATTAATTTATTGTAATAAAATACGTAATAAAATAAAAATATTAACAATAATAATTATACTTTTAAACACTTTACAAAAAATTTATAAACTTGATAATGCATTCAATAAATAAGACAATAAAAATTTTTTAACTACATTAAACGAATTAAAAATTTCTAAAAAGAAAAATCTATAAAGAAAGTAAACTCTAAAAAATTTCTTAATACGTTATATAATATGAAATCTAACGTATTAAAATTTGTATCACATATCGGGTACCCGATATGTGTAAGATAGAACTGTGCCCGATATATATTAAATAACATATCGGTGACCAATAGTTTAGATATCGGGGTCTTGGTAATTAGGCATATTTTGAAGTGTAATAAATCGGGTACCCGATATGTAAAAATACCCGATATTTATCCGATTAGCCGCCGATATATAAGTCCCCGATATGTACCCGATAGAATTGATTTTGACCAGTGGCATGGAAAAAAAACATTCTAAAAAGAAAGAAGCACAAAAAAAATATTGAGAAACTTTAAGTGCACTTAATCAAAAAGTAAAAGATCATGATCATATAAATGAAAAGTACTGAGGCCCAGCTTATGACTTTTGTAACAAAAAATTACGAATAGGCTCTTTTGAAACTAAAGTGCCTCTTATATATCATAATTTCTGGGGATATGACTCTCATCTGCTTATAAAAGTTGTGAGCAAGTTCACGGCTGATAAGCTAAATTGCATCCCTGAAAATATTACTGGTCAAAATTGATACTATCAGATACATATCAGATATCTGATATGTGTGAGATATATGTAAGATATACCGTATTTTTCCAATATTAGTCACCCCCCGAAATTAAGCACCACCCCCAAACTTTTCAAGTTTTGTTAAAAAAAATCATATATGAAATACTAATAAAAAAACTTCCAAAATTAAACACCCCCCAAACTTTTCGCTCAAAATCCTTGCAAAAAAGGGGGGCTTAATTTTGGAAACATACGGTATGTATGATATTTAATAATTTCACACATATCAGGTACCTAATATGTACCTGTCAGATGCAGAAAAATGGTGATACATAGTATACACATCTCGTACATATCTCATACATATTGGGTAATTAAATATCAGTCATATATCAGTCATATATCATAGATTTATAGGATACCTGATATTACTATAATAAATATTAGACACTTATCAAATACTGCTAATAAGTATCCTATATATACCTGATATGTATCCTATATGTAACTGAAATACATCAGATATTTATAATTTACTAATCAAACCTGAATATTAATAGGCACATATTAGATATAATTTTCATATATATCATATAACAGCATTTAGATTATTGATTTAATAATATTAATATTAATAAATTTATAATTTAAATACTCGTAATTTAAAGTAATTTAATTCATTTAATTATATGAAAGTTTTATTTATTTTAATTAATAATAAAAAAATTACCATATATCACAGGCCACAGTACCCCAGGTATCTTACAAATTTTGGGGGTTTTAGCCTGTACCTGGGGGTACTATACACGGGTGGACACTATACATAGGGGAGGTACAGGATTTTTAAAATATCTGGGGTACTTACCATGTATAATATCTGGGTATTTTAATTAATCAGTGATATCACCATGATGTAATTTCTCGTTAAGAATTTCTAAATGCATCCCATCTCTCATATCTTGATATCTTTTCAAGATATTTTACATAAAATTATTTATCAAAATAACCCCTATTCATACATAAAAATGTCTTTGTTTAATTTACGTGTTTTTATTTTACGCGTCTTTATTTTCTTTCTACTAAAAGTAAAATGGTAGTTATTAGCAACAAGGGAAATAAAAAAGCACGCAATCGTTTACCACAAAAGAAACGAAGACAATGGAATGTAAGAGAAAAGTTGATGATAGTACATTATTTTGAGAACAATAATAGAAACGTACGTGGAACTGCTAAAAAATTTAATATTCAGCCCAAACAACTGCGTGATTGGTCAAATAAAAAAGGAACTTTGTTAACGACTGCTCTTCATGTGGCTAAGCTCTATCCGGGTAAATCTGCTAAATATCCAAAATTAGAAGACGATTTATTTGCATAGATAAGTGAAAAAAGAGCCAATGGAAATGCTATTACCCGAAAAATAATTACTAATAAAGCTATTTCATTATCTAAAAGTCCAGAATTTTTAGCAAATAATCCAGGTATTGCTGGGTTCAAATTTTCTTCTAAGTGGCTTGATGGATTTCTAGGAAGATACGATTTAAGTGAGCATCGCAGAATAACGGTAGCACAGCAACTGCCATCAGATTTAATTGAAAAACAGAATATTTTTTTGAGTTACGTTATGTACCTAAGAATTCACAATAAATATGAATTAAAATATATGGGCAATATGGACGAAACATCCATGTGGTTTGATTTGCCAAGTAATACAACTATAAATCAAAAAGGAGCAAAAACGGTAAATATTCGTATAACTGATCACGAATGATCATCATTTACGGTTATACTTGCATGTATGGCTGATGGTACGAAACTTTCTGCAGTTTGTATTTTCAAACTAAAAAATGTCCCGAAAGAAAAATTTCCAAACGGTATTTACATAAGAGCTAATGAAAAAGGGTGGGTTAACGAACAGGAGATGTTGTGGTGGGTTGAGAACGTGTGGACTTCAAGGAACTGGTTTGGCAACCCACGTTCTATGTTGATGTTAGATTCTTTTCGTGGTTATATAGTAGATTCCGTTAAAAATCGATTAGTGGAAAAAAATACAAACATGGCCGTGATTCCTGGTGGTTGTACGTCCAAATTGCAACCACTAGACGTTGCAATTAACAAGAGTTTTAAATCTAAAGTAATAAATAATATTCAATTTTTTACTTTATTTTTATTCTTAGTCGCTAATATTGATGAAATTACAGGTTAGGGATCGGTATAATAATTGGATGATATCAAATATTCATGCTTTTACTTCAGCAGGAAAAATTAAAAGACCTTCTTATTCAACGGCCACGACATGGGTTAAAGAGTCTTGGGATAAAATTAGTGAAGATCTTATTCAAAGATCTTTTAAAAGTTGTGGAATTTCAACAAACCTTGATGGTTCGGAAGATGATTGTATTGGTGATCATGATAGTTTATTGGATAGAGATAACGAAATGATAGAAAATTCTGATGACTCAACCGATGAAAATTATGAAGAATATGCCGAAGAGATAGATTATGAGAATAAATGGGACATCGAAGTTAATCGGAAAGAAGATCAGGAAGAAGATAATGACGAAGGTGAGGAGGAAGGGGAAGATGGTGGTAATTATGACTACCAAGATTCTGATGATGAAGAAATTCGCCATAGACTCGATGAATTAAATAAAATATTTTTTTTTTTTTTTTTTTTTTAACTTTAAAGGCATTGATAGTGCATAAACTTTATTTACTATAGCAGATAGGTCACATGATGACCAATACATAGAGGTAAGTTATGCTCCAAGGTAAGATCACAGTTCAATCATATTGCCAATAATTAGTAATAACGAATAAAAGGAAAAATATGTAAAAAAAAGAAAAATTTGGATCTATCCTAGTACTAATAGTTAAAATTTACTAAATCGGTTGGTACAAATCCTAACTACAACGCCTCAAGATTTCTCAAGCGGTCGTTCTTTTTAATAAACTTTCTAATACTTCGTTCATTCGTGTGATTTCAGCCATGATCATCCTTTTCGAAGTAGAAGACCTTTTCGACTTTTTATGTTTCTTGCCGTCAGATTCAGTTTTTGAAGAGTCTTTTCCTGGTTTAGTACTGGATAAATATTGTTGGTGTGAGGCATTACCTCTACTGCAATGTACTGGGATATTATTAGCACCTGTCGCCACCTTCTTACTAGGTCGTGATTTAGCGCTACTATAGTTTAGGAAGGAAGCGTTAGTACTTTTAGTCGTCCTTTGGCTCTTCTTATCAGGAGACTTCGTCGACTTCCTAGGGTTGTGAGATGGTGAGGTATGGTGAGTCCAATCAACTGTTTCACCATGCCAAACATTTGGAGTATTTATTAACCGATGTAGGTCATCCCAATTTGATAAATATCCAATTATTTTCCTCTTGCCATCCGGTAATTTCACTTCTTTGAACATATTAATGTTATGGGATATGAGGTATGCTTCATTGTCTTTGTGAACCAGCGTAGCTGAAGTCATGCTCTCTAGCAGATTTAATACTGCAGCTTGATACCTTTCTCTTTCTTTTCGTTCTTGTAAGGACCATGACGCTAGAAACTATCTGACTGGAAAACCCATTAACGGCGCCATCCAGTGTTTTTCATAATTCTTAAATAATTGTGAAATCTCTAACTTGACACGTAGTGTCTTATATTTCTTCTGCCGTTTAACAGTCATAGAGATAACCTTTCCCCAATCGGATAGTGCATTGATAATGGTAAAGTTGTCCCACTTAGCCAGGATGTCGTATACTATGATATTACGAATGAAAGCCTGGGAATTAAGGGCAGGCTAATATCCAGTAATAACAGTTGACGCTTCATATTCTACTACCTTTCTTGTATTCGGCTTGTCTGATGACTTCGCTTTCTTTTCAGGCGGTTGAATAAGTGTTTCATTACCTGTTGATTCTTCTCGCTTGCTGGGAGGAATAAACTGTTTGGCAGAAGGATCCAGAGAGGAGTTAGAACTTTTATGGGCCTTAACGGCCTCCTGTTCAGCTTTAGCCTTCTTGCGTTATTTCTTCTTTTGTGATTTAGACAATACAGGTTGAAAACTTGTTTCATCATGCGATTCTTTTATGATCAGCGTCGTATTTGTTGTTGATTAGTTCGCCTCTGGAAGAATTATTTCTATATCCATCTGGGCGTTTGCCTCAGAGTCTATGATTGGTGTATCCTGTTTAGCCTCTTGGAGCCCTCTTTCGAAATTTGCCGCGAGTGAACTAAAGCCCTCTCCAAGATAAACTTCACCAAGGACTGAACATAATCCAAGAGATACGGACATACATCCCAATATATTGATAGCTCCAACGATACTTTACCGGGATAAGGTAGTTTGCCGAACTGGAGAGGAACATTGTCTTGTATATCCCACGAGCTTGCATGAGGCCACATTTTCTGCAAGTCTTTTTTATCTCGTCCCAAGTTCTCCAAGATACCGAGGCCAAAGTGGCCTTTAAGGCTTTCAATAAACTCTTCACTTACATTGTTGTTAGTTGTTTGTGACATGTTTATAAGTATAATATTTGTTCCAACGACGAAAACTCAAAAAATTTTTGCTGAAAAATTTTAGACAGAGTGATCATCGGGGAGAGTTCGATGTATTATAAATGGAATTAAATAAAATATATAAGGTAAAAGTTTTCTTTTTTATATTATTTTATTCCGGTTTATCAAAATTGCTAATTATTCTAATTATTAAATTTGTATACAATTAGAAATAAGGAACCGATTAAGGAGTGTATAGTTACTATAAATAAATTGTAATAATGAAGTAATAATAATAATAATAAATAAAGTTGTACCCAGGATATTATATTACATATAAACCTTTTCTAGTATTATATCCCAGGTATTTTACAAATTTTAAACTTTTAAATTGAAAATTCCTATGTAAAGTATCCGGGTACTTTAAAATTTTGATAAATTTTTCTAAGGGGGTACTGTGTCCCGTGATATATGGTATACAAAAAATATTATAAAAAAAAATTCACTAAGTATTAGCAAAAGAAAAGGAATGTCAATAAAAATTTTTTTTTACATTATAGTATTAATATTAATATTAGTATAAAGGTTAGTAAAAGTAGAAAAGAAATGTTAATAAAAAAATATAAAATATAAGTATTAATGTTAGTGTTAATATTAGTAGAAGTATTAGTAGAAGTATTAGTAAAAAAAAAGGAATAAAATGTTTAATAGTAGAATATTGTTAGAAGAAATGTTAGTAAAAGAAAACACGTTAGAAAAATATATTAATAAGAGTGATAAGAATAATATGATGGGAAAAAAAACTTCATACCTTTGTATTTATTTTTAGATAAACAATATATTTTCTATTTGTTTACACGAGCAAGTAAAAAAAATCATTAGTAGAATGTTATTAGTTAGAACATTAGTGAAAAGAAAAAATACATTAGAAAAATATATTAATAAGAGTATTAAGAATAACATGATAATAGAAAAAAAAAAATTTAATAAAAAATGATTTTATAAAATATTTAAAGAGAAAAAAAGTTTTTTGGTAAAAAAAAAAAAAAAATACGGAGATAAATAGTAAATAATTTATGCAATCACATGATCAACAAAATTATCAAATTTTATTAGTTATTTGGTAATTATTCGGTTTGCATATACTAATTATGCTGCAAATTATCAATTATTTGTTGATAAAGCAATACAATGTAACATGTTTCTAAGTTTTACTAACAGCCACAAATTGGTCACCTATCGGTTACCTATCAGTTACTTATTGTGCATAAGTCAACTAAAGGCATGATTGGATTTTATGCTTAACTTGTGTTAATAAAATTATTACAATATCATTGATTATATTAAATTTATTAGAGTTTTTAAGTTTAATTAAAGATGATTAATGATTCTTTAATTAAAAAATTTTCAAAAACAATTTCTCAAATGAACTCAGCAATTTTTTTTGGCACATTTAGGGTGCCAATCATCTCAAATTTGGAAAGAAAATTCACAGGACTCCAGACATTACTAAAATAACTCACATTTTTTTTTTTACCCATTTTTTTCAAAATTAAGCCAATTTGCTCTTTTAGTTTTTTAAGGATATCTCGCCATCTATTTAACCAATTTTGATAAACGTTTTTTATTTTGTAAATCTCGTCGAGAGCTACATTTTAAAAAAAGTTCATCCAATTTGGATCATTGGTTGACGAGAAGATTGCAAAAAACATGTTTTTTAGCTTCTAAATTTCACATCAATTTGCTCTTTTTCATAATTATGAATTATATCAGTAATGTTCAGAGATCCTAAATTTACTCATCATTTTACCTATATTAGGATATTATTATATATTTATTCGATCCTAAAGAAAACTATATTCAACTACCCGAATATTATTGATAAATAGGTTGAATAATAGTAGTTTTATTAACATTTTTATTTATAGCAATGTACATATTATAATATTATATAAAATTTAATCTAATATCTATCTATTTATATATTATTATCACTTGTTATTATTCACATTAATCTATTTGCCATTTATCCACAACCATTATCTACACAATCATGCATTCTAAAAAAATCTTAAATTCGCATCATATGAGAGTTAAAGAATAATCTAAAAAAAATAAAAAATGAATTCATAAATTAACAATTTGTGAAAATAAAAAATTAAAATCAATAAAAAACACATCATAAATCTGTATATCCAAAAATCTTAAAGAACAAACTGCTAAAAAAAGAAAAAATAGAGAAATGTTAAAAATGTTTCTAATTAACTAAAAGTAAAAATAATCAGTTTCACAATAAGTAAAACTTACTATTTTCATTTTCATGTTCGCTTGAAACCTATAATATATTTTTAATTAGAAATGTTTAAAGGTAGAGTGTATCTACGCCATAACATATATATGATTTTAGACTAAAAAATGTAGATCATTACGTGACCCAAAACGAGCAAAATTTATGATTTCTCGCAAACTACCATATGAATTTTGTTAAATACACATTTAAAAAGAGTATAAACATGCGCTTCATTTATTTATTAAAGTGTTTAACCATTTGCTTTGAATGTATTTAGACTTTTAAAATCAAATATGACTAATAATAAAAAAATAAAATGGTATTAATAAAAAATTTTAATTGAATAAGTAAATGCACAATGATTTTTTGACATAAATATTCTTTTTTATTATACTATTAACTTGTAAGGTTTCATAAGTTTAAAGTTAATTTGAAGATATGTTCTTTAGGTGATTCGCAACTTACCATAGGAGATTCGTAACTTAATGACAACTTCATAGTGTAATATTTCATTATAAGCCTTATTTGTATTATACTTTACTAAAGTTTATTTGAAAGACAGAAACTTTAGCTTTTTAAAGAATACTTTTAAACAGTTTTTCATAAAATATTGAGTGAGTTTTCCTTGTAGTGAAGTAAAAAAAAAATGATTTTTTTTTTAGCCATATGATCAGCCATGTCGATCCCTCTACCCTTAAAAAAATATATTAAGTTTTGCAACATAACTTTTACAAAACTTACTATTTAAATTTCAAAAATCCAGTTATTAAGAAAGTTCAAGTGAACTTTTCTTGGATCATATGAATTGTATGTTATATTATTTTAAGAAAAGTTTGAGCGAACTTTTCTTGGATCATATGAATTGTATGTTATATTATTTTAAGAAAAGTTCGAGCAAACTTTTCTTAGATCACATGAATTGTATTAAAGTGAACTGAAAGATCCACTTAAAAAAAGACAACAAATGAACTATTAAAAACAGTTTGTTAAAAAAAACAAGTATTTTTAAAAAAGTCAGGTCTATACCTATTATGTATCAAGAACTTTCTTAAATAAAACAACATGTCATTGTTTCAAAGTCTGGAAATAAATAGAAATACCTAAAAAAAAGAGAAAACAAACATTAGAAATCGTTTGTTAAGTAAATAAATTTAAAAGAAAAAAAAAATATTACAGCAACTTATCTAAAGGTCACGCAAAGGACTGAAGTTGTCTGTCTATAAAAAAAAAGTGAAAGTGAACATTAGAAATCATTTGTTAAGTAAAAAATATATATATATATATAATATTAACTTTGACTACTGAAGTCTATTATCAGAGAGCTGAAAGGCCACATAAAAAAAGAAAGAGTGAGAGGAGAAGAAAGACAAAAAGAAAAAGAAAAACGAAGATTAAAAGGTTAAAAAAAATTGTAATTTAATTCAACGATCATTGATTATCATGATCAATCTATTTTTACAGTTTTTTAAACTAATTTTTTTTTATTTTTTTTTTAGGTTGCCGGCCTTCTTGGACAAACCAGACTTAAGAATGTAAGTTGGAAGGAGTGGAAAAATTTTTTTTTAATATTAAAGAAACATTATTAGCGTTTTTTTATTTTTTTTAGGTTGCCAGCCTTCTTGAACGAACTAGACTTGAGAAATGTAAGTTAAAAAGGGCAGAAAATTTTTTTTAATATTAAAGAAATATTACTAATGTTTCTTTCTTTATTTTTTTTAGGTTGCCGGTCTTCTTAGACAAACTAAACTTAGGAATGTAAGTTAAAAAGGGCGGGAATTTTTTTTAATATTAAAGAAACGTTACTAACATTTCTTTCTTTATTTTTTTTAGGTTGCCGAACTTCTTGGACAAACTAAATTTGAGAATGTAAGTTAAAAAGGGCAAGGGATTTTTTTTAATATTAAAGAAATATTACTAACATTTTTTTCTTTGTTTTTTTAGGTTGCCAGCCTTCTTAGACGAATCAGACTTGAGAAATATAAGTTAAAAAGGGTGGATTATTTTTTTTTAATATTAAAAAACGTTACTAATGTTTTTTTTTTATTTTTTTTTAGGTTGCCAGACTTCTTGAATGAACTGGACTTGAGAATGTAAGTTAAAAAGGCAGGGAATTTTTTTTAATATTAGAAAAACATTATTAACATTTCTTTCTTTATTTTTTTTTGGATTGCCAACCTTTTTAGACGAACCAGACTTAGGAATGTAAGTTAGAAAGGGTAGGGAATTTTCTTTTTGATATTAAAGAAATGTTACTAACATTTCTTTCTTTATTTTTTTTAGGTTGCTGGCCTTCTTGGATGAACTGGACTTAGGAATGTAAGTTAAAAAGGGTGGAAGATTTTTTTTTAATATTAAAGAAACATTACTAACATTTCTTTCTTTATTTTTTTTCAGATTACCAGACTCCTTGGACAAACTGAACTTGAAATGTAAGGAGGGAGAGAGGGATATTTTTTAAATATTAAAGAAACAGTTTTAACAGTTCTTTATTTATTTTAGGTTGCAGTTTTCCTTATTCCTCTTGATTCTAACATGATCACGATTAAGAAAAGTTTGAGCAAACTTTTCTTAAACTTGTATTATAAATGATTAACTTTTTATTAATTTATTGTAATAAAATATAAAATGCGTAATAAAATAAAAATATTAACAATAATAATTATACTTTTAAACACTTTACAAAAAATTTATAACTTGATAATGCATTTAACAAATAAGACTAAAATTTTTTAACTACATTAAACGAATTAAAAATTTCTAAAAAGAAAAATCTATAAAGAAAGTAAACTAAAAAATTTCTTAATACGTTATACAATATAAAATCTAACGTATTAAAATTTGTATCACATATCGGGTACCTGATATGTGTAAGATAGAACTGTGCCTGATATATATTAAATAATATATCAGTAATCAATAGTTTAGATATCAGGGTCTTGATAATTAGGTATATTTTGAAGTGTAATAAATCAGGTACCTAATATGTAAAAATACCCAATATTTATCTGATTGCTGCTAATATATAAGTTCCTGATATGTACCTGATAGAATTGATTTTGACCAGTGTGTAGGAAAGTACAAAGCTATAGATGTTGGTCAGCATTGATTTTTTGATAGCTTTCAGTATATGGGAATGGAATTAGATAAATTAGTAGAATGTCTAAGAGGAAAGCTTGAAAAATTTCTCCTAACTATTAGGTACTTTACTGAAAAAAACTATTCAATAGATAAGATTAAGCTTCTTTTCGAAAGGGCATTTTTTCATATGACTGGACAAATATATGGAAAAAATTCGACAGAACAAGCCTTCCACCTAGAAAGAACTTCTACTCACTTCTTAGTCAGCAAAATATTAGTAGAGAAGATTATAAACATGTTTAAAAGGTATGGCAAATATTTAAGATGAAGAACTTTGAAGAATATCATGATCTTTATCTTGAGATAGATGTACTTTTACTTGCAAATGTTTTTATGAACTACACTATCATATGCTTGAAAGATGATGGCTTAGATCCCTCTCATTATGTTTCAGCACCTGGAATGTTTAATAATTCTCTTTACAAAAATAGCGGAGTAGAACTCAAACTCATGACAAATATGGATGAATATCTAACAGTAGAAAATGGCATTCGTGGAGGCATGATAATGATAAGTCATCAATATGCTAAAGTGAATAATTCATAATGTTCAGATTATAAGTCCAGCAAGCTGAATTCCTGGATCATGTATGAGGATATGAATGCTTTATATTCAGGTGCAATGACCTAATATATGCCTACAGAAATTTTAAGTAAAGTAGCACTAGAGAAAATACCAGATATCTAAAACATAGCGCCAGATGCAGAAATAGATTATACACTAAAAGTTGATCTAGAAGTTCCAGTGCACTTGCATGATTTTTTTGCAGATTACCCATTAACTCCTGAAAAGCAGATAGTTCCAGAAAACTGGCTTAGCTTGTATAATGAAAGGTTAGTCAATGATAAAGAAGTCAGGGTAAAAAATACATGTCTGAAAAGAAGTTAGTTCAGACCCTTTTTACTAAGAAAAATTATGTAGTTTACTATCGAGCTCTTCAGATATATATGAAGTTCAGAATGAAGGTTGCAAAGATTCATAGCGCTCTTAAGTTTAGGTAATCTCCATAGATGAAGGAATATATTAAGGAAAATATTCAAAAATGCAAAATGGCCAAGGCAAATGGAGATGAATTTAGGGTTATGTATTATAAGCTAAGAATAATGCAGTATTTGGCAAACAGATGGAAAATGTTCAAAAACATATGAGAGTAGAACTACTCTGAACAGAAGAGGATAAAAAAATTAGACGTCTAGCAAGTTCTTCATTATTTGTGGGTTTCAAACAATTTGATGGAGGAATTATAGCCGTTCATATGTTAAAAAGCACAGCAACACTAAACAAACCAATCTATGTAAGGCAGACAATTCTCGACATTAGCAAGACTATGATGTTCAACTTTTAGTATGATTATATAAAGCCTCGCTATAGAGATAAGGCTTTTTACTTTATATAGATACAAACTCGTTCATAATGTGAATAGAAACTGAAGACATATACAAAGATTGAGCAAAAAGACCAGATATTTTTGATCTTAACTATTTAGGAGACTTATTTCTAATGAAGGATGAAACAAAGGGGAACCCAATAGACAAATCAGTATGTTTAAAGCCAAAGATGTATTCAGTTCTTCCAGCAGACCATGATCCTAAAACTTCTAAAACGGATGCAGATTTTGAAAAAGAGTTAGAAGAAGAAGAATTTAGAAAATCTCAGGGTGTGAAGTATTGGGAGAAAAAGCATTAGCATCCAAAAGGCAAAGAGTGTAAAGAAATGCGTGGTCAAAAGAGAGCTTCAACATAACAAATTTCTAGAATGTCTTAGGAATAAGAAACTAACTTGGCATGATATGTATGGCCTCTGAAGTTATGATCATCAAATTTATCTTGAAAGGGTAAATAAGATAGGGCTGAATCCATATAATAACAAACGCTGAATCTTATTTGATGGAATTCAAACTCTCCCATATGGACATTGGTAAATTGGACTATATAAACGCCTGGTGGCATCTGAAATAGCTCCTAAGGAAGCAGAAGAAAGGACTATGAAAGTTAGACTTCGTGTCAAAGAATAGATGCTTTATAACAAATATTTTTTCTGGGTAAAAAATTATCAAAGAATATAATTTTATTAATTAAAGTTTTTCTATCGTTATAATAGAAACAATACAAAAATGGTTGATCATAAGGATATAGAATTTGCACAAATCAAAGTCATAAAAACTGCATTGTGAAAAGGCAGAAAATATGATAATCTTGCAAAAAATTATGGAGACTATCTAAAGAAACTGCAAGCTGAAAAGGATCTGAATAACTATATTAAAACACTTGCAGTAAAGATGTTCCCTAAGGAAGAAGCATATACTGAAAGGCTAGAATGCAAAAGGTATGAAGATAATGATCTGTTTGCCAGCCTAGAGGAATTATATGAGCTTTATTATCAAATAGCTAAGGAGGAGAATCGCGAAAGATCAGATGATGAAATAGAGCAGATGCTCAAAGCAATGGCAATCTAGTCGTCTTTTGGCAAATATTTTTACTAAGTTATTTTTCTGGCGCAATAAATATTCAGTTATAGAAAAAATGCCTTCTAAAAAATATCGCACATATTCAGAAAAAGAAAAAATAAACACTGTTGAGGATAATCAAGGAGTCTCTTATGGATTTGGAACGTGATATAACTAAAATACACCAAAATCTTAAAAGTATTTGCCGGGAAATCTATTTTTTATATGATGCTATGTCATCCTCTGAATCATCCGAGCCCAGTTCATCCGAAGAAATAGAGGTAGATGAATGCTACCAACCTAAAAATAGAAAGGTCAAGCACAGGCGGAGGTCCCAGATCATAGAATTGATTAATTTATTTCGGAAATCTAGTATAGTAAAAGGGCGTGGGGGTGAGAATCACATAATTAGCAATAAAAGTATAAACAAATTATTTATAGATACTTTTCGTAAATGTAAGAGAGCAAAGAAATAACTTGATGCTGGGACTCGCATTAAATGGCCTAGGATCCGCGTACTCCCTTCCTCTTTGATGGTATCATATATTTCATTCGCTTCTCTAGCATTTTCTAATTCACTATGTATCTGAAAAATTAATAAATATTTCGCTCTATTGGGCTTATTATTTATTTCTATGTAGATTTTTGCGTTATGATCCATATCATAGATAAAACTAATGAAATCTATTCGTCAAACGAATCTCAATAGTACAGTACTGTACATCATATGCAGTCTGCAGATCGGCGTGTCGCGTGTGTTCATCTGTAATTTGTAAACGCGTAAAGCTCGCGTTGATTTTCTGCTCTATTTTTACCTTCGCTAATTTGGACTATTACTGTTTTCTATAAAGTAAGTTTAGTATAAATTCTCATTATAAGCTATATCGATAGTTTTGTTAAGCATGAAGAAAGTGTCTGCGGTAGGGTTGAGGCCTATCGGGAGCCAGTTATGGCGAGTCGCCATCAAGCGGTGGCCGGCTGACTTCGTTGCATCAGAACGATTATGGGGCTTGTTATCATGAAAGATGTCTGCGGTAGAGTTGGGGTCTATCGGAAGCTAATTATAGCGAGTCGCCTTCAAGCGGTGGCCGGTCTTAATTGAAGAACTGCCACTTTTTATTATCTGCTTGACGCTTTCGTTTATGATAATACTCACAATCTCTTTTTTAACAAAGCAATAATGAGAGGAGAAAAAAGAAAATCTTCTAAGAAAACTAAGCAAGACGTGAATATAAACTGGATATTAGGTTCTCAGGAACCAACACCAATCGCTTTTTTCCGTTTAACCCATCCAACAGCGCGTACACGGGCGTTTGAAAAATATAGGAAATGTTTTAATCTTGCTTTGGATCGTAGTGAGGGCGATAAGCTCGATAGGCTTAGAGCCGTGAATAATGACGTATGTATTTAAGTATGTTGTCAATTTTGAGTAAAACAAAGTATTTTTAATGTCTGTTCTCTCTTAAATAGGAAGAAACTTTACAAAGAGATTGGGAGACTTGGCTAAAAGAAAAAAAAGCTGTATGTTTATTCCACGTATTTTTGAGTTATAGTTTCGTGGTTTCTAAAATTCAGATTTATCCTTTAGATTCTAGCTTGTCAACAAATCATGATACAGGTCTACTCATTCAACAAGATTTTACATCAACTATTACTAATGTAAGTCATATCAATAAGTATGACTTTGGGTTCTCGCAACGTTACTTAAAAAGATTTTCACTATAGATTGTCGGTATTGTCGGTGCAAAAAGTGATGACAATAAGGAGAATGATTTTGATATTGAAGAACACAGTAACAGAAAACATCAATTGGAAGAGGTAGATGTTGAGGAACTTAATAATGAAATACTGGTAGCTTCGGTTCCACCAGTTACAAAAAAAGCGAGGTCAGAGGACAATGATGTCGATGAGGAGCACGAAGCCATCTATATTAGAGCTGTTCATCTAGCACACAAGGTACATCCCTTATTTTATATATAACTTTGGTCTCTTTGGGTATCTTCTGAACTTGAAGTTTATACTGTTGCACAGGAAACAACTTCAGAGATTAAGGATATTTTTGAAAAAATAGAATCCTTAAAAGATCGCATTTTACAATACCGAATCATTAATCTATCAGTAAGAAGTGTCACGAATCCCCTTCATAAAGTATTGTCAGAAGATGAAAAGAATTTATTAAAAGATATTTGGATATCGGTAATTAATGTATTTGTTATAGGGTGTGTGCTTAGTATATTTATGGTTATTACAAGTAATAACGATGTGCTTTTTTAAAAAGCTCGAACCATCTGAAGATGACAAAATCAATACTGCCCGTTATAAAAAATGGGAGTCGGAAGTAACCTTTAATAAACACATATCATAATCATCTAGAAGTTGAATCAGTATTCGATGACATTTGCTTGGATAGTGCAATTGAGGCCGTCGCTATGAAGCCGTATACTGGAGTTTTCGTTTATAAAAAAACACTACGAATTGAACTGGGTACAAGATATATACAGACGTTTGTGAGTACTAGTATTCTAATAATTTATTGATCAAAGTCTTATCTTGCTTATCCTGTCATTGGATTGACTACTTCTATTTATTTTTTTAGTTTAATGATCTTTATGGCACCTATCAACCAGCTATTGGACCCCGAACAGACAGAGTTTTCTTATAGAGAAAATTTCATTAATCCCATATTCACGAAAGTATTTGATGACTTAATGGAACTCATTCATATGAGGACGTAGGTTTTGATTCGATATTTTTTTCCATTGTTTGTTGCATATCTTATGATAACTTGATATTCTCCTGTTTTGTTAAACCAGCGGTGAAATCGAAAATATGTTGATAAAAACTCAACGTATTGAGACGCGAGCACGCACACAATTTTGGCAGACACTATCCAGTATATAATACTAATTAAATCTAATATAATATTTATATTTGTTAATAATCAATTATTTTTTTAAAACATGCTTTTTTTTAAAAGAAATATTTTAACATTTCATTCTTTTTTTTTGGATTATTAAAACAAATGTAATTATTATTTTTTTATCAAACACTATTAAAAGTAATAGTCTTTTTGCTTAACATCAATACTTATTAGAAATATTATCTGTAAATAAAACATTATGTAAATAAAAACTAGTTTGCAGAAAATCTTTTTTTTTAATTATAATGCTAAAGATGTATTATTTCTTTATGTTTTTCTTTTATTTTTTTTTATTTATTTCTAATTTCTTTTTTTATTAAATCTTTAATTTTATGAACAAAAATTAATATGTATTTTTTTTCTTTTTTGTATATTAATTTTTATTTCTATTATTTTTTTTTTGTATTTTATTTATTAACTTTATTTTATTCTTTTTTTATAGGTTTATTCATTTTTTTTATTTTTATTTTTTTTTTTTTATTTTTCTTTAATTTTATTTTTCTTTTTCATCTGATTTTGTTTATTTCTTTACCCTTCCTTTTTATTTTATTCTTACTTTCTTTTATTTTTATTTTTTTTCACTTTTTTCTTTAATTTTATTTCTTTTATTTTCCTTTTCATTTTTTTATATTAATATTATTTTCTCAATTTTGTTTCTCTTTAATTTGTTTTCTCTTTTGATTCTATTTTCTTTTTCTTTTGTCTACCTTTTTCATTTACTGGTCAAAATCAATTTTATTAGGTATATATTGGGGACTTATATATCGGTGGCTAATCAGATAAATATCAGGTATTTTTACATATCGGGTACCTGATTTATTACACTTCAAAATATGCCTAATTACCAAGACCCTGATATATGTTATTTAATATATATCAAGCACAGTTCTATCTTACACATATTGGGTACCTAATATGTGATACAAATTTTAATACGTTAGATTTTATATTGTATAACGTATTAAGAAATTTCTTAGTTTACTTTCTTTATAGATTTTCTTTTTAGAAATTTTTAATTTGTTTAATGTAGTTAAAAAATTTTTATTGTTCTATTTGTTGAATGCATTATCAAATTATAAATTTTTTGTAAAGTATTTAAAAGTATAATTATTATTGTTAATATTTTTATTTTATTATGTATTTTATTACAATAAATTAATAAAAAAGTTACAGTCATTTATAATACAAGTTTAAAAAAAATTTGCTCAAACTTTTCTTAATTGTGATAATATTAAGATCAAGAAGAATAAGGGAAACTGCAACCTAAAATAAATAAAGAAACGTTAAAACTGTTTAACTTACATTTCCAAATCTGATTTATCCAAGAAGGCTGGCAACCTAAAAAAATAAAGGAAGAAATGTTAGTAACGTTCTTTAATATTAAAAAAAATCACCATCCTTTCCAACTTATATTTTCCAAGTCTGGTTCATCTAAGAAGGCTGGCAATCTAAAAAAAATAAAGAAAGAAATATTAGTAATATTTCTCTAATATTAAAAAAAATACTCTGCCTTTTTAACTTACATTTTTAAGTCTGATTTGTTCAAGAAGACCAGTAACCTAAAAAAACAAAGAAAGAAACATTAGTAATATTTTTTTAATATTAAAAAAAATCACCTGTCTTTTTTAATTTATATTCTCAAATCCAGTTCATTCAAGAAGTTTGGCAACCTAAAAAAAACAAAGAAAGAAATATTAGTAATGTTTCTTTAATATTAAAAAAAAATCTTCCATCCTTTTTAACTTATATTTCTCAAATCTGATTTATCTAAGAAGACCAGCAACTTAAAAAAAATAAAGAAACATTAGTAACATTTTTTTAATATTAAAAAAAAATTCTCTCACCTATTTCAACTTACATTTCAAGTCTAGGAGTCTAGCAACCTAAAAAAAAATAAAAAAAATTTATAGTTTAAAAAACTGTAAAAATAAATTGATTATGATAATCAATAATCATTGAATTAAATTACAATTTTTTTTTTTTAATCTTTTAACCTTCTTTTTACCTTTTCTTTCATCTTTCTTCTCCTTTTGCCTCTGTTACTTTCTTTCGTTCTCTTCCTAACTTCTTCCTTCTTTCATCTTCTTTTTCCTTCCTTCTTTTTTTATGTGACCTTTCGGCTCTTTGATGATGGACTTCAGTAGTCAAAGTTAATATTGTATATACAGTCAACTCCCTTTATAGTCACCTCTGTTATAGTCACATTACCCTATATAGTTACCTTAGTTGAGTGTCCCAAATTTTCATATATAAAAACTATCATTTATAGTCACAAACTACCTATAGTCACTATCACATCTTTTTTTAAAAATTTTATATATATGTGATTATAAAAAGATATTTATTAAAATATAATTATTCTATGATCTAATGATCAGATTTCAATGATCTTTAGCTCATTAGGTTCATCTCATTGAAAGGAATCAGATGGTAGTAATTTTATAATGATTGGATTAATATTGACCGAGAAATTCGATTTTAAAGACCAAATCGGCATTTTATACATGTAAAATTTGCGTAACATTAAATATTTTGACTGTATTTTAATTACTATGGGTTCTAGTAATCAGATTTTAATGATCTTAGGCTCATTAGAATCGTCTCGTCGAGGGGAATCCAATGGTAATAATTTTATAATGATTGGATTAATATTGATCGAGAAATTCGATTTTAAAGACCAGATCGGCATTTTTTATATGTAAAATTCGTGTAATATTAAATATTTTGACTGTATTTTAATTATTACGGGTTCTAGTGATCTGATTTTAATGATCTTAGGCTCATTAGAATCGTCTTATCGAGAGGAAGCTAATGGCTATAAATCCATAATAATTGGAATAAAATTGACAAAATTACTATGATGTGAATATTTAACCAAAATTATTACAATTTATAATTCTAGCCAAAATTACTGATTTAATTATAAGATTTTATTGCTTATAGTCACATCTCATCATAGTCACCAAATATAGACTGTCCCAAATGTGTGACTATAGAGAGAGTTGACTGTATATTTTTTTTACTTAATGAATAATTTTTAACGTTTGCTTTTACTTTTTTTTTTTATAGGCAGATATCTCAGTTCTTTGGACGTGACTTTTGGTAAGTTGATTTTTTTTTAAATTTACTTAATAAACGATTTCTAATGTTCATTTTCTCTTTTTTTATAGACAGATAACTTCAGTCCTTTGCGTGACCTTTAGGTAAATTGTTGTAATATTTTTTTTTTCTTTTAAATTTATTTACTTAACAAATGATTTCTAATATTCATTTTTTCTTCTTTTTAGGTATTTCTATTTGTTTCCAGATTTCAGAACAATGACAGGTTGTTTTATTTAAGGATGTTGTTGACACATAATAGGTATTGACCTGACTTTTTTTAAAAATACTTGTTTTTTTTAATGAACTGTTTCTAATAGTTCATTTGTTATCTTTTTTTAGACAGGTTTTTCAGTTTACTTTAATATAATTCATGTGATTTAAGAAAAGTTCACTCAAACTTTTCTTAAAATAATATAACATATAATTCATGTGATTTAAGAAAAATTTGCTCAAACTTTTCTTAAAATAATATAACATACAATTCATGTAATCTAAGAAAAGTTTGCTCAAACTTTTCTTAAAATAATATAACATACAATTTATGTGATCCAAGAAAAGTTCGCTCAAACTTTTCTTAATAACTGGATTTTTGAAATTTAAATAGTAAGTTTCACAAAAGTTGTGTTGTAAAACTTAATATATTTTTTTAAACATTTCTAATTAAAAATATATTATAGGTTTCAAGCGAACATGAAAATAAAAATGGTAAGTTTCATTTATTGTGAAACTGATTATTTTTACTTTTAGTTAATTAGAAACATTTTTAACGTTTCTCTATTTTTTCTTTTTTTAGCAGTTTGTTTTTTAAAATTTTTGGATATACAGATTTATGATATGTTTTTTATTGATTTTAATTTTTTATTTTCACGAATTGTTAATTTATGAATTCATTTTTTATTTTTTTTTTTAGGTTATCCTTTGACTTTCATATGATGCGAATTTGAATTTTTTTAGGATGTATGATTGTGTAGATGATGATTGTGAATAAATGGCAGATAGATTAATGTGAATAATAACAAGTAATAATAATATATAGATAGATAGATATTAGATTAAATTTTATATAATATTATAATATATACATTGCTATAAATAAAAATATTAATAAAACTACTATTATTTAGCCTATTTATCAATAATATTTGGGTAGTTGAATATAGTTTTCTTTATGGTTGAATAAATATATAATAATATCCTAATATAGGTAAAATAATGGGTGAATTTTCTTTCTGAATTTGAGATGATTGGTATCCTAAATATGCCAAAAAAATTGCTAAGTTCATTTGAGAAATTGTTTTTGAGAATTTTTTAATTAAAGGATTATTTAGAGCATTTTTTGATAAAGAAATTTTCAAAGATTCATTTGGGAAAATTGTTTTTTTAGAATTCTTTAATGTAATCACAATTATTTATCAAATATTAAATTTGAAAAAAATTAAAATAATTTAAATAATGAACAATTATAGACCTATAATCGCAATTTACATATTTAATAATTAAACAATTACAGATCTACAATACAATTTACAAAGATCTTAAGCAATTAAGTTAAACACAAATTGAATACAAGTTGAATACAAGTTGAACACAAGTTGAACACAAGTTCAACACAAGTTCAACTTAAGTTCATAAGTAAACAATTTAAATTTAAAATAAAATAGTCAAACTTAACAAAAAAGTTGGTAATGTTATAACAAAATTGTTAGTAAATTTACATTAATCATCTTTAATTAGACTTAAAAACTCTGATAAATTTAATATAGTCAATAATATTGTAATAATTTTATTAACACAAATTGAGCACAAATCCAATCATGACTTTAGTTGACTTATATATAATAGGTAACTGATAGGTAACTGATAGGTGACCAATTTGTGGCTGTTAGTAGAACTTAGATTGTATTGCTTTATCAATAAATAATTGATCATAAAATGTTATAATATTAAAAATGATTTTTACTTTGCAAAAAAAAAAGATAAAAATTTGCAGCATAATTAATATATACAAATTGAATAATTACCAAATAACTAATAAAATTTGATAATTTTGTTGATCATGTAATTGCATAAATTATTTATTTATCTCTGTATTTTTTTTTTTTTTTTTTTACCAAAAAACTTTTTCTCTCTTTAAATATTTTATAAGGGTATTTTTTATTGAAATTTTTTTTTCTATTATTACATTATTCTTAATACTTTTATTAATATATTTTTTTTCTTTTTACTAATGTTCTAACTAATAATATTTACTATTGATTTTTTTTATTTGCTCATATAAATAAATAGAAAATATATTGTTTATCTAAAAATACATCAGGAAATTTTATAGTGCGAAAAGTTGTGCAAGATTACGCATCGTAATATTTTGTAAGTTTCCAGACCTGCCGCAAGTTTGCGGAAGAGTAATATTTCATAACTTTTTAAAATATTTCGAAATATTATGATATGCAAAGTTTCATAATTTTATGGTTCGTAATATTCCGTAATTTTACGCATTCGCAATATTTCATAATTTTACATAATATTTCGTAAGTTTCCAGACCCGCTACAAGTTTGCGTAAGCGTAATATTTTGTAACTTTTTAAAATATTTCAAAATATTATAATATGCAAAGTTTCGTAATTTTACAGTTCGTAATATTATGTAATTTTGTTGTGTAATATTTCGCAACTTTTTAAAATATTTTGACGATTTGTAATTTTACATAAATATTTTGTAATGTTTTAAAATTCATTTTTGTACTATAAGTTTATATAATGTATATTTTATTAGATATAATATGAATTAAATTATAAAAATTACAAGTATTTATTACTATATACAGAATATATAAAAGTAAAAAAAAGAAAGAGTAACGATACAATTAGATGTAAAAAGAAGAGAAACAGCTATAGTAACGTTGGTATTAGATATAAAGATAAAAGAAATATTGTTAGTATTGTTAGTATTAAGGTAAAAAGAGTTAAAGAAACAGTAAAAGGAGTAAAAGAAACATGGATATTATCATTAGTATTAAAGTACAAGTAAAAAGGAATAAAGGAAACGTAGATAGTATTGTTAGTATTACGACATAAAGTAACAAAGAAATAAAAAAAACGCGTTAATATTAAAATAATTAGTATTAATAAATAAATATTTCTATATCTGCAAAGTAATTGAACAAAAGAATAAAGAAATAAAGAGAAAGGAAAAAATAAACATGTTGTTAGTATTGTTAGTATCATTAGTATTAAACTACAAGTAAAAAGGAATAAAGGAAACATGGATATTATTGTTAGTATTACAATACAAAGTAACAAAGAGGTAAAAAAAAATGCGTTAATATTAAAATAATTAGTATTAATAAATAAATATTTCTATACCTGCAAAGTAATTGAACAAAAGAATAAAGAAATAAAAAATACACATGTTGTTAGTATTGTTAGTATCGTTAGTATTAAAGTACAAGTAAAAAGGAATAAAGAAAACATGGATATTATTGTTAATATTACGATATAAAGTAACAAAGAGGTAAAAAAAATAAAAATAATTAGTATTAATAAACAAATATTTCTATACCTGCAAAGCAATAAATTATGAAATATATGTAAATATATTGTATATAATTAAAGAAATAATAGAAAGAAGAGACAAAAAATTAAAAATATTGAACAAAAGAATAAAGAAATAAGAGACAAAAATAAATAAGACAAAAAACGCGTGCATGATTAAATGATTAAATCACATGCAAAAATTAACCTAATTTTGATTGGCCAGAAAATACGATATTATAAAATTACGGAAATCTGAATTTTAAAAAATCATATACATCGTTACAGAAATTGTATATGCACAATTACTAAATATCATCTCCTTGTGATAAATTAAAAATTATCAACACAAATTCAACAAATTTAACAAAATTTGGCCAAAATTAACAAATTTTTTACCAGAATTATCAACACAAATTAAACACAAATTAAACACAAATTGAACATAAATTTTAGCTACGATTTATTTATGTCATACCCATATTGTTAAGAATTAATAACCATTTTATTTATTAAACTATATTATTATGGTAAAAAAATGCTATTATATGTGATATATATAAAAAATAATATTTATTTCCTATGCAACCCATAATTCTCTAATAAACTATTTACATACTGACCTTTCTCCTTCGTGTTATAAGAGTCACTAGAAAGTATATCATCGTCAGTTATGCTATCGTTAGCCGCACCATTGTTGGCCACACCATCATTAGCCGCACCATCGTTAGGCCTACCATTGTTAGTCACACTATTGTCAGCCGCACTTGCTCCATCATCAGCTGCTTCATCACCACCATTATCTACATCATTACCATCATGAGAATCGTCATCTGAATGTGTAAATTTATCCCTATTTTTCAACTTTTGCTAAAAATAAATAAATAAATAAATAAATTGTAATTCAAATAATTCACATTTTGCAAATTGTAAATTAAAAACTTACTAAGTTGTTAATTATCTTTGACTTCATTATACTTTCGCTCATTTGAATGTTTTGATTATTAGGATTTAAGTACATTTCACATATGCTAATTGCATACGTTATTTGTGTTTTTGAGGGATTTTTATTTTCTTTTCGCAACTTATCAATTATCAGCGACATATATGTTGTAGGTTGCCCATCTTTAACCTTTTTAAATAGGTTGTTGTAACATCTTTTCACCTCCGGCTTACTCTTCCATTTCTGAATTTTTGACGGACTAACCTGAGTGTTAATAGACGGTAATTTATGTCCAGTTGCTTCAAAAATAGAATACATAACATCTTTGACTCTAGACGTGAATGTCTCTCGTATGCTTCTATGTTGTTGTACTAACTATTAAAAAAAATATTAGTATAAAATTTAATAAAATTCATAATTGCTTTAACTTACAGTCAGGGCAATTTTTTTTCGAAAAAATAATCTATTGATTTTTTTTGAACTGACGTATAAATTCTGGATTTTCGTCTTTTAAATATTTTTTGGTAATAAGTTTGTACTTGTCTTGCGAAGGATAAATAAAATTTTCAAATGAAATTTTTGACACCTTCTTAATGAGCTCCTAATCAAACGAGGTTAGCATTTCAGGTTTACATTAAATAATATTCATCTTTATTACCTTTATATACTCCAGATCTATTGTATTATTATTTTTGTTATTATCATTGAGCTTTTTTTCTATGCCCGAGAGACAGGTTTTGAGATTTTTTTGTCTGGTGACAAGAACTTCAAGCTTAGAAATTATCTGCGAATTGGTTCTTAATAGTTTCTCTATTGTTTTTTTATTAACTTTAACAATAAAATATAATTTACTATATATTATATAATTTCTTATAAAAAATATGATACATATCATGTCATATATACCTTCAATGTTATCATCTGATAATCTTATTCGTTTCTCAGCTTCACTACTCTTCTCAGTATTACGTCTTAAGATTCTTTCATTATCATCAATATTTCATTTTTCACCACGTTTTGTAGCCATCAGGATAATATGTGAGGGAGGAGATATGAACTAAACTCGAAAAGGAGAAAAAGATATTACTAGAAATTTGAAGAGGAACTAGAAATACGAAAAGAGAAAAATATGAGAAAAAGGGGAAAGACATGAACCAGAAATTTGAAAATGAGGAACTAAAAATACAAAAAAGGAAAAATATATGAACCAGAGGTTCAGAAAAAGAAGGCAAGCTGTCATAACGTCATTTCTGCCATTCTATACTAAAAAAGAAAAAAAACTTGCAAAATATTGCAAAAAATGAATAAACTAATGTGAAATATTACGAAAAATGAATGAACTAATGCAAAAATTTTGCATCGTGATATTACGAAAAAAAATTGTAACACTTTCATAAGAGAATTTTTAAAAAAACTCTCATAAAAGCATATAGTACAATCGAAGTATTAATCAACACCCATTTATAAAAAATAAGATGTTACACATGTTGGGGCTTTGTATGCATGGCAAAAAAAAGTTGCAGCCAGTGAACTCATTTGGCTGATCAGATTGATAGTGATCTTGAACGCTTATAACTGATTATCGCATAAATTTGCACAGGTCGAAATTAGTTAAATAGGGTATCAATAGAGTATCAATAGGTTATCAATCGGCTATCAATAAGCTACCCTATTGGTAGCCTATTGAACTTGCGCCATAATCTGTCACCAATCGGGCAGGCTGATTGATAGCCGATTGATAACTTATTAATAACCTATTAGTATCCTATTGGTATTTTTATTAAATAGGGTATCAATAATGTATCAATAGGTTATCAATAGGTTATCAATCAGCTTGCCTGATTGGTGACGGATTATGGTGCAAGTTCAATAGGCTACCAATAAAGTAGCCTATTGATAGCCGATTAATAACCTATTGATACCCTATTGATACCCTATTTAACTAATTTTGACCTGTGTTGTGGCTGATCATCCGTCTATTATTGTAAAATGTGTTAAGCCAATAAATTTGTGGCTGATTATCAGATGATTAGCCGATTGAATAAGTCGTATTAGCCATTCGGATTCTTACAGCCCGTTACAGCAAATTCAAAATATGCGAAACATTCAGCACTTTTGCTGTCAGGTTCGCAGGTTGACAGGTTGCCGGCAAGTTGAAATAGTAAACAAAATAATAAACAATATTTATATGTTACATCATAGACTTGTTACATTTATTTTTAGATTTGCCAGCCCACAAACTCGGCAAGTTCCTGGCAGCAAAATTGCTGAGTGTTTCGCATATTTTAAATTTTGCTATAATGCGTAAATTTGCGAATGATTCTGTGATATTAGCCACCAGATTCTTACAGCCAGTTCCATTCATTAATGCGTAAATTTGCGTAGTCGTATCTATTCAAATAACTCAATCAATTGTAATCCATTCAATTAATTCATAAATTTTTACAATGAAATATAATTTTATTAACACACAAAATCTCATATAAATTGAATAGTGAATTGATACTTTTCATCAAATTTGACGTGTTAATTTAGCAACATGAGTTTCAAATGCCCCCTTTGTATGTGAATATTCAGTCAACGCTTTACATATACTCAACACACCCAAAAATGCTTAAAAAATGTAGAAGTAGAAGTAGAAGAAAATGATGATAATAATGATAGTAAAAAATATAGCAGTGAAATGGATACAAGAAGTAATCTAAGTAGTGAATATGAAAATGATAAAGTTGAGGTAATTATGTTATTTCAGATTATTCTTTTTAAAGCTCTCAAGAAAAAGCTCAAATTATACTAACTCATTTGGTTTATAATTTTAGGTGGATGATGATAATGATGTACAAAATATGTCATTTGACAGTATTGGAAGTGCAATATCAGAGATGAGTCTTGAAGATAGTAACTTTGAAAATATATTAGATTCATCTGAAGAGCCTGAAATTTTTGAAGAACCCAAAAATCTTAATACCAAAACTTGTACAAAATTTCCTAATAATGCTTATAAAGATCTAATGTTATTAGTAACAAAATATAAAATAAACAATAAAGGTGGTAATGAAATAATACGTTTTTTTAATAAACATTCAAATCTTACAGAATCACCATTACCAAAAAATATCGAACAGGGGCAAGCATTTATGAATAATATGAAGTTTTCTAATTTAGAATTTAGTAAAGTTCTTATAACAAAACATGAGGATAAAGATTATTTTCTTTATTATCAAAACTTAATACAGTGCATCAAAAATATCTTAACTGTTCCTGACATAACACAAAATTTTGCGCTATCTTACAAAAACTATGAGGTAAATAGTAAATATTAGTTAATTCAATAATCTAAATAATATTTATTTTAATTTATTTATATTATTTTATAGTATAATAGAGAAAGTATTTACAGTGAACAAAACACTGGAAAATGGTGGAAAACTATGCAAGAATCCTTACCTACTGGTTCCAAATTATTATCAATTATTTTATATTCAGATGCAACAACTACAGATACATTAGGAAAAGTCAATTGCATCCAATATATATTACATTAAGTAATATCCCAATATGGCGTCGTAATAAACAGGATGCAAAGCAACTTTTGGGATATTTACCAATTTTAGAAGCTGCAAATAAAGATCTAGTCCGTAATATCTTTCATAAATCAATTATTTTATTAAAAGATGGTATAGACCTTTTTATAAATAATAAAAATACCTGATTTTATCCTAGAGTTTCAACTATTATTGCAGATTGGCCGAAGGTTGCAAGTTTTTGTTTAGTTTATAAATCCTCTAATTCAAACCTTCCATGTCACTCCTGTTTAGTTACTAAAAGGGAAAATCTTGCAAATATAGACTTATCGGTTAACGATGTAATACTAAGAACTCATGATGAAATGTGTAAACATTTTGAAAATGATACACAAAGATCTGTTTGCATAGAATCTGTACATAATTTTTTTTGGGATTTACCGTAAGTATGCAAAAGTAGAAATAATTATAATAACATATATATATTAATTATAAATATTTATATTATCAAGGAATATAAATATCTACTTGGCTACTGTTCCTGACAGAATGCATCATTTAGATTTAGGATTATTTCGTTATCAAATTATCTTCATGTGCGATATCTTAAAATTGCAACATGTTAATGGTAATAAATTAGTTGAAAAAGTAGATTGCCGTCTAGCAGTAATTCCATATTTTCCCAGTATTAAAATTTTTTCCAATGGACTGCAGTCAATTGCAAGATTAACTGCTAATGAATATCAAAGTTTGATGAAAGTCATGATATTTGTTATTGATAATTTATATGATGAAAATAATAATGAAGTAGATAATTTTGTAAATAATGATGATCTTACAAAATTGTACGAATATTAGAATGAAATGTATATTTTAAGTAGATATGAAGAATTTAGTAAAAGTGACTTGGAGAAATTTAATGTATATATTAAAATTTTAGTAAAATTGAAAATTTAAATTAAATAAATTAAATTAACATTTAAATTTTAGGATGCAATACATAGATGGGCCCGGATGTTTGTCAAGGCTTTTAAATTTGTTTCTCCTTCCAATTTGAAGTTACCTAAATTGCATTCATGGGTTTATCATATTATTGATTCAATACGATCTTATGATATAATAAATGGCTATACTACAGAATCTTACGAAAGTCTTTACAAATATTTTGTTAAAATACCCTACTGAATTAGCAATAAAAAAGATGTCGAACCTCAGCTTTTACGAACTGTAAGTATTTGAAAATTTATTTATTGTATATATTTATTATATAACTTAAGATGGAAATTAAATTAATAGATAAAACGTCAAGCAATATCTATTAGAATGTCTTAACATTCAGTGAATCTGGCAAAAACACCTTGCACTTGTAAATTTTCTGCAAGACTCTTTGAATTCTCTTTACAAGATGTAAATACATTTTTTAATGAAAAAAAAGATTTCGTAGACAATAAAATGCAGACAGGTTTTGCTAGATTTATAAGTTGCCTGAATTCATATCTAGATTTACTTGATGGTTTAACAATTATTGATGAAACCCGAATAAACATATACAGATCAATAACACTGGAAAATGGTGCCATAATGCGTGCCACAAACAGGTATCATAATAAAGTATGGTTTAGCAACATAGCTATTTCAATGGATTCTGAAGAATCAAATGATTATATATCAGACAAAGGACTTTGTTATATATGGACAGGTATTTTTCCAATTTATGTTATAATTTATTATAAAAGTATTAATAAATATTTATTATTTATAGGCCTTATTGTTAGCAGAAGTATTAACAGACCCACTGCTAAATTTCGCATTAATTCAATGATACGATTTTAAATCTAAAAGGAACCCATATTTATATGGATGTCCTCACTTAAAATTGATAGAATTATATAACTTTGTAGCTATAGAGTCTATACATAGTGTCGTTCACATAGTACCCCAATTTGATAAACAAAATGAATATTTCGTAAATAAATATATTTTTTAGTCACTTGATATAGGAGTTTTGATTTATTTTAATAAAATTATATCCTTAAAAAAATTTATGATCACGTTTTGCATATCATAAATAAAATGCAGATTTATTTATTTAATTATTAACAACGTGGGTATGACATAAATAAATCGTGACTGAAATTTGTGTTCAATTTGTATTAATAATTCTGGTAAAAAATTATTAATTTTGGCCAAATTTCGTTAAATTTGTTAAATTTGTGTTGAATTTGTGTTGAATTTGTGTTGCGTAATTTTTTATTTATCACAAGGGAATGATATTTAGTAATTGCATGTACGATGTACAAGATTTTTTTTATGATTTTTTTAAGAAATGTACGCAAAATATTTAATCAGAATATAATTATTTTTAATTAAATTGATTAAAAAAAATTAATTTTTTTAAGAAATGTATGCGAAATATTTAAAATTCAATAGAATGTGTTAATAATAAATTGTTTTATTTTTGAATATGATATATTGATATTTATATTTAAAATAATTAAACATGTACATGATTTTCAATTATTTTTAATTGAAATGAAATTGAAATTAAACTAAGATTTTTTTTAATTTTTGATTTAATCATAATATTTATATTTAGATAATCCATATCCGCATGAGATTTAATTAATATGTTTAATGATGAAAAGTGTAATAAATTAAATTTTAATTGAAACGAGAGATAAAATCAAACCAAAGAGGTATTGTTCAAATTTTATTTAAAGTGACATTTTATGACTTTCTTTCAAATTTTTACTCATCCCAAAATCAAATTATAAAAATCAAATCTAAACTAATAATGCTTCGCCATACACGTTTACGTTGTTCCCACTATAACGTCCATTAAAACTGGGCTATGATAGATGAACTTGTTAACATACGCCAAGACAGAAACCGTGCCTACCACAATATTAATGGTAGAAGTTGCTATGATTTTTGGGACTCTGTTGCCAATAGGTTCATATGATTAATATCTATAATTTCTTTAAAAAAGAATTTAAATTCAAATTAACCAATCCATTTAATTGAATCAAAATAAATAGAATATTTTGAACAAGGGTTTCTGGGCAATAGTGCAGCCAAAAGTGGAGGAACCTCGTCAGGGATTACCATATAAGTAAATAAATAAAATTACATTCATATAAATTAAATGTATTTATCAAATATTCAAACTGATTTTGATATTTAGAACTATGTCCTTTATCGTAATGGTAACCCTGGGCAGTGGCTGTAGATGCGTATCGGCCAAAGATATTATCGCGAATTTAGAATGAGACTTTGGGAGAGGTCAGGTAATTATACTATAATAAAATTTATAATTAATAATTACGTTCATGTTTTAAATTTGATAAATTTGATCAATTTTAGTCATGCGTGATGATTGTAGGAGAAGAAGAAACTTACCTACGTATTGTAGAAGATAATTATTTTTATTTTTTTATTATTTATTAAGTGAGTAGCTAGGCCCAGTCCATACCAAATATCGGCTGAAGACTCACATTTTTTTTGGGCTGTGACTGATACTAACGTTCATGCCGTACAGCCTGGATACTATTTTATAAAATAGTAGCGAACAAGTATCAAATGTGTATTTTTTATTAAGTTATAATAAAAATTAGAATTTACTTTAATTTTAACATAAAAAGTGTAAATAATAAAAAATTTGTAAATAAAAATAAATTTGTTTTCCCAAACTTAAAAAAAAGGTGTTTATATAAAAGAAAAGGTGTTTATATTATTTTTGATTATTCAATAGTATCACATGCCCCTTGTATACGTTCTACTGCATACGCAGCTTTAACGATCGAATAGTAATATTAAATTTTTAAAATATTTTAACCGTAATATTACGCAGGTTTACAGTCTCATAAATTTTTGAAATATTTTAACCGTAATATTACACAGGTTTACAGTCTCGTATATTTTCAAAATATTTTAACCGTAATATTACACAGGTTTACAATCTCGTAAATTTTCGAAATATTTTAACCGTAATATTACGCAGGTTTACAGTCTCATAAATTTTTGAAATATTTCAACTGTAATATTACGCAGATTTACAGTCGTGTAAATTTTTGAAATATTTTAACTGTAATATTACGCAGGTTTACAGTCTTGTAAATTTTTGAAATATTTTAACTGTAATATTACGCAAGTTTACAGTCTCGTAAATTTTTAAAATATTTTAACCATAATATTACGCAAGTTTACAGTCTCATAAATTTTCAAAATATTTCAACCATAATATTATGCAAGTTTACAGTCTCGTAAATTTTTGAAATATTTTAACTGTAATATTACGCAGGTTTACAGTCTCATAAATTTTCAAAATATTTCAACCATAATATTACGCAAGTTTACAGTTTCGTAAATTTGCAGAATATTTTAACCGTAATATTGCATAAATCTTACGATATTGAAAATTTGCGTAATTTTTTGACCATAATATCACATAAATCTTACAAAATTGTAAACTTATGTAATATTTCAAAATTTTTCGAAATATTATGCCATAAACTTTCGTAAACTTACAAAATTGTAAACTTACGCAATTTTATGCCTTATAAAATTTTCTGATGAGGAGACGATTTGTTTAGAATTGAAAATAGAATCAATTTGAATTATACAAAAATTTAAATTTTAATTATTTAACATATTGACATATTTACATAACGAAAGGAAATTTTTATTTAACACAAGAAAAATTTAGATCGAAAAGAAATTTTTATTTGTAAGTTGCTAAAGTATTTGTTTATGAACAAATAGGACTATCGTTACATCATTCAATAAGAATCTGCAGATGTTTATTTAAGATAAATTTGCACTTCCTTTTTTAATTAAGCGCAGTAAACATAACCTTTTATAGCCATAATTACTGATATAATACATACTATTGTACAAAATACAAATAAATATTAGAGTGAGATTATTCAATTAACAGACCTTGCTTTAGTTAGGTTTGGAGATGATGCTTGAATCTTGATCGATTGATAATAACAAATAATGAATAAATGCACTTTGAATATAAATGAGAGCCATGTTTCAAATAATAATGCAAAGTATGTAATTAAATGATTATATTGTATTGTTTAGTTTATTATTATTATATTGTAAATCTTGACATTTTTATATTAATGATAAAATAATAACGTAAAATGTGAATATAAGAAAAAAACTTTTTACATAATATGTGGTAAACATCTCTAGCTTATGTAAATATGGCTCTAAGATAATCTTCGTGTCAATGTCTTGACAGTAACATCACACAGGTCAAGAACGTAATATTTGCGGCTCTAAGTAATACAAGAGTGTGATTGAATCTAAAATTCCATTTTTTGGCACATGTTTATTGATCATCTAATCAACAATTAATCTATATTCGGATAGTTCAACAGTGTACCATATCGAACATTGACCTCTCATACTGATTTCGTGAAAGAATTCTTCTATATATTGGTAAAACTTCAGTAATTTTTTTTTTTTTTGCATGTTTAGTGAAATTACAGCTTAGATTAGATTATCTTTTTTTTCTTTAATCAGATTAGATTACTATAATTATATCAAAGTACAATTAAATTCTAACCATAAATTTTGTTAAAAATCAACAATTCTACAAACTATTTACGTCTTATTTAGTTATGAAAAAGAGATATATTCACTCTACCGGCAGTTCTATAAAACCATTTCAAATTCGCAATCGGTTTTCTCATACTAGTCATAATGAGACAACAGCAAATTCAACTGAAGATAACAATAAAATGTTATCTGAAGACATCGATATGAAGGACATTAATAGAAATGACAATGAATCAATATATTTTCAGCATTATGATAATGATATAGATTTGAGGGATAATGTAATTGATGAATCATTAGATAAAGATGGTGATGATGATGACAAAGAGGAAGATTATAACGAAGAGAAAGTTTATTACAATGAGAAAGGTGAAAAAGAGGAAAGTCACAATGATGATAAGAAAAATAAAAGTCACAACAATCACAACGATGAAGAAGAAGAGGAAGGTAACAACAACGAGAACAATGACATATATCAAATTATTGAAGCTTTAGATAAAGACAAAATACCATCCTGTAATGATGAATTTTCACTTTACTTCAATGATTATACAACTACTGCTCTATTTTGTTGGCTCCAGAAACACAATATTTCTACAAAAGCATATGAAGATCTTGCTAACATCATTCACAATTCTCAATTTGAGCTCACTTATGTAGTAAAAAATATCAGAAGATTCTAATCTTGGAGAAAACGTCTTCCTTTACTACCAATAATAACAAAGTCTATTAAAATTTCATCAAAAAAAAACTCTGTCAACTTCACGAGATTCAAAACTTTCGTACCAACTTTCAATTAGCAAAATTATATGACGTGTTCTCAACAATCTGATGCTAATGAGGCATATGTATTTTGGACTGGGCATTGATTCTGAAACAAAATCAGAATTTTGACATGGAACTCTATAGGGAGAATCTCCACTTTTTGGACAAAATAAAATAATAATATCAGAAAATAATAAACAATATAGTTTAATATAATTATGGTCTGTGTTAGCAAAATTGATTGATTTATTTTTGATAAAATAATAATATACCAATCTGGTTATTTTGTCTACTATAATGATAATAATGGTCATCGAAGACTTGGAAGATTAAGAGCAATTTTGAAAAATGATAACAAAGATTATCAATTACGAATTCAAAAAATTCTGAATTATGATGACTTACCTGGAAATTTAAAAGGATTATCAAGACAACGTCGTTCTCTTGTTGGAGAAGTTTGGTTGGTAGATGAACCATTTTCAATTATCATGACCTCTCAAATTCTAGAAATTGACTATATTAATAATGTTTCAACACCAAAACATTCCCAAAGATTCATTACATATTACTGAAGTAATTTATAAATGTAATGACCGTTAGCACATTCGTGATGTGAAACTTTCATACTAACATCCTTCTGATTACATTTTTATCAGAGATCCACCATCATCTATGCCAGTTTATAAGCTGTTTTTAGATCTTTATTATGATAATTTTGGTATGTTTAGAAATGTGTATCATTCTTTAGGTGGTGTCTATGTACAGTTTGGCAACATATCAACATATTAAAGAAAACTTATCAAAAACCATTTTGTTCTTGGGTTTGTTTCATTTGGTGGCAATTTTGATGAATTTATGCTACTATTTGTTTCAGAAATGAAAGAACTTGAAAAAGGTAAGATAATGACTGTTCAAGGATAAAATGCATGGGTAGTTGCTGGTTTAGATGTTGTTATGGCAGATATACCTCAAGGTAATGACTTGACAGGAGTACTAAGGTATTTCGACTTAATTAATAATTTAATAATATAACTTGAAACAATTTAATGATATAATTTGTAACAACTATTGAAATTTTTTAAAAATAATTTAGGTATAATGCAAATAAAGGTTATCATACCTGTACAATTAAAAAGGAATTATGAAGTTCTTATAATCAGGATACTGTGACAACATTACGTTACCATTATATTACAAATGAAGAAATTTTAGAAATTTCTCAGAAACTGGTAACATCAAGAAGAGACCAACTTTGTACAAAGTATGGTTTAAGACAATTGCCTAGTATTTTAGATAAATTAAAAAGGGAAAGGCATTTACAAGCGCTGCAGGACATTTATCACGCTATCGCAGGAAAGATTGGGTGACTGCTAAAGTTAACTTGTGAATTATTTTTATGAGAAGGAGAAGATGATTTCATTAAAATTTGGAAAAATTTTGAAATTCCAAAAAAGTGAGGTAATTTACCAAATCCGATCTCTCATCATAATAGTTTTATGATATCTGATCTTCTCAGATTAGCTATGATTATGCCATTCTTGCTAAATTGGTTTCTAAAGGAATCAAGTCTTAAGTATAATGAAGCAGTTGCTATTTAACAAAGGATTGATGCACTTCGAATTAATTTAATGCCAAAAAGCATTATATCTTGTTGGGTATATGTTGGGAAAACTATGAAGACAATTTTTAATGAAGAATTTACGTCAGATAGCTACAAGGAATTACAACAATATCTTGAAGAAGAGTTTTCAATCCTTCCAAAGGTATAGTTATGGAATTGAAATTCAAAAAGTGTGGAATAATTTAAATATTATTCTAACAATAATATTCTTTTTATATGTTAGGTTTTTGCAAATTTTGTTAATTTACCAAATATACATGTTAATATACATCTTCTGATGCATGCTAAAACCTTTAGAACACTCACTAATACTCAGATTGGTATAAAAGAGATGGTAAATCATATTTTTAAGGGAATGATACTGAGGATGAATTGCAAAAACATAGACTTGGATTTATTAAAGCATTATAATACTATATTTGCAAATCGACATTTAGTAGATGGTGGTATTGATCCAAGATTTAATAGGCCTTATACTGGGTTCACAAATCTTGGTCAATTATTTTTGAACTGGTATGTTACAGAAGATAAATATTCAATTGAAGAACAAGCTCAGAATAATGATGCAAAAGGTAAAATTAAATTGTATATTATATATTATATCATATATGCATACATAATATTTACTAATTTTAATTTAGTTACATTCCCAGTAAATTTTATCTCGAACATTTCCTTAAAAAAAAAAATGCCAAAGGAAGATCAGAATAACCTTTTGTTTACTCTGCAGCATGGTTTTAAAACTGAACTGTTTTTATCTTATGTAGATATGAAGTTCGAGGCGGCTCTTATAAATTCTTCAACTAGCTGGTACAAATTAGCATCATATACCATTGAAGAAAAAAATAGTGTTCTTTCAAAAATCTACTTATATCTTGGTGATTTTGTCACAATTTATGAAGAAAATCATGAAAAATCTTATGCAATCATTAAAGGGATTTTTCGACATAAGTGTAATAATGACAAATATTATGCCTTTATTGTTGTGGATTGGTTTGAAGATACTGGGATTGAACATTTACTGTTGAAATGTCTACTTTATCGCCTTCAAGCAACAGGGAATAAATGGAAGCGCATTTTTCCAATTACTGTAATAGATAATGTGCAAAAAGTACATTTTATTCATAATTATAATTTAGAAGGATGTCAAGGATCTGATCATAATACCATGAACAAAATTTGGATAAAAAATAGTTTTTATTTTACAGCTATATGATTAATTAAAATTACTGAAAGATTGTTATATTTTACAATAATTACAAATAATTAATTAATTTTATTCAATAAAAATCTAGTTCTAATATCATATATATTTTAAACAATGAGTAAGAGATTGTTAAGATTGTCATACCTAGTGAAGTAAGTATCTGAGCCGATTAGGAAATTTTGTTAACACTATACAAAAGAATTCAGTTTTTTTATTTGCTATTGGTGGTGTTATGATCATTGCATGTTAGAAAAAAAGAAGTGATACACAAGTATATAGTCTCATGTAAAAATTTAACAGGTTTTTTATTTTAACAGGTTTTCTTAATACTTTATATCATCTCAGTTGAAATTAAATTTTAAATTAAATTTTAATTAAATTACAAATTAATAAAAAATATATAAAACATTTAAAATTTAGTATTGAATTTATTAATATTAATTAATATGATATTGATTTGATATTTTATTTATTTCACATTTTTTTAAAAATTAATTATTGCTTTTAACGATAAAATGATATAGATTTGTTATATTAACGATATCAAATTAATATCAATTCGATATTTATAAAATGATATTATATCGATATCGTATTTGTTTCACATTTTTCATTATTGTTTAACTATATCAAAATGATGTCAATTCGTTATATTGCTTATATCGAAATGATGTTGATTTGATATTTATAAGATGATGTTTTTACGATGTCATATTGATACTGAATACATGTCAATACGATATCATATCTATACCGTATTTGTTTCACATTTTTATTGTTATTTAACTATATCAAAATGATGTTAATTTGTTAAATTTTTAATATCGAATTAATGTCAATTTGATATTTATAAGATGATGTTTTTATGATATCGTATTGATACTGAATACATGTTGATATGATATCATATTGATAACGTATTTGTTCACATTTTTTTAAAAAAATCATTGTTGTTATAACAATATTAGTATGATATCAATTCGATATTTCTTTAGTAAATATCTTTACAATATCATTTTGATATATCGAATCAATAATGTACTAATGTTATTGCGATATCATAATGATATTATTAGCAAATCGATATCATTATGATGTATATTTAATATCATTACTATATCAATTCATTATCGTTTAGAATTTTTAAGTTTCTGTAAAGTATAAATTATATAATATAATATAATTACCCTTCGATATAATGAAGTAAATATTTAAATCAATTAAATTTTTATTATAAAAAATTTATTAACACTATAGATGGCCTGATAATTACTTGGCCAAAAACATAATTTGTAAATCAAAATACGTAAATAATTATGTCAACGTAATTACTGTAAATACTATTGGATGCAAAATAAAATACCACTGAAACTGATAGTACTGGCATTTTTATATATAAAAAATGCAAAAAAATGCTGAAACTGAATTCTAACATTATTATTATGCATAAAAAATGCGAAAAAAAATGCTGAAACTGACTGTTTTAGCATTTTCATATATAAAAAACGCAAAAAATGTCAAAACTGATAAGTTCTGGCATTTTTATATATAAAAGACGCAAAAAACTGTTTTTTATATATTAAAAGTCAAAAAAAATACTGGACTGACTGTACTGGTATTTTTATTTGTTAAAATGCAAAAAAAATACTGAAACTTAAAGATGTTATCTGTAACTGTAATTATAAGACACAGTGTTGTAAGTAATAGGTTGCAACCTAGCTTCTTCAGAATGCAAAAATTGTAATGTCGTAATTGTACTGTAATGTTGTAATTATGCTGTAATTATGACTGGCTTATTTATATGAAATCATTAATAAAATCGCGACTTTTTTCTATTAATAAAATCGCAGATTTTTTTTTATTAATAAAGTCGCAGCTCTTTTTTTATTAACAAATTATTTTATTAACAAAATCGCGGCTTTTTTTATTAACAAATTATTTTATTAACAAAATCGCGGCTTTTTTTATTAATAAAATTGCGGCCTTTTTTATTAACAAAATTGTGGCTTATTTTTTATTAACAAATTATTTTATTAATAAAATCGCGGCTCTTTTTTTATTAACAAATTATTTTATTAACAAAATCGCAGTTTTTTTTATTAATAAAATCACAGCTTATTTTTTATTAATAAATTATTTTATTAATAAAATCGTGGCTCTTTTTTTATTAACAAATTATTTTATTAATAAAATCGTGGCTTATTTTTATTAACAAAAATCACAGCTTATTTTTTAATAAAATTGCAGCTTATTTTTTATTAATAATTTTTTATTGATAAAATCACGGCTTATTTTTTATTAATAAAATCACGGTTTTTTATTAATATGTATTTAAAACAACTGTTTTTAACATTTTTTTTATTAATATGAATTAAAAAATGTTATCACACTAATACTATATATACTAAAACTATGCTGCGGCACTATATAAAGAGTTTTAACTTTTGGCATTGGGCCAAATGACTTTTGGCAAGCAACCTTAGGCGGCATTAAGGCATTACAGCCTAATTATGATATTACGGCCCAATTATAGCATTACGGCCTAATTATGGTATTACAAAAAGTGTCATAACTGTAATGCCGTATGTTGTAATATTACGGCATCGTCTAATCAATTACGGCTAACATCTTTAACTAAACCTAACAGTTCTGGCATTTTTATATATAAAAAATACATAAAATGCTAAAACTGATAAGTTCTGGCATTTTTATAAATAAAAGACATAAAAAACTGCCTTTTATATGTTAAAAGTCAAAAAAAAATGCTGGACTGATTGTACTGGCATTTTTATTCGTTAAAATGCAAAAAAATACTGAAACTAACAGTTCTGGCATTTTTATATACAAAAAATGCAAAAAATGCTAAAACTGACAAGTTCTGGCATTTTTATATATAAAAAGTAAAGAAAAAAAACTGTATTTTATATGTTAAAAGTTAAAAAAAAATGCCAGTCTGACTGTACTGGCATTTTTATTTGTTAAAATGCAAAAAAAATGCTAAAATTAACAGTTCTGACATTTTTATATATAAAAAATACAAAAAATGCCAAAACTGACAAGTTCTGGTATTTTTATATATAAAAGATGCAAAAAAACTGCCTTTTATATCATATTAAAAGTCAAAAAAAATGCCAGACTGACTGTACCAGCATTTTTATTTGTTAAAATGCAAAAAAAATGCCAAAACTGATAAGTTCTAATGTTTTTATATATAAAAATCGTAAAAAAACTGCCTTTTATATGTTAAAAGTCAAAAAAAAATGCCAGTCTAACTGTACTGATATTTCTATTTGTTAAAATACAAAAAAATGCTAAAACTAACAGTTCTGGCATTTTTATATATAAAAAACGTAAAAAATGCTAAAACTAACAGTTTCAGCATTTTTATATGTAAAAAGTAAAGAAAAAAAACTGCTTTTTATATGTTAAAAGTCAAAAAAATGCCAGTTTGACTGTACCAGCGTTTTTTATATAAAGTCAAAAAAAAAATATCAAACTGGTTGTTACAGTGTTATTATTTGTTAAAATGCAAAAAAACTAAAATTGTCTGTTCTGACATTTTCATTCGCAAAAAAAAACACGTTCTAACGTATTTATAAAATGAGATCACATGACTTGAAATCAGCTAATGATATTTACACTAATTACATATGACGTAAATAATTACGTATTTATGTATTTTTTAAAAAATCTGGTAATTAATTACCAGGATTACGAATTACGTATTTATACGTAAATATGGAATTATCAGGACATGTATAATTAACACTATAACAAATTATTTGGTATAAAGGTATGGTCATGTGACTTGCCAATCTAATTTATTAGATAATTTGAATATCTGATCTAGAAAAAAATAATTTATTTTTTTTCTTTTTTATAGTATTATCAGATGAAAAATAATGATTGGACTTTTGAAATTAAGGTAAGGGAGGTAAGAGAAGTATTTTTCATTATTATTTCTAATTAAGTTATTTAATTTTTTTTCTTTTTATAGTGTTACTAATCAAAAAACATGACTGGACTTTTGAAATTAAGGTAAGAAATGATTGAAATGATAGTTTTTGTTATTTTTTCTATTTATTTATTTTTTTTTGTAATATTGCTAGATGAAAAATATGATTAAACTTTTGGAATTAAAGTAAGGAAGAGTTGAAGTAGTGTTTTTCGTTATTATTTCTAATTAATTAAGTATTTAATTTTCTTTTTTATATTGTTGTCAGATAAAAAATATGGTTAGACTTTCAGAATTAAGGTAAAAAGGTTGAAGAAAGTATCTTTTGTCATTATTTCTAATTAATTAAGTTATTTAATTTTTTTTCTTTTTTGTAATATTACCAGATGAAAAACATGACCAGACTTTTAAAATTAAGATAAGAGAAGATTGAGAGGTATTTTTCGTCATTATTTCTAATTAATTAAATTATTTAATTTTTTTTTTTATAATATTGTCAGATAAAAAGCATGACTGGATTTTTGGAATTAAGCTAAGATAAGGGAGAAATAGAAAGGTATTATTATTATTTTCTTTAAAAAACTTTCTACTTTTATTTTTATAGGAATTACTAGATGAAATATAAATAGTAGATAAGTATCATACTGATGGAATTAACTCTGATGTGTAAATACAAAACTAATGAAAGTGATGATACAATTTAATATTTTTAATATTATTAAACAATTTGTTAAACATCTTTTATAAAAGCATTTTGTGCCTTTCATATATTGTGTATTTAATAAGTTATCCTTTTATTAAATGATTATAGGGTTATTAATATATCAGTAATCTTCATTTTACTAAAAAAAAAATTTGTTATAAAAAATTATTATAAAAAAAATCATTTTTATATATGCTGTTTTATAATTTTATTTCATATAATGGTATATAACCCATAATTAATAAAATTTGGTTAATCAAAGATTTTTTTATATATTAATATCTGTCTTATATTAACAATTCATTATATAGTATTTTTCATTATATTGAGGTTCACTATAGAGAAAGATAACTGTACAAATTTTTTAAAAAAAATTTTATTTTCTGTAAAAATAATAATAAAATTATATCATTTCTAAAAAAATAATTATTATATTAATCATCTAATTTTAATCAAAATTAAAATTAATAATTATTATAAATAGGTAGACTCATAGCAAAAGGTAGGGCTGGGACAATAACATAGTAATTTTAAAATAATCATAAATTTAATTATTTAATTAATTTAAAAGATTATTGCTATTTTAAAAACTTTTCAAAAATTTTTAAATTGGTTTTTTTTAAACTAGATTAAAATTTTGCAAGGAATTCATTAAAAGTATTAGTTTTTTTTTAGTATATTTATATAACTTATTAAATGAAATAAAAGAGAAATATATAAATTACAAATCATTAAAAATTTAATTTTTTTATTAATGTATTATAAATAAAAAATATTTTTTTTAAAAGATTAAGATAATTAATTAATATATAATTATAATAAAATCTCAAAAAAATTTTTTTGGCTGAACTCTGCCTTTTGCTATGGGTTTGCCCAAATAAAAAAAATTTTATTATATTTATAAGATATTTAAATATTAGAAATTGAAATCAATTTTATTAAAATTAAAACTATTAAAAATCAAATTTAAAATCAATATTTTATCAATTATTGAATCTTTTAATTAAATCTTAATAATTCAGGTTAAATATTAATGCTAATTTAAATTATAATTTATGAATATTAAAAAAAAAATTATATTATATAATATTTAAAAAAAAAAATTTTTGTAATAATTAATATATATATTCATAAATTTTTTTGTATACCATTTTTAATTTCACAGTAAAAAATTCAAATTTTAAACTTTCCAATTATATATGGGGTCTTTGCAATAGAAAGGTACGAAACTCAAAAAAATTTTTAAATTTACTTTATATGCTAATTATATTTTTTATACTAAAATAAGTGTAAATTTAATATTAATTAAATTTTTATTTTTTTTTTGAGTTTCGTACCTTTCTATTGCAAAGACCCCATATATCAAAATATTACATTAAATCATATGATAAAAAGTAACTAGAAAAATTTTAACATCAAAATTAGTATAGGTACAACAATAGTAAAGCACGTGATATCACGTGATACAACCCGATTTTCCGATTAGGATCGGAGTATGTTTCAGAAATGAAATTTAAGGGGAATCCTGTTACTAGTTTCAGTAATAAATTTTTCATAATAATTTTAAAGAACATTCTTAAAAAGAATAATATTAAGTAATATTATTAATTAATAAAAATATTATTAATTATTATTATTATGAAAAACAAGAAATAAAAATATATTTGTTTACTTTTTTTTCATTCATTCAATTACGTAACAAAAAAAAAAAAAAATATACAAATATATTTATTTATGAAACATTTTGTTTTTTTTTTTTTTTTTTGTTTTCTTTCTAATTCGTCGTTCAAAAGAAAACCAACAAAGAATATTTTTATGCGGGTATGTACGATTACAGATAAAAAAAAAATATTGATAACGTATTCTTTTACGTGATCATAAAAAATTACACAGCCTACTACTAAATATATAATTTACATGTCAAGATGCATAGAAATTTCCTTAAATTTAAAGATCAATATAATATGTTCATGCCAAGGATCATAACACATGACGTATACAAGAAAAAAAGAAAAAAATATAAAAGTTTGTTTCTAATTTGCGATAAGATTCTAAAAATGTATCACAAATTACTAAAAAATTACGGAATTTTACGGGTACTTGTAGAAAAAAAAAAACAAAAATTTCATAATGAACCACGAGGCCAAACACAAATATAAATAATTGAGTAACAATAAAAAAAAAAATAATTACAATAAAAAAAAATATTCCGTCCCCATCACGATAAAAAAAAAATAAAACTTAAAATTAGGAATATGTTTATGATATTCACCAATTAAATGAATGATTAATAAAACAATGCAAAGAAAGATTTCTACGTTTTGTTTTTTTCATATGCAACAGGCGTGAACACGGGACAAATTCTTGTTTCTCATTTTCCTTTTTTAATAGTTATTCTTTTGATAGAAAACTTAATTGGAATTCGTTTTTTAAATTTTTAGGAATTTTAACAAAGAAATAACAGAAATTTTTTTTGAGTACAAAGTCTGATGACTTTTCCCATGATCAAATCACGAAAAAAGAAACCATTTCGAAACGACCAAAAATTGAAATTTTGTGTAAGATATTAATTTTTCATACCATACTTTTTTTAAGTTAATACCATTTATGCAAAAATTTTCTCACTCGTGACCTCTTAAAAACTTATTAAAAAGGTTATGCAAATGGATATTCCCGTAAATAATGTTACAAACGTTCCCATGAAAGGCATTCAAAATTTTATGAGCGTCAGAAGAGCTGGAATAATGACGAAAAGATCTTTTCCAATTTTAAAAAATAAACTTAGCTATATAAATAAATAATTCATGTAAACGTGATTTTATTTTTAATGGCCAATTTTCCAAATGTTTCTCATTGTCCTGCATACCATTTCTTATACGGGATTTGTCGGAGGTCAAATGACCCGGTCTTTAAGTTCCGAAATGATTTTGCTCCGAAGAAAGAGAAGTACAAATAATAAGCATTGATAATAACTTATTAATTATATAGATTATGCATGATGATCGCACTTATAATTTGGTAAACAAATCAAAAGTGATCCTTTCAGTTTTTAAAGTAAAAACGAACAACCCCATGACTGTTCACGTTGTTTCTCGTTATTTGTTATAAATATATCGTGTCTTTTGACACCAGAGAATTGCAGAAACGAACAAAAAAAAAAAAAAAAAAAAGAGAGAGCTCAAGCTCAAGCTCAAACTCAAAGGTCGTTCCGTCCAGATCAAGAAAGTTAAATATCGTTTCAATCGTTCGTTTTCTTTAACGGTTTTCCGCTTAAATAGAATAATTTCGTTAGTATTTCGATTAATTACATCTTGTAAATAATATAAATATATAATATATATACAAAATGCCTAAAATAACCAAAAAAGCTCATAAACAACATTTACATTGGAAACCAGAGGTACAAATCTTACGACTACGTTACATAATGCATATACATATACATATTTATATATAATTAACATAAAAAAATTTTAATTTATAATAGGAAGATGCAAAATTAAAAACTTTGGTAGAAATATATCATAAAAGAAAGTGGAAAGATGTAGCAATAGAAATGAAAACCCGAAACGCAAAACAATGCCGTGAGAGATACTTTGGACATCTCGAAATTGGGAGTAAGTAAATTTTTTTTTAATCATAATTGTAAAGATTCATTTAGTTTTTATACTTACAAATATCGTATTCATGTAATTAGTTGACAACAGGACTCCATTATCTGAACAAGAAGAAGCTCTAATCATAAAACTTCGACTACAAGGAATCGGATGGGCAAAAATTGCTCTACGAATGTATAAGGAATTCAAAATCAAAAGAACAGCGAATCATCTAAAAAACAATTTTAACCAACGATTGGTAAAACGAATAGAACGAAAGGAATCACAAACACAAACATTTGAAACACACGTCGAGAAACAATATGAAACGTACGAAATTTCCGAAAATTCCGAATTTTCCCAAGTTACCGAATTTCGCAAAGAATTAGAAGCGCAAACACACGTCGAGAAACAACCTGAAATGTGCGAAATTCCCAAATTTTCCGAATTTTCCCAAGTCACCGAATTTCGCAAAGATTTCAAAGCACAAACACACGAAAATTATAAATATTCCACAATGTTTACTTCTGAATTTATTATGAAAATAGAACCATCATCGCTTGAAAATAACCAACCCACATATAGTGCAACTCAAGTTGACAAAATGAGTGTACCATTTCTTTGTAATCCTTAAGATTTTCATATGAACTATTATTGCATTTATAAGTAGTATATTCATTTTTAAGATTAAAAAGATCATCTTGTACCTTTTGTACCATACAAACTATGTAAATTTAATAAAAAAAAAAAAAATTTCTTTTTAAATTTTAAACTCTGAACGTGACTTCATAATATATCATAAAAAACTCACCTGATCAAAATATTTGAGTAAACGCGAGAAAATGAAGAAATGAAATGCAATCATTATTAATTTAAGTCAGCTGAATTTTGTTTTTAGTAATTTTAAATGTTATCCTTTTCTATAAATTTCTAATTATATTATCTTTTGAAAGGGATCGTCACCATTTAGAAAGAAGAGCATTACACTTGTTGATTATTTTAATTCCTTATTTGAAAAACAACTCTGAAAATCAAATAAACGGTAAATATGCATATAAAAAAAAACGTTTATATTTATTTATATTTATTTATATCCGGTTAATAAATAATTGGTAATGTAAATGTCCATTCTGCTGATTAAATTAAGTATAGAAAATCTTATTAAATTATAAATCTGTAATACTCTTAAGACTGTCATGTGAACTATATAATATGTATCTGACACATGAAAATACCAATCATGTTATCCGCAGTTATGTACTTGTACAAAAACATTTAAAACATTAACCATTTTCTTACTCTTTTAGCTTTACAAGTATTTACGTAAAGGAGTGGAGTATAAATTCCGAGAAAGAATCAAAACAAGTAAACTAAGTTCTTAGAAACAGGGTCCCGCCGTCCCGAATCCCGATAGTTGTGTGAGTCACAAGCGATCATTCGTATTAGATTTCGGTTAAAAGTTAATTTAGTTAATTTGTTCATCCCCTGTATCTGTTGATCTTTTATTATCGGGTCCCTTCGATGACCCGTGTTTTGTACAACATTTCATCGTGTAATCGTTCAAAATAACCCGCGGCGATCAAAAACCGCAGCGTCTGATAATGAACCCCTTATGTGTTTCATATTTTTTTTTTCATGTTTCATATTATTATTATTAGTGAAAAAAAGTGGAAAAGATGTTAAAAAAAATTAAAAAATTTTATAAAAATTAAAATTTTTTTTTAAAAAAAAAAAATTAATTAAAATATTAAAAAAAAAATTTTTAAAAAATTTGATAATCTAAAAACAATTTACAAATTAAAAAATTAAAAAAAAAAAAATTAAAATATATATATATATATAAAAAAAAAAAAAAAAAAAAATTAAAAAAAAAAAAAATATTACATATAATTTTCAAATAATTTCTTTCCATTTAATATATGAAACTTTTCTGATACCAACCTTACAAATTTAACTAAATTAAAATTAATTTTTTTTACTCGAGTTTTTATTATTATTATTATAATTTTTATATCTATCTTTTTTGTCCATAGACTCTTACAAATTTTATAGTAGTCTTCGATTTATTAATCTCATTTTTAAATTGCTGAATTAATTTATCATATTGACCTTGATTGATACCCATAGATTCTGATATTAAAACTTTTGAATTTTGCCAAGTTGTTATAATATCTTGAAGTAAATATTTTCCAGCTCTTCCTCCTTTAACCCCTAAAATACATTCTTTTTCTTCCTTTTGAATGTTATCAATTTGATTTGTGTTACTTAAGAATTCTTCGAATCGTGAACTTACTAGAGGATTTATTTGTTTAGATTCGAGGTATAATCGATCTTTTTTTTTTTTTTTTTTTTAAAGAAAAAAAAAAAATATTAGATATTTTTAGACACAAGAAAAGAAAAAAAAAAAAATCAAAATAAAAATATATTAAAACGAAAAATATATATATATATATTTTATTATTATTATTATTATTATTAAATGTTTTTATTAAACGCTCACATGCTTTTCCTAAACGTTGAGTCGTCTCACGTTCGTTATGAAATATATTTTCACGATCCATAATTTCTATCCAACCACCGGGTTTACATAAACGAACAAGTTCCTTTATAACTTTTTCTTGCCATTCATTTTCCGTGTATAAACCGAATTGAAGATAAATGAAATCAAAAGTATTCTTATCATAATATCGAAGACCATCCAAAATATCAGCTTTAAGAAATGAGGGAGAAACATCATATTGTAAAGTAGCAGTAATATCACAACCAAAAAAATCAGCTGATGGATATAATGAAGCGTTATCTTTTAACCACGCGCCTTCACCACATTTAACGTTCAAAACCCTTGCCTTTGAACTAACAGAATTCAAACGTTCATCAACAGGGGAGGAAAAATTTCCTTGCCATATAAATCTATGTACATAATGTAACATTTGAGAAAAAGGGATATCTACATTTTCATCGGGTATAGGAAATCTATTATTATTATCATCTTGTTCTTCTGTAGTAGGTTTAGCACAGGCACAACCCATTATTATTTGAGGGAATTCGCGTAAAAAAATTGAAAAAAAAAGTCCTTTTCTCTCTCTTACTCTTTGAACATTTTTTTTTTTTAACAAAATATTTAGTATGAATGAAAAGTCAAATCGGAAGGATTGTTAAAAATGTAAAGTAAAACAAATTACCTGAAGAAGAGAAAATAATTGAATGAAAATTGGAAAAAAAAAGAGAAAAAATATATACTTTTTATTATATATTTTTTTTTATATATATACACATAACTTTTTTTTTTTATTTTTTTTTTTTATTTTTTTTTTTGTAGGAAAAAAATACTGGCTACCTTTTTAAATAATTCTATCAAAATATATTTTAAAATCTTTAATGTTGTAAATGCATATCGTATTGTCGGGCCAAATAGAAAGTACAAAAAAACGTATCTGCAAAGGAAAATCGCATGGTAATGTTTTTCAGCATATAAGGAAAGTGACACCAAAAAAACATTTGTGCCCACGTTCTTTTAAAATTTATATCTTATCAAATTTAAATATAAAGATGTGATAAAAAAATAATAATATTTATTATTTTTTCTTTTTTTTTTTTTTTTTTTTTTTTTTTTTTTTTTTTTAAAGTTTATTATTACATAAAAAATCATAATACCCGAAATTTCCTCATAATGATGAATAAAAAGGAATTTATTTAAGCTTTAATAAAATCATACTTACCAAATCAAAAAAAAAAAAATCATTGGTGATTTTTAACCCCGCGATACAATAGATACAATAGATACAATAGAAAATCCAAAATAGCATGAATTGTCAAGTTTAAGTAATAGATTAAAGATATCTATCTATTTTTTTTTTTTTTTTTTAAAATGGAGTTTTAATATTTTGGAAATCACGTCAGATCAACTCTTTAAATGTAACGCATGTTCGTTTTGCATAACCAATACAATTAACAACGAAAAGAAAAAGATTGGATTGAAGGTCCATTTTAGGTTTAATTACACTGCATGTTACATACCTTGTCTCACTTTAAAAAGGTTTCTAAAAATCGGCTAAAAAAGAAACATGTCTTCTTTAATTCCGAAAGTACATCTAAAATATCAAGACTTATACTTTTTTTAAACAATAAAATAAAATTTTCCCATGTGTGTTTGTCAATGAGTTCATTTACCGGTTTTTTATTACTTAATTATTTATAAAATTTACCCACAGTAATTTTTAATTATACCTTTGTGTTATTCTAAGAATTTTTTTTTTTTTTTTTTTTTTTTATAATTATTTATATAACGTTATAATAAAAAAAAAAAAGATAAGATTTAAAAGAATCTTTATAATTATAGTATATAATTATAATAATAATAATAATAATAAGAATAATAATAATAATAATATTAATATTATTATTATTATTATTATTATTAGTATTTGTAATTTTTTTTCGCTTTTTTTTTCGTTTCTATTTTTCATTTTCATTTTTCTTGTTTCATTTTTCTTTCTTCACCCCAAGATTTAATTCGCCTCCTTTTCATGAGATAAACGATTCCTTAAAGGTTATTCGTGGATCTTTTTAAATGAACTACCATTCATGGTATTGGAATCCTTGTAATACTTACTTTATTGTAAAACCATAATACAAAGACTTTCGTTATTGGTATATGTGTATATATATATATAATTTATAGCAAGAACAACGAAAAGAAAAAGAAACAACAAAATAATAATAAATATAAATTTGTAGATAATGCAACTTTGTGAAATTACGTGTACCTGGTCGATTACGTTAATGTGTAATCAGTGTAATTAGTTTAAAATAAAATTTTATATCACATATACATATATACATATATATTATTTATAATAATATTTATTTATTTATTTATTTATTTATTCATCATATTTACAACACAATGATTGTTTCAATTTTAGTTTAATTTATCAATGAAAAAAAAAATTCTTTTTTTTTCTTTGTTCTATTCTCTTTATCGGTCTTTATTGTTCTATAATATTCTTTATCAAACCTTTTTATTGTTATTATTACCTTTAATATAAAACTTTATTATTATAAAACGTGTTTTCTTTCACGTTTTAAAAAAAAAAAAAAAAAGGTTTTACTTATAAATTTCTTTTTCGTTTCGTTACCTTCTTTACATGCACAACTTAACATAATAAAGATGGATTTCTTTCAAGGAAGAACTTTAAAGAATTCTTTACTTGCTTTTGCTTACATGATGATACATAAATAAACAATATACGGTAATTATGGTAATTACGGTACGGTATAAATTCATACGATCATCCCGTACGTAATTATGTAAATTTGATTAAAAAAATGAGTTTTTTTTGCAAGTTTCAAACCAAATAAATTTTTTTTCATCCAAATAGTAATTTTTCAATCAAATAAAATTTTTCTTTGGAGTGATTTGTACTTCCGCGTGGTGATTTTCTTTAATATAAACATCATCATTTTTTAATCGATTATTGTTGTTTAAACATTGAATGATTAACATATTTATTGAAGTGAAACCATTTATTTTATCATTTTTTTTTTTAAAAAAAAAAAAAGATTCGGAGATAAAAAAAAAGTTAATAATTTATTTATTTATTTATTTTTCTGTGTAGAAGATTCTTTTTTAAATTCTAACTTTAATTTTATTTTTATTTTTAGTACTTTTTTTGAACTATTTTTAAATCACTAGATTTTTAATCCATGACTAATGGTGTCATGGTATTATCATGATCTATTAATCAATCAATTATATAATCCGCGAACTATATGCGAACTATAAATAATTAATAATAATAATTATAATAAATAATAATAATAATAATAATTACAAAAACCCATTAGAAATTGTCATAAAACGTACTCTTTCTTTTACGGATCACATGTACATTTTCTTTATGGATCGCATGTACACACTTTTTCTTTGTGGATCGCATGTACACCTTCTTTTGGAATCACAATTATCAAACATGATCTATAATGAATGTACGTGTTAAAATAAATAAATTTCGAAAAATGTTACCCACTTTTCGTTGGAGAAAAATCTTTAAAATATATTAAATATTAAATATTAAATCATCTTACTTCTTTTTCTTTTTCATTTGTATAACTTTATATAATTTTTAAAAAATCTTTAAAAATAACTTGAATGACAAATGCATAATAGTCCTTGTCTTTAAAGAGTTTTCCACAAAAAAAAAAAAAAAAAAATATTAGATCATACAGTATTACTTTGATTCGTATACTATTTTTATTACAACTTGAATGGTTAATGCATTAAATATACATTTCTTTCTTCTTCATAGTTTTTTCATAGTTTTCATGTTTTAAGTTTTCTCGTACGCAATTTAATTGGTGTAACCTTATCTTATACAAATTTGGTATGGCTTATGAGAATTAGTGATCTACCGTCAGTCAGGTTCGGCATGTAACCAATATGAATAACGATCTTAATTACACAAAATTTTTTTTTGTTATCCTCACGATCAAGTTACAAGTAAACAATTTAAAAAAAACAATCGAATTCATGTATAATTGGATATCTCGTTAAAATGTGATAAATCACATGTAAACTTGATATTTCTAAAATAAATTTCTCTTTTTTTGGTTTTATTTATTACGTAAAAATTTTCGTGTTTTGTGTAAGATTTTTTGAGGGGTTTATACATTCTAATAAAAATTAGAAAATTTTCAATCCAGGAATTACCGTTATAAACTTGATTAAAAAAAAAGTTTTTAAGAAACAAAACAATAAAACAATTTAAAAAATCTTTACATTTTAGTAAATATCGTATGATCTTGATCAGAAATTAATTTTTTTTTTTTTATCGTGTTACAAAAGAATTTCATAATTTTTTTTTTAAAAAAAAAAATTAAAATTATGTAACACAACGAATCATATTTGATATTTTATATAAGTCCTCCCACACGAGTGATGATGGCATTTCAATGACATTTTATTTGGTATTTACTGCACAAAGGTTTGCATTAGTGATTATTTGTGATTGGCGATTTCTTTTTCTTTCTAATTGTTTATTATTCGTATTACTTTCTCGTTTAAACCTTTTTTCTCACCTTTTCTAAATTGTGTTACTTATTTTTCTTAACCCTTAAAAACTTTCTCTTTGTTTAACCAAAATTCGTTTCATCCTGATTTATAAATTTTATTATCTATATCTTTATCTATATTAGCCTAATAATCTAAAAGATGCTATTTTTGTTTATGAGATGCTCTTCTGTTTATAAGTTACCTTTCTATTTATGATCTGATGAAATGTTGCATCTCTTATCTCTGCAAACGAAGATTATTTGTACTCTCGGTCTCGGTTTTACCAATTATTGTATTGTACGTCCATACCCAAAGCCGAGGTAAAGATACTCACCCATCTTGGCAAAAATACAAAGTCATTTTTAATAACAGCCGATTTTAATGATTTTAATCCTGAGAAGCAAGATTTTTTTTTTTTTTTTTTTTTTTTTTTCAGCAGTTAATTTTGATGATTTTAAAGTCTAAGAAGTTGGATTATAAAAGTCATAAAATTTTTTTTTTTTACCGAAAACAACAGCAGCCGATTTTGATAATTTTGAGTCTGAAAAATCGGATTATCAAAGTCAATTTTTTTTTTTTTTACCGAAAACACATCAGCCGATTTTAATAATTTTGAGCCTGAAAAACAGGATTACCAAGTCATGAATTTTTACTAAAAACAACAGGAGCCGATTTTGATAATTTTGAGCCTGAGAAGTCGGGTTACCAAGTCATGAATTTTTTTTTTTTTTTTTTAACGAAAACAAGAACAGTTGATTTTGTTGATTTTAAGCCTGAGAGTCGGATTACCAAAGTCGGATTGTTTTTTACCGAAAACACAGCAGCCGATTTGAGCCCGAAAAACAGGATTACCAAGTCATGAATTTTTACTGAAAACAACAGCAGCTGATTTTGATGATTTAAGCCTGAGAAGTCGGGTTATCAAGTGATAATTCTGAGCATGAATTTTCTTTACCGAAAACAACAGTAGCCGATTTCGATTAACGCCTGTGAAGCCTAGAATAGTTAAATTCTAAATATTTTTAATTTAGAAATACTTGCAAATGGGTATTATGTATTATTTTATTATTTTATTCAATTTAAAAATACGTGTAAATTCTGATTATAATATATTGAAACATCAAACAATTCGGCTAATGATCATATATACTGTATGTATCTTTTGTCTAACTTGCCAAAATTTGTCACCCAAAATTAACTATTAATAATAATGATCATAGTAATTCCAACTTGTCGATTGAACTTTTGTAAATTTTAAAATTGTGGAATCACCAGTTATTGGACCCGTACATATATGTTTAGGAATAGAGTATCGTCTGAGTCTGTGAATCGACTTCAATAGCAGTAGCTTCTTAAATTAAATTAAAATATAGTACATTAATTGAACTTTTATATAAAATGAATTCAGCGACAGTAGACACATATTGGCAGTGATGTTCTTGGAAGCTTCCAATGACTTTTTGTTGGAATTGGACTCTTCCAGTTCCTTTCAATTCCAATTCTTCCAATATTCCAATAATTCTGAATACATATTAGATTAATTATATATATATATTTCTATGTTCTTGGAAGCTTCCAATAAAAATTCGTTGGAATTGGAAGATTTGGAAGTCCAAAAGTGCTTCCAACTTCCAGTGACCATCACGCTATTAGACAAAATCTTTACCTTTACAAAGTGTTAAATTCTCGTACTCGTGTTGCAACGATACGGTCAACTCTCTACAAGTACACATTCTCTAAGTGCACCACCTCCTTACTCAGCAGTCTCAGGTATAGAGAAATCATATAAAATTTCTCTCTCTCTAAATGCACAATCTGAATTGCGTAAAATTTGCTTTAAACTAATAATTTTGCCCTGAACCAAATGATATTGCCGTCGGTAAAGTGAAGAAAGAGAATTCTTAAATAAAAAAAAAAAAAATCGTAAAAAAAAAAAAAAAAAAAAAAAACTTTTATATTTAAACGAATTTAAATCATTTTTCACCGTTTTTACACAAAGTCTTTTACGTGCGTGATATAGGTAACGAACTACTACTCCTTATTTTAATTATTAGTTTCTCAAAATCCAAACTTGGATAATTAAAAAATTTAACCGATCTCTAGATTTATGATTGGATAAAAAATTTTCTTTATTCCTTTTATCAATGATTAACTGCCCAATCATGAGATAACGACCTTATCATATTTTCATATGTTAAAGAAACCAATTTAGGAAAAACAAACTCATCCTTTCTTTTAATCCAAAAAAAAAAAAAAACTATTTCGCTGTTTCTCATATCTATAAAAATTTAACTAAATTTAGATATAAACCTTTCTTATCCGAACTTTATCAGATGAAAAATGATGTACAGTACGATTTATCGTGATAAACTTTTTTTTTTATACGATAAAAAAGACCTTTTTTTTTATCATTCAATAAACATTTATATAAACCTTCATAATCTTTAATGAACGATAATACACAACGCGATTATTTCAATCAATCAAAAAAAAAAAAAAATTTTTTCTTTATATACAAATTTGGTTAAGCGAGAGTGAATATTTTATATTTGTAATGTTAAATTTTTAATTGAACGATAGACAATGGGATTGTCCGAAAATTTATCGGAACAAATTAGAATCCGGGATTGTATAGATATTGATAGACCCAATTAATCCACTCAGATACGAGTTTTTTAGAAAGAAACGAAAAAAAGGTTCCAAATTATTAATTGATTGAATAAATTATTATATAATTTGAAATATTAAAAAGGGGTTATCAATTACTACAAATGTAAAGATGGCGGCAAATTTTCTGATTGTTAAACAATAAGTATTGTCCATTTAAAGCATTTAAATGAAGGAGAATTAATTACACAAATTGTTACCGTGTGTCACGTGACACTCTCTATTAATACTACTATATTCAGTTATACTTAATCGTATTTGAATAATTCTTTTAAACGTTCTATTTATTTTATATATGTTCTAAATAAATGATAAACTATATATATATATTTCTAAAAAAAAAAAAAAAATATTTTATATTTTATACATTAATAAAATATATAAACTATATACAAATTATAAATTAATATCCAAAAAAGGAATGAGAAATGTCTATGAAATAAAAGATAAATTAGAAAGGGCTAATTATTTATTATATAAATTTACAAAAGATTAATTTAATATCATTCTAAATGATCAAATGTTCAACCAAAAAATAGGGGGCAATCAATGCTACATAATCTATATACAACTTACAATATTACAACATACATCATACATTATATCTTTTTTTTCCCGTAAACTCTAAGAAATAAAATAAATTTTGCACTTTAATTTTAATGAAATTATGAAATTGTAAAAAAAAAAAAAAAAAAATCATACCTGTATGTCTTACAATAAGTTTTGAGTTTGTTTACTTCATCGTGCATAGTTTTTATGGATTCTTCAAATTCTGATTCACTTATTTTCATAAAATCACAAAATTCTTTTTTCTTTAATTCTAACCGTTTAAATAAATTCTGACAAACCTATATATATATATATATATACATAATGGTGAATCATCACGGGAAGATTAAAGATCATTATCGTATTAAATCGAATTAATTACCAGTTGAGAAAGCCTCCCACCAAAAAGTGGAGTAATTCTGTAATCTGAATGTATTGAGTTAGAATTAATCAATTTTTCGGAAGTTAGACCTTTTTGAAACACGGAAGGATTTAATTGATGAATTCCTTTTTCCGAATTAAATTCATCATCTATTAATAATAATAAAATCAACGACAAGCCAAACGCATATCAATATCGATTTATTTATAAATCGCAATAAATTTAATTTACATAATAATTATTTTACGTACAAGCTTTAAACATTTTTTTCGTCATATGACCAGCATTAGACAAAGGTGACATTTCCATTAATTCTATCCATCCTCCAGGTTTTAATACTCTAATCATCTCCGGTAAAATGTATTCTCCCCAGTAAACCTCATTCACAGAAGTAAAAAATCTTTGATGTACGAAATCAAAAGTATCGTCAGGAAAAGGTAATCCTTCCATTAGATTGTGATGAAGAAATGCGGCATTGGGTAGTTCCATTTCTATTCTTGCACGTTCCGCATCATCATCTATTCCAACAAATGTTGAATTAGGATATTCCTTAGCTAAATCGCTCATCCAAATTCCACTTCCACACCTATTAAATATGAGAAATAAATATAAAGGAAGTAAAAAAAAAAAAAACAACGCAAATGAAAATACTTACTGAACATCTAATATTTTCGCTCCTCCAAGCTCAAAAATTTCCTCAAGTGGAGAAGAATAATTGCTTCTCCAAACACATTTACTAAATAAATAGTGTTGCATTTGTAATCTTTCAATATTTTTGTCAGCACTTGGTAAAAAATATTCTCCTCCTTCGATATTTCGTAACTCTTTTGGATCTGAAGGTGGCAAAGGGTCACAAAATGAACTTATTGTCATTATTTCACTGGCCTTATCAGACGATGATGATGTTGATGATGTATCAGAAGTTGGTGGATCAGTATGTCTTCGCTTGACTTTATTATCTTTCTTTTTTTTTGTTTTTGTCTCATTGATCCATTGCGTATCTCGAAACATTTTATTTTTATTTTTATTTTTATTTTTATTTTTTTTTTTAAAAAAAAAAAAAAAATTAAATTAAATTATATTAAATAAAAGAAGGCAACAAAGAAAATTAGTATTAAAGAAAGAAAAAATTTTTTATTAAATAATTTAATAATTGTGTGTAATGATATTATATAATATTTTTTTTCCAAAAAAAAAAAAAAAAAAAAGGTTTATTTGGGAAAAAAACTCTCTTACATATTATTTATATATGCAATATTTGCTTGCGTAAAGATAATCTTATCGTTATCTCCAATAAACTTGCTGCGTGAGAAATAAAAGTAAACATAAAAAAAAAAAAAAAATAAATGACATTTAAAGTTTAAGATGATGCAGGCATCTTATCTGTTAACTGGTTGAAATTAAATTGATAGTGATAAGGTAATACTTTCTTATTTAGTCAAATAAATCTGCATTAAGTCGATTTTAAACATCAGCGCGAATTAGAACGTGCAATGAAATTACTCGGATGTTGTAAATAATAAATTAATAATTTAACTTCAACTAATTAAAAGTTTTTAATCATGTATTAGAAAAATACCAAGAGACGTGGGGAAATTGCTTATTTTGGTAATTATTTTAAATTTGCATAATGTATTTTATTATTAGTGAATCATTTCACTATGATTTACGGCTATGCATTTAATTGCATATTTGTATTAATGTTTTTAATTCGATCAGAATTACGAAATTTTGGAAGTTAGAAAAAATCAAATGATAGAAGCATGAGAAAATTCTATTTCCCTCACATTGTCACGTCTAAAACAACTGTAAATAGTTAATCGATACCATTTCTAGTAAAAAGAAATTGATAAATATTGAGTTAATGAAGTCACGAGTGATGAAATTTAAAAAGTTTGTGACGCAATTTAGAAAGAAACAGAAAGTTTTAGATTATCATTAAGGTGTCTTTATCAGGTCACATAGTGGTCACATGTTTTAAAAGTCTACGGAATTGACCGATACAAATTACGATTTTTACTCATTTATAATGAAAAAAAAAAAAGCTTGATCGTTAAATAATAATGAAACCTGTAAAAAACTAGTAGTAGAACAATCATTAATGAATGATAGGTAACCCAAAGTAGTCTGACGCAGAGAAATTAACCGCGAATGGCGTTAAAAGAGAGCCCATTTTTTGAATTTATAATTTTGACGTAATTTTTTCTTTTTTAAAATATACATTAATCAATAATAGATAAGGTAATGATGTAAGTTGCAGATTTAAAGGGGGAAATTAATTCAGTCTGATCTATCCTTTGAATGGGTTAGTTATTTATGTATGGATTTACGTTTTACATATATCAAATTATATATATGTAACTTACCTTTTTTACACATCCTTTTTTAAAAATAATCATCATGAACAACGCAGATGACGGACAAGATGACAGACAAGATGAAACGCGATATCCTTCAATAGCAACAACGATAGGTTCCGAATCATTCCTTAACAACGTTACTGTGTAATAAAAAATGATTGGATATTTAAATTTCTTTTTTTTAAAAAAAAAAAACTAAACTAAAAAAAAATAAAATTTTTTAGCAGCTCAGATGTTTTTGAACCACCTAATGATGAGTTTCAAAAAAGAATTATATATCCATTTAAATATAAAATTAATTTAAGAAACGTCGGTAATAATTTTTTTTTTTTTTTTCGTATTCTTTAAAATATATTATTTTTTTCTTATAAATTTTTATTTATTCGATAGGAAAAGTGTGTGTATGAACGTCAATTTGATGATGATTTGTACCGAACTCCTTTACAAAAGAAATTATATTATTTTTTTGAGGAACCTCAATCTAGGAAAGCGCAAGCTTTTTCTCTCTTTTCCACTATATGCTTATTTACTACAATAGTAATTATTTGCCTCGATTCTTTGCCAACTTTTTTTATGATTAAGGATGTGAACATTCACATATGGTAATTATATGCGTATGTGATATATAATATTTATATTATATGATTAATCTTTTTTTTTTTTTTCTTAGGCTCCCGTTTGACATTTTGATAGTTATAGTATTTACTATAGAATATGCTGGAAGTTTTTTTGCTGCTCCAAATAAATGGAAATTTGCAATAAGTTTATCCAATTTGTTGAATTTGATTTCAATCATACCTTTTTATATTCAGATATTTAGTCCTTTTTCTGCAGATGCGACTCTTCGATTTACGAGGATTCTACGAATAACTAGAATTATCAAATCATTACAACGTATAGGAAGATTTTCTGATGGATTCATGGTAATTATTTTTTATCTCTTATAAAACAAAAACGAGTTTAAATAATAATCTAAATTTTTTTAATTATTTAGATTGCAACAAATATATTTTTATTATCATCGATTCGAATACTTATAAACTTGATCTATATTTTAATAATATTAACGATTTCAGCGATCAGTATATATTATGTTGAAAGAGGTGATTTTGATTATACTACAGATTTATGGTATAGAACATTACCGGATGGAACAAGGGAAAAAAGTCCATTTCAATCCGTTTTTCACAGTTTATATTGGAGTATAACTACATTGACAACAACTGGTTATGGTGATATAGTTCCAATAACAGCAATCGGACAATGCATTGCAGCATTAACTTCTCTTTCAGGAATTTTGGTTATTGCGGTAACTTCTTCTATCATTGGAATAAATTCTGACTTGGAATGGTCAAAATATCAACAACATAAAACTAAAATCGATTTTTCTGAAATGTGGAAAGCAATTGATGATAAAAATGTTGATAATTTAAGTCGTAGTGAACAAATCAAAAAAGAAGAAATTTTGAAATTTCAAAATGGTATTTTAAGGGATCTTATAGAAGAAATTCAAAAGAATTTTAACAATGTTGCTGGATTTGGAATTATGACTTATTTAAATAAATATAATGAATTAGAGTTTGAACATTCTTTAACGAATGAAAAATTAAATAAATTAGAATTTGAGATGAAAAAATATGAAACTATTTTGGGTAATATCGATGATTATCATCATCATGAACATATTGACAAAAAACAAAAAAATAAATTATTTTAGATTTGTGAGATAAATCCGTTACGGAGTATATAAATGAGTTAATTTAGAAAATCATTTTACCTCAGTTTATTTATTGCACCAAAGAACAATGGTATTTCGTGATTTTATCGAAAATTTTATGTACTACAATATAATAAATGTAATTTGCACCAATAACGAGGAAACGTTTCTCAGATCTTTCCTAATTTAATAATAGATGAAATTTTTTTAATTAAACATATTTGATTCGATTTGTTTCACATAATATAGCGTGTTCATATATAATCTTTGATTCGAAAGTTTGATGAGCATCATTTTTTTTTATCTCTTTTTTTTTATTATTATTATTTTTGATCTTTTTCTCTTAAAAGATAATTCAAAATGATGGCCCTTCGTCAAATATTTCAACGTAGACCTCCTCATCATACTCCTCACCATTATGATACGATTCCTGACGGACCTCGTGATGAATATTATCATGTAAATATGGTCAAAATAAAATATTATTATTTTAAAAAATAATTTATACATTTTAATATCTATTTTTTCTTTCTTTACTGATTAAATTTTTAGGCAGAAGATCATTTTGAATCACCAGAGTTAATTCGTGACATGATTCTTGGAATTAGCGACGGTCTAACGGTAAAAAGTCAGACCTTTTTTTTTCTTTTTTGTTGAAAATAATTGAAATGATTCTAAATATGTTATAGGTACCCTTCGCTTTGTCTGCCGGTTTATCTTCTATGGGAAGTAATCGTCTTGTTATTACCGGAGGATTGGCCGGTTTGTCAAATTGTAATTGCTTTAATTCTTTTGTTTAAATTATTAGATTTCTCAATTAATAAATTTTTATTACAGAATTGATTTCAGGTGCAATTTCTATGGGATTAGGAGGGTATAAATCATTTTTTTTTTCAGTTAAAGATGTATTATTTTTTTTTTAGTTTGAATTATATATATACTTCTCCTTTACTTAGATATTTGAGTGCAAAATCAGAAGCTGATCATTATCACGCTGAGAGGAGGAGAGAGGAATGGGAAGGTAAGATCAATAATATAGTTATTATCCAACAAAGTTATGTAAGGTTCATGAACATAAAATTATTTTTATTCAGTGAACAATTGTCTAGAAGCAGAAATTCAAGAGATATATGGTGTGTATTTTTGGAAACAATCAACAAAAGAGCTTAATTTACTAGAGCCGGGTTATTCCCGGGTTAAACGACTTTAATAATGATTTTTCTCTTTGGGTAATAGATATTATGGCACCTTACGGATTAGATCAAGATGCTTTGGCACCTGTTATTGAAAAATTTAAGTCTGATCCTCAAAAATTCGTCGACTTCATGATGAAATTTGAATTAAACCTTGAAAAACCAAACCCTTCAAGATCTTGGGTGAGTTGCTATATTTCTGATAAATTATAATAATTAAAATTGAATAATCTATATCTTCTTTTAAAGCAAAGTGCTGTAACGATTGGATTTTCTTATTTCGTTGCTGGTCTAATACCGTTAATCCCTTATTTATTTGTTGATAATGTTGTTATTGGACTTTATGCTAGTAGTATTGTAACTTTAGTATGTCTTTTAGTCTTTGGATATATTAAAGCATTATTTACTTCTCCTGAAAAAGCTTTGTTGGGTGCTATACAGACTGCATTTGTTGGAGGAATTGCAGCAGGTAAGAGAATTTTCATTTATAGTAAAGTTATAGTAAAGAAATAATTTTTATTAACTTATACCTTTCTCTTTAAAGCTGCTGCTTATGGAGGTGTTTGGTTAATTGGAAATGAAAATTAAAACCTTTCTGAACGAATATCTTTTTAACATCTTAACCATTTTTCTTTTGTTTTATATTATATTTGATTCTTTATTCAATCTCATCATTATACTCATATCACTAGTGTGTCATGACCGCAACAAAATATGCAATCATTTAAAATTTGTATTATTTTATTCAATAAAGGGATGTATTTACTATTTGATCTTAATTTCCTTTTCTTAATTTCCTTTTATTTCAAACGCTTTATGTATACAAATTAAATAAATCAGTGAAACAAATGATAAATGAATTTGTGTTTAGATTATAAATTGAAAGATTGATTTTTCATTGTTCAAATGTCGCTCTAGAAGGTTCAAAATCCCGGATTATTATTATTTATGTATTGTTTGTTAGAGTCTAGACCCGTAAGTGGCGTCAATGCAGTGTTTCAGTGTTACTGATCATCTGTTGCTAAAACAAAAAACAATAGTTGAAAAAGGATCTAGACTCATGCCCAAAATAGCTCAAATAAACCATAATTTGTAGTTTAATAGTCAATCAAAAAACATATAATTAGCTAAGGAACGTATGATTCCTTTTTTTTTTTTTTCAAAAAATTTAATTTCCAAATTTCTTTTTTTTTTTTTAAAAAAAAAAAAAAAAACCTTAAAAAAAAAAAAAACCTGCAACATTTAATTAAATAATAATAATAAATAAACAAACAAATTAAATATGTCAATCACAAATCTTACTAACGATATTAAAATAGAAGAAATTGATGTCGAGGATTCGAATAGAACACTAATTGTAGCTGCTGCCGTTGCCTCAGCGATACGAGAATCAAACCAACAAGACTGGGAAGCAGCTTGTCGTTCAATTCTTGAAAACAAATCACTCGCAGAATCCGAAAAGAATTTTATTGTTGCGCTCATAAAAAATAAACAAACTTCAAAATAATCATGTATTATATATAATAATTTATTCACATCAATTTTCTTAATTTTAGATTTAGTATTGTAGAGTTTGTAAAAAAAAAACACACACACACACACACATATATATAACTTCTTAATATCTTCCTTTTTTTTTGTAAATTTTGGATTTTTTAGTAAATGCATTTTTCAAACACAAAAAAAAAACATTCGATTAGTCATTGAGTACAAAAACGATTCACTCTTACTTTCTTACAATAAACATAATAAAACTTTCGTTTTTTTTTTTAAAAAAAAAAATAAAATACACAAAAATTTTTTTTTCATGTTATAAATATTGTCAATATGTTTACAATACATCTTATTATGAATCTGCTCAAGAAATTACAGTACATCTATTACATCTATTATTTGTTTATTTCATTATTATTTACACCATAATATTCTAAGTTCATGACAACGCGTAACATAATCGTTAATATCGTTATCATTTTCAGGAATCATAATATCTTGCTTATTCACGTTTGTGATTATAATATCCAGATTTTCACTAATATTAACGTTATTGCAAAAAAAAAAAAAAAATAATATGATTTTTACTTACCGGTACCATTTTCACTTGAGTTATTCGGATTATCAAGGTCTAATATTTCTTGATAACAATTAATGTACAAATTTCTTACAAATTTAAGGACAAGTTCCATAGATGGTCTTTTAAATAATCTTGAGTAAGTAATGTTATTTTATGAAGTCTTCCAATATTCAAATTCGAGAAAAAGAAATATTAAAAAAAAAATTATTTATTCATTAAAGTCGCGTGAATCAAGATTACCTTTTGATGCCGCAAATTTAGCAATCTTCATCCCAACACGATTTCATCAGGAATCAAAAAACTTGGAATTCCAGAATGAATTTTAGGTCTTAATCCTCTATCAGTGACAAGAAGAAACATATCGGAAGGACGGCCACTATACGGTTTAAAACCAGAACAAATTTCCCACAAGACTATAAACATCAGCTGCTTGAGAATAACCAATTTTGCGATGAATAAGTGGTGCAACATGTGAGATAACTCCATAAAGTTCTGTCGTTACAGGGTAAGTTGAATTATTTATTCTTTTTGATAAACCAAGATCAGAATTAGGGCTTTTTCTCCCGCAGAAATTAATATATTTTCCTCTACGAAAATCAGCATGAATTTAAACCGATTCACAAGTCCATTCGTAATATCCAAGATTAAACAGGTCTTTTTCTTCCACGAAAGTTTTGGGTTATTGCTTAAATATTGACTTAAATTCCATTTTGTGCGTATTTCATTACTAATATAAGTTCACCCGTTTTAAGAAGGGATACAACTGAATTGGACTTTAAACATAATTAATGCGCATGAATTCGAACAATTGATATATTTAACGACGATTTGTCTCCCATTTCTAAATATTTTTGACTCTGTGTCACCTTCAAAAATTAATCTTGGCCTATCATTCAACAATGCTACCTCCACTCGCGACAAGCTGGATTTATTGAAGTTGCTCAAATGGAATCCAACATCCAGAATATTCTTCTTCTTCATCTTTATTAAAAAATATTGTATATTATAAGATGAGATAATGCGATTGTATGGAATATGACAATAAACCCCGTACAAATTGTCGTTATCGGTATTAAAATTATGCAGACTACCTTCAAAATTTTATTAAATCTACAAAGAAAAAAAAAACGATAGTCTCGGAACAATATCTGTATTTAAAATGAAAAATTTTCTTACATCTCATTCATCCATATTATAAAAAATTACTTTTTAAAGTAATTATGATAAGGAGTTTAGCTTTGCGTCGCATTCGCATGGACACAGCATATATATATTGTATACCACTAGTTACTAATTTTAATAATTATAATAATTGTGCGACTTCCTTGCTGTAGTTATGCAGTATATACAGCACTAAAAACATTCTAGAAATTTTATTCTGAGAATATATTAAGGTTTGGGTCCTGCTCTACTTTTTGGTCATTGAGTTTTCCATTACCAAATTGAGTATATTAATTTGTTAGCTAATTTTGTTCGTAATGAAAGAATATAAATTTGTAAGCAAGGAGTGAATTACGATATACTTTCAATAAATGATTAAGTTATCGAATAATTAGATATTTATTTTAAGTTAATATTCCAAATATCAGCAATTTTTAATGACAAATGCAATAAAATTTATTGGCCTCTTTCATTCATTTTTTTCTTTCCGTGACATGACCATTTGATGATAGGAGTTGGATTTAAATTGACGAAAGTTTTCTTTTTTAGAGATTGAGAAACTAAAATTTTGGACTTGGATGAATTAAAATTACCATTGTTTTTTATTTTTTTCACACTCTTGGAAAATTAATGTCCCAATATAAAAAAGTTATTTTTTTGCTTTCAAAGTAATTCACTTGTCTATTATTTAAGGCGTTCCATAAGCAATTTTTTATGAGTTTGAGGGTATGAGAATGTTTCTTTTAGCGTTGGGAAACTAATTACTGTGAATATTAGATCTTTGTAAATTGAGATGATAATATTTATTATATTTTGTAAAAAGAGAATATCTATGACATCGTTTATGAATAAAAGTCTATAGATTATAAACTATTTCATGAATTTTAATCGGGTCATTTTTATTAAGATGACGCGTAAATTTTAAAGAATAATACAGTCAACTTTATATTTTAAATGCTCATTATGACATACGGTATCTCTAATAAATGCACGCTATATTAATAGTTATAAAATTTATTAATATCATGTAAATTTCTCTTATCTATAAATACCCTTGTGTTTGGTCTCAAGAGGGTAAAAATAACGGACCATGACTTTTTCTATTTATATATCCACTTTTTTTGAAACAGTAATATAATATGAAGCTGGAGTAAGGCATTTTTTAAAAAAGTTTGAACATAATTATGTTAATTTGAATGTCAAATCGGTTTATCTGGTTTATCCGGCAGATATCAGGCAGGGCAAAAGAGACATCCCAGTTTTTTGGCGCTCATAGTACTAATAATAAATCATTTACGATCATAAAAATTTATGAACTTAACTGACTTTTGTTAATGCACAATATGTGATTATACAAAAGCTTTTATGCGCGAAAAAAGTTAACCCGAAATATTTAATATTTATAAATTGATATTTATTTTCATAATCCAAAATAAAATTAAGAATAAAAAAAAAAAAAAATAGAATGATAAAATTTTAGTTTAGATAAAATTCATTATCTAGTGTGGGAAAGGGGAAACTATTCAAAAATTTTACAAATAAAAAAACTATTCACATTATTTCGATTTTTTTTACAAACAAAAAAATTTTAAATCAAGGTGGGGACTAGATTAATATTATATAAAAGTCCATTCGATTTGTATAAATACTCCTTTTAAAATCCAATTACTAAAAAAAATCATTTATTATTAAGATTGCTTGTAGTAGTCATCCTGCTTGTAGGAGTCATCTTGCTTGTAGGAGTCATCTTCCTTGTAGGAGTCATCTTCCTTGTAGGAGTCATCTTGCTTGTAGGAGTCACCGGAGTCATCTTGCTTGTAGGAGTCACCGTAGTCATCTTGCTTGTAGGAGTCACCGTAGTCATCTTGCTTGTAGGAGTCACCGTAGTCATCTTGCTTGTAGGAGTCACCAGGAGAAGCTAGGGCATCACGTTTGTAAGAGGGACCTTTCTCGTAGGAGTCGCCTTCCTCACCGGGGGAAGCTAGGGCATCACGTTTATAAGAGGGACCTTTCTCGTAGGAGTCGCCTTCCTCACCGGGGGAAGCTAGGGCATCACGTTTATAAGAGGATTTACTATCTTTGTAGTAGTCATCCTGCTCGTAGGAGTTATCCTGCTTGTACGAATCATCCTGCTTGTACGAATCATCCTGCTTGTACGAATCATCCTGCTTGTACGAATCATCCTGCTTGTACGAATCATCCTGCTTGTACGAATCATCCTGCTTGTACGAATCATCCTGCTTGTAGTAGTCATCCTGCTTGTAGTAGTCACCAGGGGAAGCTAGGGAATCGCGTTTGTAAGAGGGGCCTTTCTCGTAGGAGTCGTCTTCCTCACCAGGGGAAGCTAGGGCATCACGTTTATAAGAGGATTTACTATCTTTGTAGGAGTCATCCTGCTCGTAGGAGTCATCCTGTTTGTACGAATCATCCTGCTTGTAGGAGTCACCAGGGGAAGCTAGGGCATCACGTTTACTATTCAATTCGATCTCGGAAATAGGAGCACCATTGACTACACATATGTAATAGCAAAGTGAAAATTAGGAAAAAATTTTTATTACTTTCTTTATAATTGATAATCGATATATTTACCTTCATTAAGGGTAGAAACACCTAAGATTGCCAAACAAACAAGAACAGAAAATCTCATGGTTGAACTTTAGATCTTTTATTTTTATTCTTATATTTTAGTTTATTTTTTTTTTTGATTTCAACCTTGATCGAACTGATTTTTCGAAGGAGAAAGACTAAGGGTTTATATAATTGTTGAAATTCGTTGAGACTTGTATACTTTTCATTATTTTGAATTAGAAAATTTCTTTAAATAGACATTTCATTGTCAACGATCTAATCTATCGTTTAGCTAAATGGGAATTTTTTCAATAAATTCTTAATAGCTGATTTATCCTGCATCATGTGATTTCCAATCTAATTCTTTCGAAAATTGATTTGAAAGAAAAAAAAAAAATAAAATAAAATAAAAAATTCTTTTTTAAAACACAGTAAAAAGGAAATTTCATAGTTATCATACTAAATAATAATACCTTTTAATAGATTTTGATTCTTTTTTCTTAATGATTAAATAAATCTAACTTACGTTCAAATATCAGGTAAAGATTCCTCTTCTTTCATCGGATTTTCCTGTAATAATTATAGTAAAAACAAGAAGAAACATGAGGCGAAAAATTAAATCATTTTTCATTTGATTTCATTGTCATCATTAAAAAATATTCATAATATTTTTCATAAAGAATGGTAATATTATATCGTAATATTTTTTTTATTTTTATTAAATATTTATTTGAATGAATGAATAGATTTTATAGAGAACTTTTTCATAGTCAACTATTAAATAAGCAAAAATGATATTCAATCAAATAAATATACTAAACAAAATATGGAAAGTTTGTGTCTTTTTTTTTTAAAAATAGAAAAATGAACTTAATGAATAAATATAATACATTTCTATAATTACATCTTGTACACGAGAATTCAACGAACATAAATTTAATAGGGAAATCACAATATGCACATAACCGTTTTTTTGTCTTTTTTTGTCCACATTAAAAATTAAAAATAAACACGTGTATGATCGAATATATGACATTTGCCTTGGGTAATCATACTGTATTAATAAATATGGTAAATTCACTTAATTACTATGGACGGATCTCGTGAAAAAAAGTCAGGGCCTTATGTTTTAAAAATTTTTTCAACGTGAAAGTCAAGAAAAACATAAAAAAAAATTTTTTTTTAAAAAAAAGAATTCATTAACATGAACCAATGAAAATTTGAAAGTTTTTTCTTCTATTTTATTTTATTTTCGTTTTTTCTTTTTCTCTTTTTTTTTCCCTTTTTTTTTTTCAAAAAAAAAAAAAAAATATTATGATATTTTTTATTATTTACTATTTAACTATTTACGATATATATAATATTAAAGACAATTTCTATGAAAAACTATGAAGAAAGAAAGTGTTTTTGATGGTTTGCTGAGATTGCTATTTGATAATTTGAAAAAAATACACAATATTTGTAATATGATTAAAAAAAAAAAAATTGTCCTTTTTTTACATTGCAAATTAATATGAATTATAAATGTAAAATTTAAACGTTTTGATAATAATTATTTTTTAAAATGTAAAGTTCCTTCTAGATTTAAGGATATGTCATTCGGCAAAAATTTTGGGATTGACACATTGAAACCAATATGCCAACGGATAACAACAACTATTAGATATTGTAGCATAATCCAAGTCGAAATCAAAATAATCAGACAGTCTTGAATAAAGAAATATGCCAAGCTTTTGGTCGATATTTAATTCTATTGCTAACATTTGTGCTTCCTCTAACGTAATCCTTTAATGATGATAATAAAGTCATTAACTAAATTTATTATTAATCGAAAATCATTAAATTTATTGAATAAATTACATACCATTTTCGATCACTATTTCTTGGTCTTTGTTCACCAGCTTGTAATAACAAATATTTGTCAACATAATTATTGTCAACTCTTCTTAATAATGTTATAATGTTTTGTGATGTTTTTATTTTTGTCGTAAAAACTTCTAATCCATTTATTTTCATTATATAAACATCAGGATTTAAGGGAACTCTCGGTGATCCAGGATTACGTGGTGTGATTTCAGGCAGATATTGTGGAAATGTTAAGTAATTTGGAGGAGATGATGGCGGTGTAACACCATTTATTCCTTCTATTACATTCTTTTTGCCTATCACGCCATCCATAGTTCCATGAGGCGCAGAAGGAAGTTCAACCTCGGTTTTATACGTTTTCGTGTCCTCGTCATCACTAATAGATTTATTTATTATATCATCCTCCTCTTCGTCAATATCTTTCACCGACGATGGCGTTGTAGGAGGAGTTTCAGCACAATATTGACTCCCACTTATTGTTGAAATATTAGACTCGCTTTTAACCGGTGATGACGGTGTTAATTGAGCCTGTAAACTTTCACCGATTGAAAAATATTCGTCAAGTAAATCTCTTAAAACATTATCAGGATCAAGAAAATAATAAAGTGATCTCTTTGCGATCGTCGGATGAGGTTGTTTTCCTATTATTGGATTTGGAACTACTTGATTACGAACACGAGAGAAATGTGTTGATATATGACCTGATACTGTCGCATAAGGAGTTTGACCACTAATTAAGATGAAAATATACACATATATATTTATTAACATAATTAAAAAAGTTTATAATATATTAATTTACTTACCCTAGCTGCGTAAAACCATATTTTTGTATACATGCCGCCAGTTGCCTTGGGCTTGATGGTTCATTATTTAAAGAAATTAATGCTTTAATTATTGCAACGAGAACTCGATCTGAAGCGTCAATAGAATTTATAGTATGTTGTATTTTTGAATATATTTCTTCCACAATTCGGTTGACCTCTAACTTATTATCTTGTAACGAAATATTCTGCATAAGAATTTTTTTTTTTTTATAAAAAAAAAAAAATTTGAATGGTGATTGAATGGAAAAATTTTTTTTTATTCAATTTATATTTTTTTTTTACAATAGATGTAATATAAAATTTTCTTTTTTTTTTTTTTAAAAAAAAAAACCAAAAAAATAGAAAAGAAAAGGAGAAAGAAAAAAGTTAAAAAAATTTGGCTCAAGCTAATAGTTTATATTTGTTTTGTGGCTTTTTATATACTAATTTGGTATAACCGGAATGACAATTTATTGATGTAATTTTACTTACCATAAATAATGCTATGTTGCTGCGGGTAATATACGTAAGATAATGAATGATTCAAGAACTTTCCGGAAATCACCGAGGGGGTTCAGTCCTCTGTGGCGCAGCTCATTTTCAAAATTGGTAATGTTATAAAGTATATGTTTACAAAACAAAAAAGTGAATGAATCAAAAAGTTGTACCTGCGTATAATCAATATGACCTTACCAATAAAAGCCAATTGGCGCTTTTATTTAAGTCATTTTAAGCTCTTTTTAGATTAATTGTCAATCATAAAATTATTTAAGGGAGACACATGAAGGATTAAAAGAAATTTACGTGAAATATGAAAAAATGTAATACGAAAAGATTAAGATTATTATATATTATTATTATTTTATTTCTAAAAACAACATAATAGGTTAACGTATGTAAAAAAAAACATTTACGTCTACGAAAGAAGTGAAATATATTTATTATACATAATCACCATTATCAAAACCATCCCAAGAAAAAAAAAAAAAAAATAAATAGTTAAAAAATATATATATGTGTATATAATAAAAAATAACAAATACATTGGATGAATGTTTTCTAATATTTTTTGTTTTTTTTTAAAAAAAAAAAAAAAAAAAAAATCAAAAACCCATTTTTGATCTCACTTTTTGAAAAGTATTCATTTCTTTTCTTTGTTTAGGAAGAAAATTAAGAAATCACAATTTTTATATCGCGGTTAATGCGTTCGACAGTTTCACTATTAGCTGAATTTTCAAATTTGTGGTATAGTGAGCATTGTTATTTATATATATGTAAATAAGTAAATGAATGAATTTTTAATTACCTGCTTTATAATTCTCATAGAATCCTAATTTTTTTTTTTTAGAAGAAAAAGAGAAAGTATTCATAAAATTTAATTATTCTCGTTTATTCAACCCCACCAAATTACCATAAATCATACTTACGAATATAATAAGATGGATAAAGTGTTAAACGACTGGAAGAAACGGTAACTTCGTGTTCTTTGCCATCGACGCTTTGATCGGCCACGATTTGATAGAGTTGATACTTTTCTGGACTTAGCAAAAGAACATGGAGCGAACAAATTTCATCAGGATCTAATTGAGTAGTTGTATATTTAATTAGAAGCGATTCTCCTTTTTTAACAGTTTGACCTTCTGTTGGTGATATTATATTGACTTTTTTTAGGTCATTTGCTTTTGAAGTAGTGATGATAGCAAGACAAACAAGGAAGAAAAATAATAATGAAGATGGTTTAAAGTTCATCATGAAACGTTTTCCTTTTTTCTTGAAGAAAAAAAAAAAAAAAATTAAGGAAGTCAAGTTGCCTTGTCAGATCCCAAAATGCTGTGCGTACTTTTAAAGAGCTTTTTAATTAGTGGCTTTTTTTAAGAAATATCGTGTACAAATATATCATAAATGGCTAAAACCATATAAAATACTTTCCGAATTTTTTCGTTGCCGCTTTAACTAATTAATCCTTTTAATTCATTGAATGAATTTTATCAATAACCGATTGATTTAATAGAAATCAAAGCCACAATAATTTGCCAAGCCACAACAAAAATAAAAAATTTTTTCTTCTTTCCGTTACCAATAAATAATTTTTTTTTTTATAAAAAATAATACTAAAAACTTTCATATTATATAGAATTTTTTTTTTAAGATAAATAATATGAAATGATCGATAATTTAAACCGATCATTTATTTTGAAAATCTCCCTCACCATTATTCAAAAAGCCTCCTCAAAAAAGAGATTTATATTTTCATCTTCGGCAATGAGTGGCTGTGCTAATCTAAGCCTTTGTTAATAAAAATAAAAATAAGCCTTTGAAAGTTAGCCGTATGCAGTCAATACGTGTGCAAGTTAAAGCTTTTTAAGTTTCACGAATTCATAATATTTTTTTATTTACGCGATTAAATTACCGATCAATTGTAACCTTAGCACTTAGCAGTAATCATCGTCACGTGAAAATTATTATTAATTTATTTTTTTTTTTTTTTAAAAAAAAAAAAAAACGAAACTATAATTATCTTATACATATAAATTTTTACCCTATGCTTGCCCTACCTACAATGGGTAGTTCCATTATAGAAATTTATATAAGTTACCTTGTGATATATATAATACATAAATTAGATTCTAAATTAAATAATTGTGAACAATAATAATGAATATTCTAAATAAAATAAAAAAAATGAGTGCGAGTTTTTTTTTTTTTATTAAAGTTTTAAGAATAATGTAAATGATCAATTGATTGTAATTGTGGTTGTTGTGGAGCTTTAGATGCAATTTGTAATTGAATTGAAGCCACCACCCTATCAAGAAAATAATAGGCAGGTTCACCCAATTCAGTTTCATCGGTACCAATTTCTTCTTCTTCAGGTTCCATTCTTAATTTTAAACAAGGAATTTTATCCATAATATATAAAATTAATGCAGTAATACAAAAAGAATATGCAAGACCAGCAGCTGAAGAAGCTAACTGATATCCTATTTGGATACTATGCCCATCTATTACACCCCCGTGAATAGTTTCTCCATTTAAAGCTGCAATATCTTTATCAGCAAAAAAACCTGAGATAAAAACGATTTAGTAAGAAGGTGTATGATATAATCAAATTTTCTTAAGTCAAAATAATTTACCTAACAGCACGTTTCCGACAATACCTCCCACTGCATGAACAGCAAAAACATCTAGAGCATCATCAAAATCTAAAATATGTTTTAATTTGACGGCCAAATTACATGCTATACCACCAGCAATTCCAAATAATACGGAAACGGGAGGTGAGACATATCCACTTGCTGGAGTTATACAAACAAGACCAGCAACCGCACCCGAACTAAATATGAAATTTTTTTTATTTTTTTTATATCAATTAATAAATCTTTTTCTTTTCTTCTCTTCTTTATGAGGCTATTTTTATAAGTTAAATTATTTACCAAAATCCTAAAGCAGAAAATTTTCTTTCTAATCGATAATCCATTAACATCCATGCAAGACCTCCAAAAGAAGCGGCTGTATTTGTAACCATAATAGCCATTGCCGCTCTAGTATTTGCACCAAATGCGGAACCACCATTAAATCCAAACCATCCAAACCATAAAAATACGGTACCAAGAATAACATTCACATTATTATGAGGCTTAAATTCATCCCTTCCATGACCATGACGTTTTCCGAGAACCACGCAATATGCAAGAGCGGCAGCCCCGGACGAAATATGTACCGGGGTACCTCCAGCAAAGTCAAGCCCTTCAACGGTCTTATACCAGCCATTCGCTGACCAAATCCAGCAAGCGATTACGTCATAAACCAATGTTGACCAGACGAAAATAAATACAAGCAGGGGCATCATGCGGGCGCGTTCAGCTGCCGAACCAATTGCTAATGATGGCGTAATTGCGGCAAACATCCCTTGATAAATTGCGTGTACAATTTCGGGGAGTGATTCAGCTTTTAGAGTTGGATCACCTCTAACATTCATGAAGAATGCATTCCGTAAATTTCCTATAAATAAACCTCCTGTCCTACTAAATGCAAGACTGTATCCCCATATAAACCACTAGAATTTATATTTAAAAAATGTAGATAAGGAGTGCTGCGCCACGCAAGATAACAAAATTCCACAAAATTATCGTGATAACAGTGATAACGGAATATCACCCGGTAGGGAAAAAAAAGAAAAAAAAAAAAAATTTTTTTTTTTACCTGCATTGCAACTACTGGGACACACAAGAAGCAGAACATTATTAAAGATAGTGCATTTTTGCTTCTTGCCATTCCGCTGTAGAAAAACCCTACACCAGGTATCTTTAAATTAAAAACATTTTTGATTTTATTGATTTTGAGATACATATTTGACGAGGAAAGAAAAAGATAGAAATTACCATGAGCCATACGAATGCTGTTGAAGTTAGCATCCATGCTATATCACCCTCTTTAAATTGAGGAGTTTGAGAAGTTTCTGACATTTTTTATTATCATAAAAAAAAAATATATATAATAATAATAAAAAAATAATTTATCGGAAAAAAAAAAAAAAAATTTTTTTTTTTTTTGCTAAATCTTAGGTGTGAAAAGAAAAAGAGGATTACGGTAAATAAGGAAAAATTTGATTTTGAAGTCTTTTATATTCAAAATTTGCCATTCACAACAAAAAGGCATAAGGCAATGAACTACATTCATTTTATTTGATTGACATGTTAATCCTTCTTCCTTGGCAACAAATTTTCTTTTAAATTAAATTTTTGCAAAGAATAATATGTCTTATTCGATCACACATCTTTGAAAATGAATTGTAATACAAATAAGAAATAAAGTGTATCAAATATTTTTTTTTCGATGGGCTTAGATACATTTACATTGTTTGAAGTGATTATTAAGGAGTGCAATTGAAAGCGATCATTATTAAACGCGGGAAATAAATTTGATAAAGTAAATATGTTATAACACAGATTCTTCAAAGCTTAAATATAAATTAGGAAATGATTACTGTCACACAACATTAAACCTTTTAAAGAAATCGAAAGATCAGAAAGGTATTGGTTCACTTTTTATTTGAACTTAATTTGACATTTACAAAATATATTATGTAAAAATAAAAATTAGAGTACAAAAAAGCTTGGCATTTTATCTAGATATATTTCTTGATCATGTGAAAAAATCTTAAAATACAATGTATTTTCGGAGTGTGATGATACCATTTTGCCAATTTGCCAAGACATAAAAAAACAAACTATATATATGTATATATATACACAAAAAAAATCCCATCTTTTTTTTTTTTTTTAATTTTAAAAATATATATATATTTAAGTGAAAACAAACATAAAATTAAAAAAAAAAAAGTTTTTTCTCAAGAGAAAGTTTTTTTTTTTGTTATCGTGAAAATATATAAGGTTCGGTACTATCTATTACGATATAACCCGAAAAATTAAAAAATGTACAACTTAATTAAATTTATACACATCAAAAGATTTTCCCAAATTAGTAACAACTTAACTATAAACCAAAGTTGATAATCAAAACAATAGTATTTTTAAAGCTTAGAATATGTAAATTCGGCAAATTATACTGTGCCTTTAGTCCGGATATCGGACATAATATATCCAGAAGTTGGAATTATTCAAAAGGATTTGTTTTTCCATCTTGATATTCCTTATCATTATCACGTTTCTTCTTAATTTTAGTAAACTTCCTTATTACCGACTTAATTAAAGAAGATTCATTTGAGATAACTTCATTTGTCGGTTCTTCATATTGTAGATTCATTTGACTCTTATTTCTTTTAAAAATGGGAGTATATGTTTCGAAATCAAAGTCTTCAAAGTCTTCAAAGTCTAATTCATATTTAAATGACTCTGAAACTGATCTTTTATGTTTTGCTTTAGACGAATTATTGTTTCTTCTAACAAATAAACTTGATCGTCTATTAACATTTATTCCTTCATTATCTATATCAGAATTTAGAAATATAATGGAATTTCGAGGAGAAAATGCTGAAAATCTACGACGAATATCCGAGAATTTGTTTTTTGTAAGAGATTTTCTCTTGGAAGATTTTTGTATTGGTTGTGTTGAAAAGTCTTCCTCAAAGTTAGTCGTTGTTGGCATTTTGAAGGAATAAAAAAAAAGGATAATTATTAAGAAGGAAATTTATTTAATTCGAATTTTTTTTTTTTTTTTTTTTTTTTCAAATACAAATAAATACTTCTCTTATATATTCAATTAATAACCAAAAAAAAAGGTTGTGCTCATTGATACGTATTTAAAAGAACGTTTAGAAGTACCATGTTTAATAAGACTTTTATTTGGCATATTTTTGTAAACCTAATTATGTTGACTAGTATTAGCGGCCAATTAAATATCCACCTGCTTTATACAAGAATCCATTTAAATCATTGTAACATACTTATATAGTTAATATTTAACAAATTTGTTATTGATCTCATAATAATAATATTATTATTTATTTTACTTTTTATTTTTATAATTTTCTTTTTCTTATCGTCCAATCCTGATTTTTTTTTTTTTTTTTACCATTATCACAATAATTTTTTGGTTTAATTTTATTATACCTAAAATACAAATGTATTTCTTTATTTGTTAGTTCATTAACTGATATGAATCACGCATGCATATTTCTTTCTATCTTCTGTTTCACTTCGTAGCACAGAATCTGCATGCAAGGCATATGTAGGGGCGGTTGAGTTACCGGTTTATATATATTATGTTAATTGTTACTAGCCACAAATTATTACGAACATGTTGTGGCTTAATTTCGCGCATCTTAATTTTTTTTAAAAAAAAATATTTTGAGTATTTATAAAAATGTACATACATACATACATTGTAAATAAATAAACTTGAAGGAGACCATCATAGAAATTTGGCGTACAGGTTTAAATAATTTGCTTTATTGTTTTATCCTCTCCCAATTTCTTCGATAGAACTTTCTTGAAAGGAGAATATAAAAAAAAAATATTTAGCAATTTTCATGTTACATTTTTTGTTAAAGAAATTTTTAAACGCGAATGAATTGAATTATTTCTCATGAGATAAGGTAAATGGTCACGTGAATTAATGGGTATCGGTTAAGTTTTACCGGGTAACTAACATAATTGGATTTATTAAACGTACGTTTATTTATTCCAATTATTCCCATTTTGGCTAATGATAAACTTAAACTTTGGTTATAAAAAAAAAGTTTATTACTGATTTACTATAACCAACCGGTGATTTTACGATAAGTATGATAGTTTATTAATTATAACTTTATTTGATGTAAAAATATTAAAATCTCCCCCCTTTAAAAATTATATTTATAACGAAATACTAAAATAAAATTAATAACGAAAAACTTAAATATATCGTAACGAAAAAAAAAAAATTGAAATAAAACGATAATCTAAGTAAATTTATAATAAAGAACATTACAAAGATCGAACGTGGTTTATTCTTTGAGTTGCTGTGCTTCTTGAATTAAGGCGCAACAATGACAGAAAAGATGCGTACAGCAATCTTCACATGTATTTCCCTAATAAATACAAAAAAAAAAAAAAAAAAATTGAATTTTATTATAAAAAACGTCGATTTAACTAACATAAATGGTTTTCTTACTCTAATGCCATATTTAACTCGGATTTCTCCACGTTTCGAAGTTCCAAGTATCCATGCAATACATGAAGAAAAACTGTACACAAGACAGCAGCAGCAACAGCTTCCTCCTAGTTTCTCTGCGTTTTTTCCCTATAAATAAAGTTGACCGGTTTACATATATGGCATAACAATTTATGTACGTTTATTTGTATATGAAATTTATTACTTACAAAGGTTATGCATGGACAGAATGTTGTAGTAATACCTGATAAAAAAAAAAAAAAAATTTTATTTAATTATATTTCCCGTCGTAGCTCAGAAAAATTTATTACATACATAAACCGCAATCATCAAAGCAAGAAAACAACCCGTGTTTCCATTCTCTTGATTGGTTATTACTAGCGGGTTGAGACATATGTTGCATTTGTTGAGTTGGTGCGTAAGACATGATGATAATTTTTTTATTTTTTTATTTTTTTTTAAGAAATTAAATTCTTTATCATAAAATTGATGAGAAAAAAAGAGTGAGACTCCATTCCAAACGTACTCTTTTATATTTGTCGGTTTGTTAGTAATAACTCCGATAAATTTACTCACATTATTCAAAAATATGCATGCAAATTACTTGTTTATTCCACCAAATTTAAATAACCTTCCGTTCCTGGAAATGAACTGATGATCCAAGTAGTACTCATTTCGCAATGAGTTCAGGTACTATGTTACAGATTATAGAATACAAGCAGGGTAAATAATATATAACAAACAATAGATACATTAATTTGGATAGATAATAAGATATATATATATATATGTATGTATGGATTGTACGTTTCTAAATTATTACACGACAGGATGGAAGATTTTGGAGCTAGAAAAGTAAGCTTCTTGCTGTTCTTGTAACTGGAGTTGTTTTTTCTTTCTTTGAGATCGTATGTATAAAGCTGTTAAACCTGCATATAAAATTGTAGTACACCCAACTAAAATTCCGATCATTGAACCTTTATTTGAAGATGGTTTACTTGTATTTGAAGGAATTAATCCAATATTTGATTCTAAACGAGGAAAAAAAAAATTATGAGAAAAATCATTAAAATTTAAATATTTAAATAAAATTTTTATTATACCTGAATATGATTTATCCACAAATTGATTCAATTTTGTTCCTTCGGTATAGAATTTGCTATCAGGATTTTGAATAGTTTGAGCCACATCATTTTCATTTTTCTTCGGAATAGCTAATTTTAAGATTATATTATCATCAGGAGAACGTTCTAATTTGATTGTTCTTATTTCATTATCTGGTATTCCGATACTTTTAGCAAGATCTCCGGGCAAGAATTTTGCAATTTGTGCTGCTAATGTAGGATCGTTAGCAACATTTTCCCAATTGATATTATTTAGTTTTAATGTGATCTCCGTCTCTGTGTCTAAAAGTTTAATAAAAGAATAAATTTAACTTATAAAATAAATTTCTCCTTAATAAAAAAATTTTGAAGAAAGTTACCCGAGTTTTTTAACGATTCTTCTTCTTTAGTTGGATCATCGACAACAGTAATTTCTTGAGGTATATTAGACGAGCCAGGTGTTGAGGCAAGCGTTGGTGTTGGAGTAAATGATGGTATTACTATAGAAGTAGGAGGATTAAACACATCATCTGTATCACCTGTTGGTGTTGAACTTGGGAAAACTCCATTTTCTCTATTCTCGGGTACTTTAGCTTTACCAACATCTGGAGTAGCAGTTGGAGCTATATCCGTATCATCATTTGGATTAGTAGTTGAAGGTTCTGTTACCTTTGGAAAACCATTTTCATTAGTTATTGTTGTTGTTGGTATTTCATTTCCTTGATTTACTGTATTTATAGGTTGGTTGGGATTTGGTATATCTGTTGCTTGTTTTGGAATATTTGTAGTACTATTCCCTTGATTTGGAGTACCAGAATCTCCTTGTTTCGGTGTGTCCGTGGAATTTCCTTGATTTGGAATGGCTATCGGTAAATCTGTCGCTTTTGGTAATTCTGTTACTTTTGTGGTTAGATCATTATTTGGTGTGTCTTTCGATTTACTAGGTTTATCTTTTGGTTTATCAGATTTACCATCCTTTGGTTTATCATTTGATTTATTGGGTTTAGTAAATATTTGACCAGGTGTACCATCTATTGGAGTGTCTATGGGTAAATCAATAGGAGGTGTTGCCGTGGGTTGATTGTCTTTTGACGTGTCTTTTGATTGATCAGGTGTATTATTGTCTTTTGGAGCATCAATCGGTAAGTTAATAGAAGGAGTACCCGTAGGTTGATTGTTATTTGGTGTGTCTTTTGTTTGATCAGGTGTATTGTTATCTATTGGAGTGTCTATGGGTAAATCAATAGGAGGTGTTGCCGTGGGTTGATTGTTATTTGGTGTGCCTTTTGTTTGATCTGGTATATTGTTGTTTGGTGTGTCTTTTGATTGATCAGGTGTATTGTTGTCTTTTGGAGCATCAATCGGTAAGTTAACAGAAGGAGTATTCGTAGGTTGATTGCCATTTGGTGTGCCCTTTGTTTGATCTGGTGTATTGTTGTTTGGTGTGTCTTTTGATTGATCAGGTGTATTGTTGTCTTTTGGAGCATCAATCGGTAAGTTAATAGAAGAAGTATCCGTAGGTTGATTGCTATTTGGTGTGCCTTTTGATTGATCAGGTGTATTGTTGTCTTTTGGAGCATCAATCGGTAAGTTAACAGAAGGAGTATCCGTAGGTTGATTGCTATTTGGTGTGCCTTTTGTTTGATCAGGCGTATTGTTATCTATTGGAGTGTCTATGGGTAAATCAATAGGAGGTGTTGCCGTGGGTTGATTGTTATTTGGTGTGTCTTTTGATTGATCAGGTGTATTGTTATCTTTTGGAGCATCAATCGGTAAGTTAACAGAAGGAGTATCCGTAGGTTGATTGCTATTTGGTGTGCCTTTTGTTTGATCAGGCGTATTGTTATCTATTGGAGTGTCTATGGGTAAATCAATAGGAGGTGTTGCCGTGGGTTGATTGTTATTTGGTGTGTCTTTTGATTGATCAGGTGTATTGTTATTTTTTGGAGCATCAATCGGTAAGTTAACAGAAGGAGTATCCGTAGGTTGATTGCTATTTGGTGTGCCTTTTGATTGATCAGGTGTATTGTTATCTTTTGGTGCATCAATCGGTAAGTTAACAGAAGGAGTATCCGTAGGTTGATTGCCATTTGGTGTGCCTTTTGATTGTTGATCAGGTGTATTGTTATCTTTTGGTGCATCAATCGGTAAGTTAATAGAAGGAGTACCCGTGGGTTGATTGCTATTTGGTGTGCCTTTTGATTGATCAGGTGTATTGTTGCCTTTTGGAGCATCAATCGGTAAGTTAATAGAAGGAGTACCCGTAGGTTGATTGCCATTTGGTGTGCCTTTTGTTTGATCTGGTATATTGTTGTTTGGTGTGTCTTTTGATTGATCAGGTGTATTGTTGTCTTTTGGAGCATCAATCGGTAAGTTAACAGAAGGAGTATTCGTAGGTTGATTGCTATTTGGTGTGCCTTTTGTTTGATCTGGTGTATTGTTGTTTGGTGTGTCTTTTGATTGATCAGGTGTATTGTTGTCTTTTGGAGCATCAATCGGTAAGTTAATAGAAGAAGTATCCGTAGGTTGATTGCTATTTGGTGTGCCTTTTGATTGATCAGGTGTATTGTTGTCTTTTGGAGCATCAATCGGTAAGTTAACAGAAGGAGTATTCGTAGGTTGATTGCCATTTGGTGTGCCTTTTGTTTGATCTGGTGTATTGTTGTTTGGTGTGCCTTTTGATTGATCAGGTGTATTGTTGTCTTTTGGAGCATCAATCGGTAAGTTAACAGAAGGAGTATTCGTAGGTTGATTTCTATTTGGTGTGCCTTTTGATTGATCAGGTGTATTGTTGTCTTTTGGAGCATCAATCGGTAAGTTAATAGAAGGAGTACCCGTAGATTGATTGCTATTTGGTGTGCCTTTTGTTTGATCAGGTGTATTGTTGTTTGGTGTGTCTTTTGGTTGATCAGGTGTATTGCCATTTGATTTGTCTTTTGGTTGATCGTTGCGCGTAGGCTGATCCTTTGGAACCTCCGCGGGGGCATTGTCTTTCGGAGTGTCTTTGGGTTGGTCTTTTTGTTGGTTAGGTGTATTATCCTTCGGAGTATCTTTAGGTTGGTCTTTTTGTTGGCTAGGCTTCGAAGTATCTTTAGGTTGGTTTTTTTGTTGGTTAGGTGTATTATCCTTCGGAGTATCTTTAGGTTGGCCTTTTGATTGGTTAGGTGTGATATTCTTCGGAGTGTCTTTGGGTTGGTCATTTTGCTGGTTAGGTGTGTTATTCTTCGAAGTATCTTTAGGTTGATCTTTTTGTTGGTTAGGTGTATTATCCTTCGGAGTATCTTTAGGTTGGTCTTTTGATTGGTTAGGTGTGATATCCTTCTTGGGTTGGTCATTTTGTTGGTTAGGTGTGTTATCCTTCGAAGTGTCTTTGGGTTTGTCTTTTTGTTGGTTAGGTGTATTATCTTTCGAAGTGACTTTGGATTGGTTTTTTTGTTGGTTAGGTGTATTATCCTTCGAAGTGACTTTGGATTGGTTTTTTTGTTGGTTAGGCGTGTTATCTTTCGAAGTGGCTTTGGATTGGTCTTTTTGTTGATTAGGTGCGTTATCTTTTGGAGTGTCTTTGGGTTGATCTTTTTGTTGGCCAGTTGGATTATCCTTCGAAGTGTCTTTAGGTTGGTCTTTGGGTGCATCCTTTGATTGATTATTTTGGGCAGGAGCTTTATTTCCATCATTGTTATTATTATTTTTAGCATTAGGTTCGTCCCGACGAACAACTTCATTATTATAATTATTAAAAACATTATTATAGTAATAATTTCTTTTAAATCTTAAAGAATTAGATTTAAATAAATATCGGTTTCTTAATAAATTTGAACCATTATAACTTTCTGATTGATGAATGAATGTTATAAAATATGTAAAAAATATTAAGAGTAGCCATATACTAAAACGCGCCTCTTTTTTACTTAAAATCATTTGAGAAAATAATGGAAATAAAAAAAAAAAAATTTTTTTTTTTGTTCGGAAAAAAATTGATTACAATTAGAAAAATTATTATTACGAGTATTTATTTCGTTAATTAAATTAGTTTCTATTTATGAAAATAGAAAAAAAGGTATAAATATGGTAATTTTCTTTCTTTTTTTTTTATTTTTTTTTCTCGAAATTAATGGTAAAAAGGATAATGGGATAGGATTATTATTATTATTTTTTTTTTTCTTACAGGATAAAAAAAAAAATTCTATGATAGAGAGGATTTAATGATTATGATAAAAGGATGTCTAAGGTAAAGGAGCTCTTCAATCGCATCGAGACCGAAGGATATAATAATATGCATGGAGGAAAAAAGAAAAAAAAAAAAAAAAAAAATAAATGAATGATATTTTTTTTTTTTTCTTTCCTACCACCAAAAGAAATTCAAGGGCAAAAAAAATGAATTTTTGCAAACCTTGTAATTTAAAGAAAGAATTAAATATTAGAAGGAAGAAACGAAAAGGAAGTTCGGTAAAAAAAAAAAATAAATAAAATTAATAATAAATTATATATATATATCATATATAATTCATTTTTTTTTCCTGTTTGTAATACAAAGGAAATTTTACAACCCATACTTTTTTAAGAGGGGAGCATTATTTATTTTTCGATTTGGATATAATTTATTTGAACCAATTGTCGATTTAAAATAGGGATAATAAATTTTACATTGAGTAATATTTAATGCGAAAACGATCGGTGTTTGTATGCATTTTTTTTATTTGTAGTTTGTGTTACAAAATCTATCAGGAACCAATTGGTTGCCGAAAATGACTAATCTCTTACTTTTTTAAGCAGTTCTTTTATTAAAAAAACGGATTTTTTTAAAAACAAATGATGTAGTATTTTTACGAAAAGGAAATAAATATTAAATGTTTTGGCCTTTCTAAAATTAAACCGAGGAGGTGGTAAAATATGCTTACGAATTATGAACTAGCATTGTTTGATTATCTTGTTGATTTATTAGTGAATTATTTTAAATTTAATTATTCTTATTTTTTTTTTTTTTTTTTTTAAAAAAAAAAAAAAAATTATTTAAGTTCGAATACGCAAATCAAGAAAATCAATTTCACCTTTTGGAAAAAATCAGAAATTTAAAGCTTACAAGATAGTACTTATGACTGGTTTTAGTTTTCGAACGAAACTTCCACCCGTGCAATGATTTTGTGTTGCATTAATTTGTAATATCCACATGTTTTACTTAACTTGATCATTGTATGACATGTCCTAATAAATTATTCTGCAGGAAAGAAAAAACTTATCAACATTTAACGGTTACTATATTTAAAAAAGGTAATTTAATAAAATTTGAAACAATGCATTACGTTGTCCAATTTACTATAGATAATCTTTTCTTGCTTATATTTTTTTTCTGACCAATTATAATATTTCTTTAAAAGCTTGTTTTTAGACTAAATTATCCCATAGTGATATTAAGAAATTATAGATGTTGGGAATTTGTATTTTTTAAGTTCGGTTACGATGTTACGTTGTGTGACACACCCTTCTATGTTTCCATTTTTTACCGTTTAAAAACGATTAATGCATTTAAATTTTTAGAGAACCTTTAAAGTGTGTAGCGGAAAAAATTGAAATTTAAAAAAATTGCATTTCTTACAAATGAATATAGAAAATATATTTATATACTTTCTATTTAAAATATAATTAATAATAATTTTCTCAACAACTAGTGATCAATATCACGCCATATTTCACAAATTACGTATATATTTTTTTCGTTACACGCTGTATATAAAGGTTGTTTTAAAATTTTGAAAATTCACCATTACCTTTACCCAATCTAAGCCAAAAATTTACTATAATGCTACCTAACTTTAAATGTCCTTGAATATGTATTACCTAAAATTATTATATAAGTAATTTATTAATAAATTACATTATATTGTATAAAATTAATTGATTTATTAATAAGAATTAAGAATATTGGCCATATGTTTTTGTGAAAAATCCACTATTAAATTATGTTATGTATAGATATCATCTTAAAAAAGATATATATCATAGTATTGACCTAAAAATAAATTATAAAATTATTTACTATTACCAATAATAATCTGGCTTTTTACCAGTAGTCTTTATATGTAACTTCCGAGGTCCTATTATTGAATCACCTAAATAATTATTGGATGAGTGGTCGAAGACCATCCAATAACTATTCTTTGTTCAGTTATTGGGTAATGCGACGACCAATAGAAATTAATGCTACTAGTAACTGACTTCAATGTTGGACCAATGTTGGATTTCTTATAAAAATACCAGTTGTTGAAATTCCGCATAATCCTAAGCGCCTGAACGATTACACAAATTATTAATTTGGGGTATTACTTTTCATACTTGTTACTTTTATTATAATAGGTATCTTCTGATATATTATCATGAGACCGAAAGTAGAATCCCGATCCATAATAACGATTATGTAATTAAACAATGATCAATTCAAAGTGACACATATTATATTGAGTTATCAGGGGCGAGGTTCTCCCGTGGAGTAATAATTTCACGAAAATAACTAAATTTGTGCATCGTGAAAATTATGTATACAGAGCAACATATAAAAAAAGCATCGTACCCCTGATTTACATGCGTTTATCTTCACGTGCCGAACTCTGCGCAAAATCAAACCATCTTTGTTATAACTCAAATTTCTTGATGTGAAAATGGATCATAGTTTCCTATTTGTTTTATCTCGACGAAATCAGATTAAGAACATTGGGCTTTTTCTACAGGTTGTTATCGCGCTGACATTCTGTTACGAAAATAATCATGTTAATACAGATAGGCGAAAAAATTATATGCATGATTGGTGTGTAAGCGTGTTAATAAATAATAAAAAAAATATATAGAAAATATTATCTGTAAAAAATATTCCGAGAACAAAGAAAGTCTAGGATCCATTTATGTCACATGTTTCTTATTTACTCATAAAATTCGTATAAATTTAAGCTTTGTGTGACTTCACGTCTTTTAACAGTTAACACGTAAAAAAAGTTCATTTTTATCACCATTACACAAAACTTATTCCTTTTCATTCCTTTCCTAAATTATACAACAAATAATACAAATTAAATTGTATGATAATTTTTTAACAAAGAGACAATTTTAGATGAAGATTGTAGTATTATTCCTTATTCTTGGGTTCTGGTCTATTATTCCCGGTTCGGGACTATTATTCCTGGGTTGAGAGAATAATTCGGGCATAGTCCCGGATTTTGCAAATATGAATCCTTTAATCAGATCAATCTCTCCTTTAGTTGGATTAATCTCGTTTCTCATATCATCAAGTTTCTAAATTTATGTGCTTAGAATTAGTAGGTATATTTACTTGATAAATAATATTCATCACTTTAGATATTGGTCGAATTTCTTTTTTAATCATATTAATTCCTAAATACCCTTCAACACCCATCGCTACTAGAGTCATCGTAATCGGAATAAATGGAACCGTGATATTTTTAGGCCCTAATTTAATTTATGTAGAGTTTGCATTATTTTATTTTAATAAATTTGTTACATCATATTACCGTTGTACTATTGTTAATATTATTATAAATAAGGCTTTTTTTTTGCTCAGGCAACAAATTATTGACGTTAGAATTACCGTCATTATTATTACACAGGTATCTTTGCACGTATCTGTTTCTTATTGCGAACCGAGCGAATAATCTAGAGGCAATTCTTAATGCGAACCGAGCGATCCTTTTGAGAAGAAAATTAATATTTAGATTTTTTAAAAGGTTGATTTAAGGGGTATGTTTATACAGTACATTGTAATGATGACTCTTGATATAATATTAAACAAATGTCGCAATAACATTTTCTGACACCGTATAATGTGGAGCATAGTATTAAAGGGTCTGTTGAGAAATGTTTTATTATAAACAAAATATTTACATGCGAAAATCAGATTGTTTAAATAATTCAATCACGACGCGATTATTATTTTAATTGCTGATCGTATTTTTTTTTTTATTTTTTATTAAATCTTCTAATTTGATTTGGAATTAAGACTGGTTGCCGCACTTAATAATTGTATATCGAATTACAACCTTAATGATTGTAATAAGTTGTAAATTGGCCGTTGTAAATACTACATTATTGTGATTAGCTATAAGATGTAATGGCAAAATTCACAAGGAGAAGTGAGAACAAACAAATTTTGCAAGAAAGATTATTGAACGAAAAAAATTAATTCTTTAAATAAAAAACATTTCAACAAATAAAATCGTACGACATCTATTTATATACCATCAATTGTAACAAGTCTTCCAGTTATAAACGACAAAGAAATTTACTATAAAACTTTTAATGGAAACCTCTGAATATTCGATGATTGAGATTGAAGAAATAATTGTTCGTTAATTATCAGAAATATCATTTAAATCAAATTACTTAATAGAGGTATGTTAGTTGGTATGATTGTCAGGTTAAGAGCCGGTTTAAGGTATACAATACACTTTATCAGATTATCGTTATAGATTAAAATGATTAAAATAATGTCCAATCAAATCTCTTGGTAAATTTCTAAAAGAGGAAAGCAATGAATCGTCTTTGCATATTGGTTTAAATTCCTTTTCTTTAAACATTCATAATAAATATTTTTTATATTTTATCAATTTATTGTTCACACCTCAACAACTCTTTTTAAAAATGTCGATTTTATAGATATCTGACCAATATGGGCTCATTATTTTCTTCACTTTGGCCACTTCGGCCATTTCGGTCATTTTGTACATGGTTAATTCGTTCGTTTTGGTCAAAAAAAAGGACATCGCCAACAAAACAGTATTTAAATGTTACTTCAATACCTTCAATTATTCTTGTTCAACCTTCACCAAAATTAATTATATTAGATTTAAATGGAACCTTAGTTTTTCGAAAAAAAACTAAAAAAACTCGTAAAGTAACTTTACGTCCTTTTCTCAAAGAATTTATTGATTATCTTTTTACTGATGGTAATTTCTTGGTGATGGTTTGGACTACTGCAAGACCTGAAAATACTAAAATTATGGTAGATTTAATATTTGAAAATCAAAAAGAAAAATTAATTGCTATTTGGAGTCGGGATAAATTTGGTCTTAGTAAAAGAGAATATGAAAGGCATACTGTGCCTTTTAAAGATTTGGACATGGTTTGGAATTATTTTAATTCTCAAATTGCAAATGGAAATCTTTCCAAGAATACATTGAAAAATTCTTCCGAGTTATCAACATTAGATCCTACGAATACCGTTTTAATTGATGATTCTAGATTTAAAACTCAATTGCAACCCTTCAATGCAATTCATCCATGTGAATTTGATCTCAAATGTTCACGTAATGGTGATGATTCTGAATTAAAGAAGATTATTAAATATTTGGAAGTGATAAAATATCAAAGTAATGTTGCTGCATATATGAAGGATAATCCATTTTCTGTTCAAGAAGAAATAGCGGGGAAATAGATTGACTTTAATTCAGTGAGCGTGAACGAATGTGCATTAAAAGTATAAAATTGAGAGATAAGCACATATATATTTTCTTTTAGAACGTTCAATTTTTCAATTCTAGATATTAGGCAAGTTGAAATTTATATTATAAAGTATTTTTCTATTTACTGTATACAATATTATAATTAAAGTAAGTACATTTTATTAACTTGATTCAAAAGAAAGAAATTAAATACAAAAGAAGTCTAGGTTTTAAAGGAATGTCCATTGATGATTCATAAAAAATTTATTAAAATTTATCTACTTCATACATTCTTCCCAAGTAATAATTTTATCGGGTTGCTTTGGTAAACCATAAGTACTACTAATTTCAGATTCAGTCTCAGCTCTTTCGTTATTAAATGTACTTTCTTCTGTATCATCATCAAAGTCTTTAGCATAATATCTTAATAAACTTGATTTTCTGGCAAGCTCGTTATAATCTATTAGTCTATTGTTATTTTCATTGACTTGCGTTGTAGACGTATTTTCATTTAAATCAATCTCCACCAACTGAATACTTGGAAGAAGAGATGATCCTCCAGTAATGGTTGGAGATGGTGCTCTTATTTCTTTAGCATTGTTATTTGAAGTCCATTGAGGTAAACTATGATCTGTCATAATGTTTTCTTTTTGATTTAATTTATCAATATCCATTGAATATGCTCGTTGATAACGAGCTTTTTTCGTCGTGTTTGAAAATATTTTCCTTAATATAGTTACTAAAACACATGTTGCTAGTAAAATTGCTACAACAATTCCGATCACAGCAGGTGCGTAAAATGGAGAACTTGGATCAAGCGGATTTTTTGGATTTCCCGTGCCAATTGTCGGTGATATTGTTGAAGAATTTGTACCCGATAAAGGATTGTTTGTTTTCGTCGGATCAAAAGTGTTTGAAACATTTTCATTTCCATTGTTAATTTGTGAGCCATTATTAGGTTTAAGACTAAATGGATCATCATTTGTTTTAAGTTGACCTTGATCTTGATCCTGAGGTACCTGAGGAGTTTCTGCATCTGGAGGCAGTATTGCAGGATCATTAACGGGTAATTTAGGTGAATCTATATTATTACTATCCGGAACTGGTCCTGCATTCTCGTTAGGATTATCTTCCTTTGTAGGATCATTTGCATTTGGGGGTTCATTGGATGTTGGATTATTGCCTGGGGGTGGATTATTGTCTGGGGGTGGATTATTTCCTGGTGGTGGATTATTGCCTGGTGGATTAATGCCTGGAAGGTCATTGGGAAGATTATTTCCTGGAAGATTATTGACTGGCGGAGGAAGATTATTTCCTGGAAGATTATTGATTGGTGGAGGAAGATTATCGACTGGAGGAGGAAGATTATTTCCTGGAAGATTATTGACTGGCGGAGGAAGATTATTTCCTGGAAGATTATTGACTGGTGGAGGAAGATTATCGACTGGAAGATTATTGACTGGCGGAGGAAGATTATCGACTGGATTTTTGATAACATTATCTGCTGTATTATCTACGTTCTTGGCAACATCATTTACCGTATTATCTACGTTCTTGGCAACATCATTTACCGTATTATCAACGTTTTTGGCAACATCCTTTACCGTATTATCTGCGTTTTTAGCAACATCATTTACAGTGTTATCTGCGTTTTTAGCTACATCATTTACCGTATTATCTGCGTTTTTGGTAACATCATTTACCGTATTATCCACGTTTTTGGTAACATCATTTACCGTATTATCTGCGTTTTTGGTAACATCATTTACCGTATTATCTGCGTTTTTGGTGACATCATTTACCGTATTATCTGCGTTTTTGGTGACATCTTTTGTCGTATTATCCACGTTTTTGGTGATATCTTTTACCGTATTATCTGGGTTTTTGACAACATCCTTTACCGTATTATCTGTGTTCTTGGTAACATCTTTTACCGTATTATCTGCGTTTTTGGTAACATCTTTTACCGTATTATCTGTGTTCTTGGCAACATCCTTTACCGTATTATCTGCGTTTTTGGTAACATCTTTTACCGTATTATCTGTGCTTTTGACAGTATCTTTTGCCGTATTATCCACATTTTTGGTAACATCTTTTACTGTATTATCTGCGTTTTTGGCAGTATCTTTTACCGTATTATCTGCGTTTTTGGCAGTATCTTTTACCGTATTATCTGCGTTTTTGGAAGTATCTTTTACTGTATTATCTACGTTTTTGGTAACATCTTTTACTGTATTATCTGCGTTTTTGGTAACATCTTTTACTGTATTATCTGTGTTTTTGACAACATCTTTTACTGGATTATCCGCCTTTTTGTTTCCATTATCTACCTTTGCAGGATTATTATCTACCTTTTTTGTGGTATTATCTACCGTATTATCTACCTTCTTGGAAACTTTATTGACTGTATCGTCTATTGACTTGACAGGATCAATTGAAAATTCTTTTGTTGGCTTATTAACTTTAGCATTTGCAGATACATCGGCTTTAGGTGGTTTTTGTCGTTTAGTATAAAGTGATCTTTTAATACTTATAAATGAAAAACGAACATCGCGTTGAACACTGGTAGAAAACATACTCTCAATCTATTCACACTGAAGAAAAGTAAATGATAGTTATGTCACCAATATTTTCCGAATCATTCAAATCACTGAAATGAATGACAACCGGATGATATTAAAATGAATTTGAGAAAAAATTAGTTAAATAGAAAGAGAGTGGGAAAAGAAATGATAAGTGGTATCAAATAAGGGTATAAAGATATATTTTTTTTCTGGTCCATATGGATATACGTATTCATGCAGGTTTGTATATATTGCCAAACAGTTGGGCAAACCATCTTTTGTTAATACGACAGTTTAAAAGTTTTATCCGGTGAATCATGATTTTTGAATTGCTAAATTAAAAATTACGCCGAACAAATTAAATCACAATTAAGATTATTAAGAAAATATTTTGATCAAAGCAAGCAATCGTGTTTCACCGCAGTAGAACCTAAATCATAATGAATATAGAGCATCCATAAACAAATGCAGATTTGTATAACATTTCATCATGCAATTTGTATGTATTGCGACATTTGCAAGCATACAAATGTTTCAAATTATGATTATCGTTAAAAAACCCGTACACCAAATTCATTAAATAAAACACAAATTTAGTTAGTTATTACCCAAGGGTAATTCGGGCGGAGAAAAAAAAATATGTATATGTAAATTTAAAAAAATTAAAGGGTCCTTTTTTTAATTACAATTACGATGAATGATAATATACATGGATTCTTATAAAGCAGGAATCACATAAATTATATAATTGCTTTTTTTGTATGGTCACATTTCAAAATATTTTGTTTTAATTTTAAGAAATGTTTCTTGAGGTTGCTCTAAATTAATGCTAATAACTAAATAAGGTTAACGTTTAGGGAGGGTTTTAATTACGAGTTACATAATTTAAATTTGAACGTTTAATGGTGAATGAGATATATCAAATCTCGGATTAGACAAAACTAAATAAATAAATAAAAATAAACTAGGTGAAGTAGGAATAGTATAAGGGTAGTATAGGGTGGACATTGGATGCAGTGAAATTAAGTAATATATCACAAATTTAAAAAAAAAAAAAAAAAAAAAAAAAAATTCTTTCTCAAAAATAACCTCGAATTTTTAATATATAAGATATAACAAAAAAAAATATGCCAATCATCATAAAATTATACAAATTATTCCTCATACTTGTATTTTTTTCCTTTAAATTTACAACATTTTTCCTTGTATCCTTTTTTGAAAAATATTCCCGTTTCTTATCGTTTTTTGGAGTTTTCATTTCTGCTTCGATTACATCACCAACATTCATGTTTATTGTTGAAGTGTTTAATAAAAGGGAATTTATAAAACGGTTTTTCGAAAAACAAAAATTTGTTTTTTAATTTTTAATTTTTTGTTTTTCTAATTTTTAATTTTAATTTTGTTTTTTTTTAATTTTTAATTTTAAAAAAAAATAAAGCATTTTTTATACAAAACCGATTATTGCAAATGTAATGATGACATCATGAATATCCCTAAATTAATGATTTAATAATTATGCAATTATCTTATGATATCACTTAAATATGGCACAGTAGCGCCTATCTATTACGAGAAAAATTTTATATTATTAAGTGGATAAAAGTTCTATTGACATTATAACCATTACCGCTTATACGGATTTTGTTGTTGTGGCCCCCTTATTAGACCGACTTTGTTGAGATGATGACGAGTTGTCAGGCGATCCAGATGATCCAGACGATCCAGATGATCCTCCTGTACCATTTGTATTTTTTCTCCTTAAAAAATACCCTCTATTTTGTTCTTGTGGAGGTGTATTATGAGATGATGATGGTATGACGTGTATATCTTCACCATCATAATTTTCTATAATATAGGAATCCCCTTCATCCCATATTGCATATTTTGAACTATATGAACCTGAACGATCACTAGGATCAACATGTGGCCTTTTAGTAACTTTATCCATTAAATTTTGTGGTATATCAATTCTCAAACGATGACGTTCATCATCCTTTTCTTCTTTTTGTTCTCCTTTATCTTCAATATTTCTATGTTCTGGGGGTAAAGTCGAAGTCGTATTATCTTCATTCATTTGTGCTTCAAGATTTGATTCTACTGTAATTATTGTTGTTGCTGTAGAAGATGGCATTTCTTCATTAGGTGGTGTTGAAGTTGCATTAGGCGGTGTTGAATTCTTATCTGTTTTAGGGCGGAAAATAAGATCTGTACCAAATCCGATTACTGGTAATCGAGATACTTGATTATTGATTGTTCCTCCTGTCAACGATCGAGTGTTAAGAGTGTTTATTCTAGAAAGAATAGATGTTTAAAAAAATTGAGTACTGTGTAAATAGAATTATCATCAAGATATCTAACAACAAAGATTACCTCTTTGAGATCTTGACCAAAGCTAAAAAAAAATTGTAATAATATTTAAACATAATATGAAAAAATAATACAAACTGAAATTTTTTAATTTTACTTACGAATTGTAACTCCATGGACTAATATAGAACTAATAACCAGAAAATAAATAACTAATAAAATATATAAAATAATGTGTTGAGCGATCTCAAAGGTATGATGAAATTTTATTGTAAATTAACCGATTAAAAATATTACCTGGTTCAACACTCAAATGTAAAATACTTGTATCACTTGTTTGTTGTTTAATTACGGACATATAGTAAATTGCGCCAATTCCTATAGACAAAGTTTCAGGAGATTAAATATTGAACATTGAAAGGTAAACGAGAAAAAAAATCAATAACGTGACTTCAACCAACCAATTGGCCCAAACCATCCTGTAAATGCCGCTATTTTGATTTGGTTTAAAAAAAAAAGAAATTAGTGCATTATCGTGATATAATTTGCAGTAAAAAAAAAAAAAAATAATAATAAACGTAAAAATAAAAGCGATTATTTTAAATACAACTAATGATATATGTAAAAATCTTACCTTCACGATAAGTTTTTATCGCAGGAATGAATTTCATTAATGCCAGGACAACTGGAAGACGGCGCAATAATAAAACCAATATAGCACAAACAACTAATCTCCAGACTGTAATTCCAGTAGTAATATCCTGGAGTTTTGACCAAGGAATAACAGAACCAACATATACCTTATAAGAGGTAAACATAAAAAAAAAAAAAATGTTAAAAGTTGTTTGTCGAATTCTAACAATGAATTGAAGTTGAGTTGAAAGTACATACAAAAATCGCCAGATTGAGAAGCATATCAATAACCTCCTGTAAGTGAGCCTCCTCAGTTTCTTTACGAAACCAATCACTTGTTTCATAAAATCATTCAATAGTTAATTAAAAGTCACTAGGAAAGCATACGATAATAATATATTATTACACTTACTCCCACGTGAATGATGTACCAGCAATAAAACAAGCAAACAGGTCATTGCTACCAATAATAGACACAATTCCCATCAAGAATAACTTTTTTTTTCAAAAAATTGTTAATGTAAATATAAAAAAGACAATCAATCATTAAATCATAAAAAAGAATAGGATGAGAAAAACTCACTGCTAATGCGATTGCAAATACAAGAAAAGATTCTTTATCAATTAATCGACTAAAAGAATTAATCAAATACGTTAATACGTAAGCTTTGTAAGAAAAAAAAAATGAATTGAAAAATTTTAACACAAACTTTCTCTCGGCAAGATACAACAATTTTCTTGCGATATATCCTACGACAATTCCTATCACACAGCTAAATGCAACTTGATAAAGCCAGGCAAACAAGAACCATTTTCCAATGGCCTTGCCAACCGAAACTTCCTCCATTAAATATATTGAAAGGAATAAAAATGGATAGGCGAGACCATCATTTGAGGCACTATATAATTTAATGTGTTAATATAAAACTCGTAATAATTTATTTTCATAGACGTCAATTACCTCTCGGCGGACAGTAAATTGCGCACATGAGGTGGCACGTGTTTTTCTGCGAAACGACCTTTGACTACTGAATTAGCCAAAATTGGATCTGTTGGTGTTATACAAGCTGCTATCGCCAAACCTTCAAGCTAACAAAATTCGTATTAAATAAATTTGCTTAAAATCTTTTAAATAACCGATTCAGATTAAATACGATAACTTACCAAATTTACTTTAGGGATTATCCACCAAATTATTAATCCACTGGCAGCCCACATGTATGTCATCACTGGCAAGAGCAAAATAAGTAACGACCTCCATTCTTTGACAAGATATGCTCTATATAAAATTAAAATTTAAACAAAAATTCATAATTTCACAAAAGATTACGAGAAAACTTACTTTGGTAATGCAACTCCAGAACACATAACCTATATATAATAAAGGACAATCCAAGGTTAGGAAAGAACAATAATTGGATGTCGATTGTGATGATGATGATGATTAAATAAAATCAATTACATACTTGAATAGCAATAACAATACGCGTAAATTCAAAAGTAATATTGTCATTTGGGCCCCATTTAAGAGGATCGAGTAACCCTATAGCTACTGGACCAAGTATTATTCCCACTATCACAGAGACGACTATCAAGTCATAAAAAATTATTTAGTGAACACGCATTCTTTTTTTGTACTATCAAAAAAGGAAAGATCTACACGAGGTTACAAGATGTGTAACGATCATTCTGCTTTAAAGGTCGTCCCAACATTCGTTTCTCTATAATTTTAAACAAGTAATTATGATGGAAAAATTTCTGATTTCCCGAAATTCTCCATTTAGTTTAACCCTCATCTTAAAATAAGAAAGTTATTGGAACGACCTAATTATGAATATATATACTTACGAGCATCCGATAAATATAAACGTTCTTTAACAAAAAACGATACAAGACCGAATAAAATTATAAAGCCTCCAAGAATAGCAGTCACGACTGATACATCTTCAACATGTATAATTGACATTTTTTTTTTTTATTTTGTTCGGAACGAAAGAAAATAGTTTATTATTTTAATGAAATGACGATTCCGGGAAAAGTTTAAAATTGGAATGAAGTATAGGAGGGAGTCCAGTGAACAGTGCAAACCTTCTGTTTCCTGGATACATATAAAGTTGACCCTATAAAAACTTTTTATAAATAAATTTTTCTTTTTAAAAAAAATTGTTGAGAAATAAAAAGCGAGTCTATGTTATTATATAAAGAAACTCGTGCGATTAATGATTTTTTAAAATACAATTATTTTTATATTAATGATGGCGTTTAAGGTTTCGTAGAATAACACGTGATATAATCTAAGATAAAAAGGTTTACCAATACGAGTAAGAATGTTTTAGCAATAAACGCCCTATCAATCTTAAAATGTCGCATACAATTATTTGGCCATATTGACCATTTATCACTCTTATCTTTTACCTATTAACAACTATTAACCACAAATTTTCGATCTTTCGGTTTAATTTTGTGAATAGAATGGAAAAATAGTAGTAGTTGAAAAATTATTCTTTATAAGCAAAGGAATTTTTCTGTGCTGCGTAAGCGCAGCAATTACGCAGAACCTATTGGGCTGATTACCGATCGCCCGCGCGAATATATAATTACCCAATAAAGAAAATTAACATTAACTTAGATTTTTCTATTTTGTATTTTTTTTCGGACGTTTTAATTTGTAATGACGATCAAAAATACTTATCATTCGGATCTTTGAGGATGCCTTGCTTAGTTTAGCGGCTAATAGCGCCCGTTCTGCAAGATTAGGTAACTTTGATTACTAAATTTGGATAATTTAAATTCTAGTTCTCATGAATTATTATTACATTGACAATACAAAAGTTGACTCTCTATGTTTAATAAAAAAAAGGAAGGCGGGATATTAATTTGAACGTCTTTAGAAATTATTCACCTTTAATAGTTAAGTAAACAAGATCAAATGCATGTGAGATACAACTTTAAAAAAAATTATTCAGAATAGACTGCTTTTTTACTCTTATCTTCGAGACCAATCAGCTAACTGCGATAATATTTTACAAAAAGCCGGTCTTTGCAAATATTTATAATTTATACACAAAGTTTTTCCAGAATATATTTTAACCTAAGCATTTTTAGAAGTATACATTTAATAACGCGATTCATATCCATTTTAAGAAATTAAAAAAATTTTCATCCCGACTAGATGTTTAACGCTAATCATATGATGTTTTTTTTAACGGATCAAACCGTTATAAGCAGTGGTTTATATTATTTATTTCCTTTAAAAAAAGAATTGTAGTGTGGAGATGAATATTTGAAAATCACATTAATCTAATCAGATAATCAGATAAAATTTTCAAAAAAAAAAAAATCGATTTCCGATACTCTAATTAAACGGGTTAAGGATTCTCCGGATTTCACTCTTTTAGTCTTTTTTTAACGTTCCTCTTTTCATTTTTTGATAGTAAAATCAGAATGATTGAACTGTATAAATTTCTCGGTTTTTTTTTTTTTTTTTGAATTTTTTGGAAAAAGATAAAATTTTCTTCTTGTTATAATGGATGGTATTTCTTTTAACCAAAGAGCAAATTTTGCTACAGCTTCGCGTTTATTAGCGAGTATTATAAATGAAGAATTCGTAGATACGATATTTCTATCAAATAACCATATACCAAAAAATGATTTCAAACAAACTAAAACAACCGGCGGAATGATTTTTGTATTACCAAATTTCAAAAAATCAAATTTTAATAATGAAAATTGTATTTTTTCGGTTCAAACTTTATATAAACCCGCAACATCTTTTACTCATAATTTTGATAAAGTTGATTTCGTTGATCCATGGGATATGATTTTTCCTATTAATAAAATCAAATTTAAAGAAAATTTATCATTCCAAAACAATGATGTTGAATCTTTTATGAATTTCATTTTTCCATCTTTAACTAATAATGATTCAATTGAAGAAATTTCTGCTGTTGAATTGATGAGAATATTTGGAGTTTGGATCAATTTGGAAGATGATCTTGCTAAACAACTTTCCGCGGAAATTGATAGTTCTGTTCAATATCAAGGTATTAATATCTTTCGAATCTTTCATATTCGTCAATTTAAACTTAAAACTTTTCTTTTCCTTCCCGACTAGAATTTACTTATAAAAACTATAATCATCAACTTTCTTTGATCTCCTCGTCAAGTGTTGAATGGGAACAAAGTTTACTTGAAGGTCATGCGTTTCATCCGGTAATTTAAACTTTTGAAGTTCTTGATCAAGCGTTACTTTACCATTATTCATTTTATTCTAACATCATCATCTCGTCACCGATAAGATGCACAAATCACGTTATGCGGTATTTCCAATTCGAGAAATTTTACCAGGGACGTATGATTTCATGAATCCATTAATTCGGTTCGTTGAAATTCCACTTGATAAAATGGTGATTCGAGGATCATTTAAAGATGCCATTGAAAAAATCATAAAATTAATGGCATCCCCACCTCCTTCATCAAATAATACAATTTTATTGCCAGTACATGAATTGCAGATCCCAAATATTGAATCAAGATTTCCATTTGTTAATATTTTACCAGAAAAATATTCAATTAAAGCAAAAAGTCAAGCATCACTTAGAACTATTGTTATACCAAATTTAGTTGATATAACAATCAAGCTTCCATTGGGAATAAAAGTTACATCAGCATTGCGTACTATTACACCTTGGACAGCTTATTCTGGAACAGCACTTGGAAAAATTTTTGATAAACTTGAAATTGATCGAAATTTATTAAAAGTTTGTAAAGAAATTGCTAGTGTTTATCCTATAGAAGAAGATTTTAACATAGCTAAACATTTAACTTGTATTGTACGTGAGGATTATAATGAATTGAATTCTGATGGTGAACGTGTTATTATATGTGCTACATTAATTGAAAGAGATGAATTTGGTAAAAGTGTTGTGGAAAAGATTTGGAATTTGGATACTGAACAAAAACGAATTGATTTTTTTGATAGGTAAGCAATTTAATTTCTAATTTAAAAAAAAAAAAAGTGTGATGCATTATGTATGATCATCTCTCTTTATTATAGATTCGTTTCGATTTTGTTTAAAGCATTCCTTCCTCCAGCTATTGTTAATGGATTTTCATTTGAAGCCCACCCACAAAACGTTTTAGCAAGATTTGATTCAAAGAGTGGAGAAATTGTTGGATTTGTTGTTAGAGATTATGGTGGTATTAAACATCATCAGGACATACTTTTTGAAACTACAGGAGAAAGAGCTGATGTATTAAAAGACAATTGTACTGAAGCAAAAAATCTTCAAGAGGTATGGCATATTTACAAATATTTGTTATGATTAAAACAGTGAATTTTACCTTTTTATTCCTGTTTAAATAGGTTTATGATGTGTTATATCATACATTGATATTATGTACTGTTCAACGTTTCGTTCGTGCATTACATCTTCATTATAATGGTATTGGTTGGGATATCACTAGAAAACATTTCAAACAAATTGTTCCACCCGATCATTTATTATATAAAACATTTCTTGAACAAGATAAATTTAATTATAAATGTTTTATGGAAATGAAATGTAGTGGATTATACAGAGATGTAAGTATAAGATGTAAGTTAGTATAAGATGTTTTTGTTATTAAATTTTTGTTTATTAATTGTATATTTCTTTCTGTAGTATCTATATTTGAAAAAACCAAATTTGTTGATTTATGAGGGAGAAACATTAAATTGAATTATTGTTAATTGCTGCTTAAATTTACAACAAACATACATAAAAAAAAAATAACTTATATAACATGTAATGATCTATCGTTAAAGCAACAAGATTTCTTGGTTTCTTTTTAATAAAATAATAAAAAAGTTTATTACGCACTTTTCTTTAAAATATTATTTACAATTAATAGAAATTTTTGTAAAAAATAACTTCAAGTCCCAAATTTTATTTTGATATACAAAAAAAAAAAAAAAAAAATAATTCCGTAATACTATCAAAGTATTATAAATAAGGATGAAAGAAAAAACTTTTTTAATAATTGGAGTGTTTTTTTTTCCCTTTAATGATGGATTGATTTGATTATACATCAAATGTGTTTTCTTTTTTATTTGATGATGATATATCCAATCTATATTGCCTTTTTTTTTTTTTTAAAAAAAAAAAAATCTATATTTCTCTTTTGATGATATTGATAACATCAAAAAAGTTCTATTTCCAATAATTTTTTCTTTTCTTTATTCCATTTACGTTCTTTCATCTCTCATCTCACATATAATTTGCATTTCACGCTTACGCATTCACATCTAACATTGACACATCAAACACCTCACACTTCACATCACACGCATACCCCATACACCCACCCCCCTTATACATTTAATAATGTTTTTGATAATAAATTTGCTTAAAATCTTGTACGACACCAAGATTTTCATATTTTTGACAAATATTACTTATACCTTTAAATACAATACAAGAACTTTCCCAATAAAAACCTATAGGTTTAAAAGATCTTCTTTTACGAGATTCAAAAAAATTTTCCAAAGAATTTGAAGTGATTTTCCAACCATGTACTATAGCTAATTTTTCCAAATCATTTTTTGATTTTATAGTAATTTCATTAAATAATAAATCAAAATTCATTCTAGGTACAGGAGAAAAACATCTTGAAGTAGAAGGATGTAAATATAATTCAGATAAATTTGAACAAGAATCTAATAATTTACCTAATTCTTGAATATTTTCAGATCTTATAGGACCATCAAAAAATTTTAATAAATGACAATTTTCAGCTATAGAAATTAATAAAGAATTTGATTTTTCAGGATCACAAATTTGACAACCATGAATTGTGATATGACGTAAATTATTACCAGAATTTTTTATAAAATCTACAAAAATTTCTAAATAAATTGGGGATTTACTTTCAAAATAAAATTTTTCCAATTTTTTTAAAGAAATTTTTGATAAAGGTAACCAATCTTTTTGTTGAAAATTTTCATTACCAGTATATTTTAAACATAATTCCACCAAATTACTAAAATTACTTAAAGAATCTAAAGGAAATTTTTCTTTTTCTAAATCTAAATGAGTTATAGAATTTGACATTTCCATTAAAGCGAAACCAACAGCACCTTCTATCCAAGGATCAAAATGAGCGGAAGGACTTATTTTATTACAAATAGTTAATTGACTTAAATTTCTTTGAACTCTAATTAAAGATGATAATTCTACCGTTATATGAAATAATGTTAAATCTAATTTTTCTATAAATAAAGCAACTTGACTTAATTCATAAAATATACTATCCATAGCTTGACGTTCATCCCAATATGATACAAGTTCCCTTAAATTTGCCAAACATTTCTTTGATTGAGGTATTTGTTCTATGGAATTTTTTATTAATTCAGCGGAATCAGAAATATTAATTCTAATAATATGAATACAAGGTGAATTTTTAAAAAAATGATTTAATAATTCTTGTAAAATAAATTGAACTTGTTTTGAATTATAAGATGATGGTTGATTTTGTTGATATTGTTGTTGTTTTATCGTATGTTGTATCCAAGATTTAACAAAAAGGAATAAACATCTCATATCGATAACTCTCAAATAAGTTGAATAATTAAAAGTTGGATGATAATTCATGATTGGTGATAAATTAATTCCTTTTTCTATAAATAATTGTTTTGTTTCAGTAGGTAATGTTGAAAAATAAGTATTAATTATTAAATAACCTTGAAATGTTTCTGGTTTTTCTTTTATCTCTTTTATTCTTAACGTATTACTCCATAATATTGGTATAACTGTTTGACACCAATATCTATCAACCAATGAACATGAATATAAAGTAGCGCAATCTTCTTCAAGATATTCAAATATTCTTAATAAACAATCCGAATGTAAAAGATTTGCCATAGTATAACCATTATTTCCAATTGATGATCTCATTATTGAACGATTGAATGATTTGTTAAAATTAAATGATCTTTTTGTTTTTATAGTTTTATTTGATTCCGGGTTACGTTTTACCCAACAACACTAAAGAAAAGAAAGAAAAGGGAAAATAAGTTTTTTTTGTGCGACGTTTTTGCCGAGTCTTTTTTGCATAGCGTCTTTTTTTTGCATTGGAAAATTCTTTTGATAAATAAAAACTTACCAGTTGTGAAAATACGCCACACATCATGACTTATTCTAATGAATTTAGTAGTTACAAATATATATATATATATATATATAATTATATATTTTTTTTTTTTTGAAAAAAAAAGAGATCATAAAATACTATTTTCAATAAAACAATTACAATTATATACCTTATATATATTTGAATTATATAAATTCAACCATATCAATTGTTTTTATAACTATTTTTCTTTCTTAATAAAGAAAATTATGTATGTATATGTAATTTTTTTTTTTATATATATATTAATTTTTTTTTAAAAAAAAAAAAAAAAAAAAAAAATCTTAGACCCAGCTAGATATGAAAAAAAACACGAAACGAAAAAAGAATTCATCCAAAAAGTTTCATTGAAAATGAAGGAATAAGTTTTTAAAGAATTACTCTTTCGGTTTTGTAACACGGAGCTAATGAGTTTTTGTTTAGAATTTCTTTTTTATACAAAAAAAAAAATTCAGGGTAATAGGCCAGTTTCACATAAATGAGGTTGTGCAACCAAAAAAAAAAACCCATGTACGTAATCAGGGTATCGGTGGAAATTGACCAATAATCCAATAATCACTTGATTTGCTACGACTTTTTTAGTGCCAATGACGTTTACCAACTTTAGTTTTTTTAAGAAAAAATAATGAAAAATATTGAGAAAAAGCGGGAATTTAAAATAAGCTTTTTAGGGGTAAGTTTATCATTTATCAATTTTACTGATTATAAGTTTATTGAAAAAAAAAAAAATGTGTATATGTGTACAGCGTAACACAATTATTAAAAAATTTTTTGCATAACTGATAACTTCTTTTATGGGATTCCGTTTTGTTGTTTTCATTGTTATTTTGTATTACTTTACAATATTTACGCCTGAATTTTATATAAAAATTTTAAGTTTAATTTTTACATTTAATGTAAACAATTTAATTTATAGGACGCAGCAAATTTTTTTCGATCGACACAGGTAACTTTCGCGTCACTCATATATTTATTCGCTCATGACCGAAAGTTTCCACCGTAAAAAAAAAGTTGGAGTTTTTATTTTTTTTTTTTTTTTATATATATATACACTTTTAACCGAACGAAAAAAAAAGAAGTATAAAAAATAAAATAATAAGAACAAGAAATAAAATATTTAAAATCGAACGAAACGAAAATAATAATAAAAAAAAAAATATTGTATAATAATTCGAGTATACGAACGTAATATGAATGTAATAATATGTGATATTTCGGGTTCAAAGATAAGTTTTTCGTGGTCTCTCATATTCTTTTTTTCGATTACATAGGTTGCATAAACGAGAGTCATATCTTAAAAAAAAATTCTAAACATTTAATTACATAAAAAATTTCATAATTATTTAAATTTTGTAGAAACTTCTGTATAATTTGAAATATAGATAAGTTTTTCTTTTGATCTTTCTGATCAAAAAAAAAAAATAAAATAAAATAAAATAAAGTAAAAGAGGATAAAACGAAATTAAAAGAAAAAAAGTTATATACGAAAAAAGATAAAAAAAAAAAAATGTTCATATGTTTTTTTCATTTGTCTATAAAATAATAAAAAAAAAAAATCAAGAGTCGAAATTGTAATAGAACAAAAATAAAAAAAAATTTCAATCGAATCGAATCATAGAATCTTTTTTAAAAGAATGGAATAATTCATATTGAATGAATATGAAAGTTGGAATAAGCTGAGAGATTGTTTTTCATTTTCATACAATCAATTCCATCAATTTAAATGAACGTATGTAATCAGCATAATCATTTAATCATTAGAAAGGTCGATGAATTACTTAAACGAAGTTATTACGAAGTTATTACAAAGTTATTTTCATATTATGAAATATTCATTTGATGGAATTGATCTATCTTTTTTTCTTTGGACAAAATAGACTTTTTATATAGATATTTTTTTTTTCAAAATCAAATTATCAAAGTAATATTAGCTTTCTGATTAGTGCATCGAATCGTTTGTTTATTAAGTTATATTTCAATAATTCGAAATGTTTTTATTTTTCTTAATCTTTGTTTTTTTTTCATGTTTTCATTAGAATACAAATCGGAAGCAAATTCCGACACAAAAGACACAAAAAAGGTATTCTAATCGTTGATCGTTATTTAAACGCCCAAAAAAACAGATCTGGGATTCTCCGCATTCCGCATTAGATCATCACTTATGAACAATTTTTAGAAATTGGACCGAAAATTAATTGGTTCGTTAGTTGCATTTATTCTTAACATCTTTTGATTTTTTTGATATTAGTCAAAATTACACATAAATATATATTTTGTTATTATATATATATGTATGTATGCATGCATCTTAACAAACATGAAAATTAATTATAAATATTTTTATTTTTCCTTATGTATTTACGAATTAAAAAAGAAGAAAGAATATTTTCTTCTAAATAAGCTTTTCGTTTGTCTTCCACATTAGGTATTTTCATATAGAATCTTAAGAATCTCAGAATATATATATATATATATACAGTATATAATAATACGATATAATGATTTCATTAAAAGAAACCAATAATAATAAAATTAAAAAACATAACAATCAAAAAAGATAATTCTCGATAAGGCAAACAGTATAGTTTCAAAATTTATAATAATTCGTTCGTTTATCGTCGATTGAATTTTTATAGGTTTTCCAGTTTTTTTTTTTTAAGGAAAAATTTTATATTACTAAATTTAATAAAAAGTATATATATGTATATATATGTAATATATTTTTAAAAATATTGTATAAATTACATGTGTTAGATTATTGTTTGTGTTTGACAAAATCAAAATATTTTAATGTTCAATCAAAAAAAATCCAGTCATTTCTCTTAATACTATCTCTTTATTCGACAACGCGTCGATTAACCGTCGATTAACCTAAAAAAAGTATTATTACCACTAATTATGGTTATATTTATAACAATGTAAAAAAAAACGCGCCATCTGATTGATTGGGTTATTTGGTTGGTAGTTGAAAATCTATCTAAAAAAAAATCGCGTATAAAAATTCACGCGTTAATCCGGATTATCCGATAATGATAATATTTATATTATAGAATTGCACAATTTATACCATTACAATTATATATAAATTAATTGCGCGTGATAATTAAACAAATAAATATGATTTCTTGTATTATGTTTGTGACACCTGAAAGTTCAAAAAAAAAAAGAATTATTCAATTTTTTTTTTTATTTTTTTTTTTTCAATTATTTATTAAAAAAAAAAATTTTATTGCGCAATCAGGGCTTAAAATAGATGATAAAATTCCGGCAGAATCCGGAATTTTTAAGAAATCGCCGGTAAAAAGTTTTATGTTCCGGATTTTTGTCCGACAAAATTTTAAGTTAACTCCATATTATCCGGTAAATTTTTACAGATTCCGGAAATAATCCGGTAAAATATTTTCTTTCCGGATCTTTGGCCGGTAAATTTTGATTTCTATTTTAAGCACTGTGCGCAATAACCTGCAATAACGGTATTAAACGGCATACTACGGAATTTCTATATATAGAACAATACTCTATAATCTGTATGCGTGATGTTGTGATCCTTTCTTTTATATGAATAAAGTTCGGCGCAGCAAACCTTCATTATTTTACTCCAATATATGGCAATTTTTCCCCCTTCTTTATATTATAGTTCTTTTCATTTGATTAAATTGCAATTTATATATATATATTTTTTTTTTTTCAATTGATTAAATTGCATGCATAAGTACAACTGATATCCCCCGAAAATTAATATATATGGAAGGTTCTTGACAAATTGGGAAAGATTTTTCTTAAAGATTTTAAACACGTGAATTCAATTTGGTTCCATATTCCATATAAAATTAAATTCTTTTTCCCATAAAATATCTCGCGTATAAAATTTTTCAACTTTTTTATCTTTATAGAAAGAAGCATTTAAAGAATTGTGATGTAATTTTATGGTGTAATTGGGGTAATTATTTGATAATTTAAACTAGTCTTAAAAGCGTTTAATTTGTTCATCTATGAAAGTACGTATAAGAGTTAGTTCGAATGCTTTGTACGTTTAATAACATTGAAAACCTTTTAGTATAAAGATAATAATAATAATAATGATAATTGTTGTTATTATTATTATTATGGTATTTATTGGCGTATTTTTTACTAACTATGTTTACCTTGTTTTAGTCTCCCTGGATTTTCTATTTTATGTATTTAGAAAAGAAATCATCTTTGACGGCCAAAAATTGATATTTGAATACAGTTAATATATACCGATATTTAATATGCCGATACATATACATATTGAAAACCTGATATAACTTATAAAACGATAAAATTTTACTTTTCCGCAATATGAGAGCGAGAATATATATATAAATATTGGTTATAATGTTGATATTATGTTATTCTTCATATGAATCCAGACATATCGTTATAACTACCCTTATAAGGTATGAAAGAATATTTTTTCTTTTCTTTTCTTTTTCTTCTTTTTTTTTTTTAAAAAAAAAAAAACTTTTATATGCTACTTACTTATATTAACGAATGAATATCATAATAATATATATAGCGGACGAGATTAGTTTGAATCAAGAGGGTTCGATCGTTTCTCGTAAACGCTCGCAACGTTAACAACGCTAACAACGCTATCAAACGTTCAAGTATACCTTTTTTTTTTGGTAATAAAATCCTTTCTCTTTATATATCATGGTCATCAGTCATCAGCATCAGGAGACCAGATGGAGTTTAAATAAAACTTAACAAAGTCCGTGTACTACGTACTTGTAAGATCATACGATATTATATAACCAATACTTTTATACATAATAAAAAGACTATCAATGATTAACTTGTTCCCCGATAAAGATCGCTCAACATATACGATTAATTTTGTGAATCACGTGAAGTGAATGCGATTTGAAACCAATTTTGACAACGATTTGACAACGATTTTTGACAACGATTTAATAACGATTTGACAATAATTTGACAACGCATCAATTTGAATCAAATACTTTTATGTACATTAATGGCTAAATTCTTTAATTGGCGTTAAAAAATCTTTTTCTCTCTCAAGTCCCGACGCGATTCGTTTGTGATGCATTGAAACAATACGAAATGATTTTATGACTAAGAATTATTAAAAATTTCTTTTAAACCGAAATTCATTGAGAATTGTAAAACAAAGTTATGTAATTAAAAATTATAGTAAAAGATCTATTTTTTAAAAAAATTACCGGTCCGGTGATACACAAAATGTTTGTCAAGGAAACAAAACACATAAAACGTTACAATATTTTATATGATAGTGCAGAAAAGGTTAGAAGCTTTGATAAGGAACAAATAATCTTTCTATTCTTGTTTGTAAAAAAAAAAAAAACTTTAATCTTTGGCCAATAACAAGATCATTAAAATTAGTCCAGACCGGTAATTAATTTATCCAAATTTAGTTTTTAAAAAAAAAAAAAAGATTCCAATTAATTTCAATGATTATTAATAAATATTACCGGAAATAATCATTTGAGAGCGCAAAAGGGAAAGATTTTACTAATAAAATATATTTTTCAAGAAATGAAGTACTACTTCATTAACGTTTTAATTTGTGTAACCGTACGAATATTGATTTTTTTGAAAAATAAAAACGATAAAATAAACAAATACTAATAAGTTATCCCAAATAGTTAAGATTAAGTTAATTAAAATATTGATTTCATCTGATATTTACAAATTGGAAAAATATATTATAAATTCACCAATTGTCGGATAAACGGGTAATCGGAAAATCGTTTATCTTTCTTACGAGATATATATACTATTCTCACAGTGTTACATGTTTAACGATATTTTTTTTTAGCCGTGTATGAATGGATTCGCGATGCTATTAAAATAATTTTCTTGAATTCCGAAAAAGTAATGGACATTTTTTTTTTTTATTTTTTTTTCTTAAGAGAGAAATTTTTTAATAAAGTATTATCAGATTTGTATTCCAAATTCAGTTTTTCGTTCGATTTTTTTATAGGTAAAGATAAAACGCATATTCAACCATATTGTTACAATAATTTATAAAATCGGAAAAAAAAATGAAAAAAATGAAGTTTTATCATCCAAGATATGTGAATGTGGCTTTGTGGCTTTTACGTTGTGTGACAATTTAATTATAGACCGTGTGACGTTGTAATTTCTTAAATTTAATTTTAGCAATTTTTGATGCATACATAATTTGTACTCTAATATTCTCCTTTCCATTTTTTTTCTTTTTTTTTCAGACAAATATTATTATTTTTCAAGGTTAAAAATCAATTTTATTATTATTGGATAATAACGGAATCAATTCCACATGCGTTTTAAATATTTCACGCGACATGTAAATCACCAAATAAATAATGTTACACACTTACACTGTTAGTTTTAAAATTGATAAAATATATATATATACTAAATATATATATGTATATATGTATGTATATATATATATATATATATATATATATTAATTATTATTACGTTATTTAGAATTCGCGTTCCAGGGTCATTCTAAGTCATTGTTTTATTTTAATGAATACTTAAAAAAATTTAATAAAGGTGAAACGAAACGAGTAATTTCATTCGTAATTTAAAATAATTTTATTTTTTTTTTTCATATACATATACATATATAGATATGGAGTAAATAAATACGTGATAATGAACTTTATAGAAAAAGAACTCCTATTTGCTACGATAATTACGTGATGAATTTATTGAAACAAACAAAGAAATCATGTATATTTGTGATATCTGTGTAATGTCAATTTATAATAAAAATTTTTCTACGAATGATCTAGTAAGTTCGTCCGGTCTAACACAAAATAGAAAAAAAAATTTTTTCTTTATGAATATATATATGTATATATTATATCCTTTTTATCTTAAGAAAGTTTCAGTTAGTACGCAATGTAAATAAACATACACACAGAACTTTTTATAGAATCTTTTTTATGTATCACGATGCATCTGAAAATTTCTTTCAAACAAGATATTACACGTATAAACATCAACAAATCTTTTTTTTGTATATATATATACATATAAATTTATTGATCAGGTCGGGTTTTACTCTTTTTGAACAATAAAAACAATACACGTAACGAAATGTTTGTTATTTAATGCATTGAATGTTATGGGATTGTGCTTCACATCTCTCAACAAGCCATCTCCATAACCCGTAAACAAATACACGTAACAAAATTATTTATATCTTTCATTATAACTTATAGATCAGATCGAAAATCTTTTACTTTGAAAGAGATGATACAAGGGGGAGAAGACACGACAGATTTTTCTAATGAATGAAAAATAAAATTCATATTATAAAAACCATTATTCCCTGTGATTAGTCGATCTAGATATCGTAAAGAATTACTATTTTAGACATTTACCTTTCGGTAAGCATCTAAATATTCTTTATTGTTTGTAATACTGTTAAATTGAATACATAACAAGTGTTTGTATTATGTGACATTATTTTATTATTTATATATGCATTTAAGTATATATCTTTTATATCACTTTGAGATATTTTATTTACAGATTTTTATTCTAACCACGTATGTAATTTCTACGTCATAAGAGACTGTAATTTTGATGTCATAAATCTTAAAATAAGTTAGTTTTTTATATGATTATATTTATATATACCTGCGAAAATGAAATCAAAGTCGTGGAAATTTTCCACCGCTTAAAAAAAAAAAAAAAATTTCAAAAAAAAAAAAAAACCCAAAAAAAAAACAAAAAAAAAAATGCCATCTTTAAATGACGCGAATCTAAAATTTTTTAGCACATCTATTTACAAACAAATTTTGTGCCAATCATATTTGATCTTCATTTTGGGTAAGAAATTATTTTTTATATTTTACGTATTATTAATTCATTAACGCTAAAAAATTGTCCAAATATAATAGAAATTTGTTCGAGTCGTTTTCCTTTTTCCTTTTCCCTTTTTTTTTATAAATGATTTTCATTTTGTGAATCCTGAAATCGTTTATTTTTCGTAATTCGTATATGGAGAAAGTTTTTTTCGATTTCCTTTTATGATTATTTGTTCATCTTTCTTTTCGAACTCCTTTCACTTTTTTTACCTTTCTTTTTTACTATTATTACTTTCTTTTGTTTTTTCTCGATTATATCTATTTTAAGTTTTATTTTTTTTAAGAGATTATAGCTAGACCTAGCAAACAAATAATTTTTTTTTTTACAAAAAAATTAAGGTTCAATCAATAAGAGTTATGATTTTTAATCAAAATAAAAATTTTTTTTTTTTTTTTTCCTTTAAAGAAAAAAATAAAAACATTATGTAACTTGAAAACGTTAGGCAATAATTGGAGGAACAGATAATGTATAAAGAACATTAGTATTTTATTTTATTTTATTTTTTAGTATTAATTATCACTATCATTATTTGTTTTTTTATATTCTTGTTTTTTTATATATATATTGTTTTATTCTTGGTTATATTATATATAATAAAATTTCAACAATTATTTTACTGAATTTTTATTGAAGACAATCGAGACAATCGCGTGTCATCTATTAATGTGAGTGCATGGGTTATTGTTATTGTCATGGGTTATACGATTATTGGTCAACATTATAAATAACATTTGGAACAGGTAACCGGTACGGTACTAACTCTTTTAAAATAAAAACATGATATTTATCATCTTACTCAATATACTTATGATCTTTATTTACAAATATGGTTAAATTTTAAAATGAAAAGTTTTATAAATAAAATTTTTCATATTTTTGGTACACATTGCGCGTTTTTGTTGTTTATCCGTACACAGAAGGCTGAATGAATGGTAGTCTTCGGCGATGTTCCATTGTTAGAATTTTTGTGATTTGTGTATTTTGTGTGAGGCATTTAAGATCAACGGTGGGCATTAAAAACACTAAATATGTAAGTACGTTTATACGTTTTATTACGTTATTTCCTCCGTCATCTTGGGTAAAGTTTATTGAACTTTAAAAAAGTTAATTAACCTATTTTAGAATTTACTCTTTTAATCCATATAGTTGGATCATTTTTAACTTTAAAATCTTAGTCACGTGAATTTTAAGATATCTATAAATTCACTCGTATTTTTCGCTAGGAAAAGGTTGTGTGTGGTTAAAAATTCCACCACCATAAGAAAAAAAAAAAAAATTATAATTCGAATAAGAACGGAAAATTAAAATCGAAACGCGTATTATCTACCAACTAATTTTCGATCTTTTCAAATTCGATCTGATCACTTAATTGTGTTTTCAGTTTTAACATTAAATTTGATTTTTTTATTTCCGTTTCCTTTTTTTTTTTTTTTTCTCGAATTACACACTTTTAAAATAAACAATAAGGCAATTGTCCATGGTTTTTTTTTAAACCATTTAAAAGATAAATTTTTTTTTTTTACATGAAATTCGCTCAAAAGCTCTATAACAATTATTCTCCTGTAAATTATGAATTCAATTAAAAGAAAAAATTTAAGAGAGACCATTTCCATTTTTTTTTTTTTTTTTTAAAAAAAAAAAAAATTTTTTTTTTTTTTAGCATTTTTATCCTTAACCATGAGAGACCTTAAAAATTATGAACAATTATACTGTATATATTTTTTTTCCCCTCTCCCAAGAAAAAATAATCGATGTTTTTCTTGAAAAATATTATAAATATTTTTTTTTTCGTTAATGTATATATATATATATATATATATAAGACATATATATATATATATATTTCTTTTTTTTTTTTTTTTACCCGTTCCAATTCTCGTTTTTAAAAAATTTGATCATCTTTTTTTTCGTGTCGCCACATTCGTTTTTTTTCTTTTTTCTTATTTTTATGATTTTTTTTTATTGTTATTATATCTAAGATTTTTCTTTTATGTTAAAATTGTCTCATCTAATGATATATTTTTTTTTTTTCTTTTTTTGATTTTTTTTCACCCAGCTAAATTCAATTTTTATGTGTAATGAAATTTAATGTCTTTTTTTTTTTTAAAAAAAAAAATATATATAAATAAAATCAATAAAAAAAAAATAAATGTAATGAATATTTTAAAATATATATAATCAAGACGAGATGATATAAAATGAAATATTTTATTTGGTAAACTCTTAAAAATATACAAAAAAAAAAAAAAAAAGACAACTTTTCAAAATCTATCATAGTCTATTCTACGTAATTTTGCTACATTTGACCCGAAAATAACAATTAATTAAAGTTTTAGACTGTCATTTATGTCGTATCAATTAATTGCATTAATGTTTGTTTGTTTTATCATTTTTTCATAATTGTATTATTAATTAAACAATTAGTTAATAAAATGATGATTTTAATTAATTTATCTTTTTGATTCTTTTTGTGGAGTTTTTTTTTTTTTTTTAACAAATTCTGTGGGGAATTCCATGGGGAATTCTGGGATTTTTTTTTTTTTAAAAAAAAAAAAACTAAAAAAAAAAAAAAAAGCCAGAAAAAAAAAGAAAAAAAGAGAAGAAAAAAAGGAAAAAAAGAAAATTGTCATATGCGAATAAGATTTGCAACTTTAGGGTGATATGACATTCCATATAAGGTCGTTTATATCAATTATAACACGAAACATAACATTTCTTTAATGCATAGACAGCTTCTGCACTACAAAAAGTAACGTTTTTTAGTAACAAGTATGTAACGAAATCGTGGAATTTAAATAACAATGTTAAAGGTTGTGAAACATTCAAACACATTAAAGCACCTTTATCTCCGGATGTACATAAAAGAAAATTTACATGATCTTTTCTTTCTTATTCGTTCAATCATAACTCTTGTAAATCAATTTTTGAATATCAATTGAATAAAAAGGAAAGATTTCAATGCGGAGATAAAAAAAAAAAAAAAAAAAGAAAGTAATGCCCCCCTGTGTAACCAGAAACCGCGAATAAATAATTAAAAGGACTTTCATTTCTCCAAACTCTCAAAATAATTAATATAACTAATTTAGGTTCCATAATGTCATCCCATCCCCATTAAATTAAAATTTCCCAACTTTTTATTTAAATTATCCTGAGTTCGGTTTAAAGTTAAATAAAAAGTTAGTCTCTCTTATTATACGCGTAAATTTTATGACTAAACTTGTTAGTCATATTCAATTTATATATATAAAGTTAGTCAATAATTCATGTTGCAAAAAATCGCGGACATTTAACTTCTTCGATAGATTTAAATAAAAGATTGAATGAACTTCCAGTCATAGAAAATAAATGCAGATTATGCCTTTTTATATATATATAAGATTATTTTTAGTTTTTAGTTCAAAATTTATGCATTTTTAAATATGCTTTATGCAGGGGGTGCATCAAATTAGAATCCACCTTGTTCGAATGGCGGGAAATTTTTTTATAATTTGATAAGAGGATTTTTTTTTTGGATTTTTGATTATCTTAAAAAGTTAATATCCTTTTTTTTTTATCGGTCAATAAAATTTGGACTTTCATTGGTTATCTGCTTACGTAAAAAGTTTCTTTAAATATTTGTAATGTTTTTACGCATGTGATTCTATTAGGTAAATTATTATTAATATCTTGTCAAACATTTTTTTTTTTTTTTTTAAAAAAGTTTTCAATGTTTCACCATAAAATGTTTGAAATCTTTGATTGCTTATTCGCGTAGAATTTTCAAGCATGAAATGATGACATGTTGCTTTATTGTTATTTTGGCTGAATCCTATTTCATTGGTATTCCAATTTGTTACTAATCCTTTCTCATTGACATTTATCTTATTGGCATTTCATATCTTTTTACTAGTAATAAAAATTCTTTGGTGTATCCAACAATTTTTTAATGAAAATCTATGAACTTTCATATACCTTAAAAGATCTGTTAGATCATCAAGATACGAATTAGAAAATTTTTCAGTTTTCTATTTTAGTAACTATGTCAATTCAACTATATAAGACCTTTAAACTTTCTTAATTTTGAAGTCCGTGGATATTCCTGGATATTTCACCAAATGATTTATAAGAAAAAAAAAAAAAAATTTCTCTTTTAAAGACCAACTTTATGAAATCACATATAAAAATCTTGATTCTATTTTCTCGTTCTATTAAAGAATCAATGGTTTTATAAAATTATGTTCTTTCAGGTAATTCATATTCTTTCGAGGAAAAAGAATCTGAATCTGAATCCGAATCTTTCATTTCATATTAATTCTTTTTATTTGTATAGGTTCGAAATCATCTACGTTTATGTGTGAACGAGTTTGGATATTCAATTTACATTCCTTTCTTAACATTTTCGGTTGAGTTTCTTTTCGTAATATGATTCGATTTTTCATTCCTTCCTTTCGTTTGAAATAATTGGGTATTGACTATATATATATGAAAAAAATTCTTTTTTTTAAACATTATCTACTTTATAAAACCTTTATGATTTATATATTAAACTGATATTTATGGATATAATAATAATTATAAAGACCAAAAAAAAAAAATGATTTCTTTTATGTAAATACGTATAAATTTTTTTGTATATAACTAAATTTGTTTTTTTTTTTCGATTCAAACATTGTAGTATAAATTGGGAGCGAATTTATTTGGTTTCTTATTGGTTTTCCTATTATTAAATCAAATTAAATATTATTATCAAATATTATTAAAATCTTTCTCTTTCTTTTCTTTTTTTTTCATTCTCTCTTTATTTATATTTTTTTTTTAGTTTCTTCCATGTAAATTCTTTACAAATTCGTTTTTTATAATAATAATAAAAAAAACCATGGATTTTTTTCGGCTAGAAAGCTTTTCACGTGTAAATGGAATCATTCATGTGAGTGTCAATTTGACCCATCAAAATTTTGGTGCATGCCTTATTATTATGCGAAATTCTATTTGTCACACATTATAGTGTGGCTAAAGTACGATTGGTCAAATTTCACGTGATACGTGAGATTTTAATTTTTTTGATTCGTTCTCGAAGAACCATACAAGTACTAATTAGGATAAGCAATATGATCATCGGAAAGGTGCAGTATTAAATAATCGGAGTAACTTACATATTAAAACAATATATTTAAATTACATTATTTTATATATATTCTAATAAAAAAAAAAATATTATTAGAAAAAAACAGGTTATTCAACCAAAATTTAAAAAATTGAAAGTTTAAATATAAAATTTAAAATGATTTTACTAAATGTTATTTAACATCATAGCATGTGTTTTGTTTACAAAATTATAGCCTAAATAAAAGAAGTTTACTCTAATCAAATTGCTCAGTATTTTTAAAAATAACCAAAAAAAAAAAAAGATTTAAATTTTTTCATGCTGCAAATACTACAAAACAAAAAAAAAATTTAAATATTTTACAATATAAATAATAATTATCAATTAATAAAATTATTTTAACTAAAAAATATAATCTAGCATTACAAAATACATAATATATATTATTGTATTATTAAGTAATTTTTACTTTAAAATAGTAATAAAATTTTTATTGTAAAATACCTGATTTATAAGAGATTAATAGTAAATTAGGTCATATCAATTAGAAATTATATTTAATGTAATATATGGAACCAAAAAGACAGAAAGAAAATAATTTCTAATTGGTTAAAATTTGAATAATATAATAATTTTTAGATAGATATGATTTTTTTCAGTTTTATTTAATCAGATTTACCAAATAAATAATATTTTTTTGCCATTTTTCAAGTAAAAAAAAGGAAGAGTTATATTAAATACAAGATTAAATTGGATCAGCTTTATTATATAAATTAAGGAAAAATTAAAATTAATTAAAAGAGGTATAATATAAAAACCTGAAACTTAAAATCCTAATATTCTAAAATTTTAATACTTAAAATCCTGACAGACAGTGATATTCTTTGAAGCTTTTAATAAAATTTTGTTGGAATTAAAAATTCAATTAGAAAGAATTAGAATTATTAAAAGGTGCTAATCTTCCAATATTTTATATATAATAAAAGTTTCCAATCAAATTTCTTTGACTATTAAATATTATTATTGGAAACTTTTAATATTTCTAATATTAAAATTGATAATTTTATTATAATAATGTAATTTTTAATAAAATAATAATAAAAAAATCTAGAATATATAATCTTACCAAATATGGTCCAGTGTAAAAAGATTTGGACCTCAAACAAATGCTAATAAAAAATTTTTTTATTAGATAAACTTTATTTTTTTATATATAAATCTTATCAGTATATATTGGAAAATATTATAAATAACATTATTACATCAAATCATGCATCATCATTAGAATTACTATAATCCTCAAATTCTTCATCAATAAATTATATGTTTTTATTAGCTTCAAAATATGCCTTGTGTTTTTAAGTACTTTTTTCTGCAATCCAATTATAATCTTTGAATTAAATTTATTTTTATATGAATTTAAAAGTGTATTTCAAACAAACAATAATTTGGATATGAACTTAATTTTGTAACTTCATCATTTACAACCATTAAAATGCCTCTAATTTGCTGAAGTATGTAGTAATGAGATGATATATTTGAAATTATATATTCATATTGTTTTTCTATTTAACAAGAAAATAATACCTTTTTTTTATGTATTTAAACCAGTACCAATAATTTTGGTTTTTACTAAACACTTGACTATTTTCTGTTTTTTGTGCTTGAAATTATAATAGGTCGTTTAAGTGTTTTATAAGATGTAAATATATGCTTACTTTAATACTAATTCTAATCTGATGCAATGTTTCCAATTGTACTCTCAGTACATCTAGTATCTCAGCAACTCACTTGCATAATATAAGCTTCAGATAGCTTTTTTCTATAAAATTAGCCTTGGAAAAACAATTATGTGCACATATTATCATTAATTTTTATTGTCTATTAGTGATTTACTACTTTATTTTAAAGAAGAAGGAAGCATCATATAATAAAAAATTTTAAGCAGTTAATTTGGGCGATTATATCCTAATAAACATATGAATTTTAGCCAGTTATGTTCAGTTATACAAAATTTTTCCTTATCATAAATCTTATCCTTTTTGGCGAAATCCAAATCTTTTTGCACTGAATCATATATAAAAATTTTTAAAAAACAAAATTTATGTAATATTGTATATTATATAATAATAATTATCATGCTCTACTGTATGATGATGATGATTATTTTTTATGTGTAAGTTTATTAATTACAATAAACTTTATTTAAGCTATATATAATACATGTGTTATAATTATTAATTATAACTATTAAGATTATTATTGAAAATAATAATAGAATTGATAAAACCTTTATCAACTGTTAATTTTGAAATTCATTCTTCTAAATTTTAATATTTATTCTTTTGAATTTCATTCAAATCTTTCAATGGCTTTTTTATAGCTTTAATATTATTGTTTGTTAAATTAATAACTTCACAATTATCTAGAAAAGGTTTAATTTTGTTAAATTGATTATTAAAAAAAATATAATAAAATTTATTAGAATATTATCATTAAGTAATGATTTTGCAATAATGAAATTGTTTGTGAATAAAGTGTAAAAAGGTTAGAAGCGAGAAAATAGAGAAAAATAAAATTGAATAAAGAAAAAAAAATGATAAAAACTAGTTTATTATAACTTAATTTGAGTTTATTAATAGTTTAAATGAATCATCATAATATCACACTATAATTTATAAATATAAGTATTAACTAATATATAAAACATATTAAAATATAAGTATTAATTAATATATTATAATATGCATTATTTAATATTAAATTATATATATTTTTTAATAATAAGTATCAATTATTATAAAATTTATTATCTAATATTTTGAAATATTAAATAATACTAGTATAAGTTAATATATAGTTCAATATTTTCTTTTTTTTGGTATTAAATGAATATAAATATTTATTAGATAAAAACAGAATTATATAATGATCACTTTTAATCTAAATAAAGTACTTCTAATGATACATTAGTTTGAAGTTTGAATATTTATTAATATAATTAACATCTTCTAAAATTTTCTAATATAATAATGTTATAAAATAGTAATTTAACATCATTATACAAATTAAGTAATATTTATAATATTTATAATATAATGTAATTTATTTTTATTTTCTTAAAATTAATTTTATTTATTATAAAATTAATTACTAATTATAATAATTTAAAAACAATGATAATAAAAAAATGATTAAAAAGTAATAAAAAAAATATTGAAAAGTAATTAAAAAGTAATTAAAAAGTAATTAAAAAGTAATTAAAAAGTAATTAAAAAGTAATTAAAAAGTAATTAAAAAGTAATTAAAAAGTAATTAAAAAGTAATTAAAAAGTAATTAAAAAGTAATTAAAAAGTAATTAAAAAGTAATTAAAAAGTAATTAAAAAGTAATTAAAAAGTAATTGAAAAGTAATTGAAAAGTAATTGAAAAGTAATTGAAAAGTAATTGAAAAGTAATTGAAAAGTAATTGAAAAGTAATTGAAAAGTAATTGAAAAGTAATTGAAAAGTAATTGAAAAGTAATTGAAAAGTAATTGAAAAGTAATTGAAAAGTAATTGAAAAGTAATTGAAAAGTAATTGAAAAGTAATTGAAAAGTAATTGAAAAGTAATTGAAAAGTAATTGAAAAGTAATTGAAAAGTAATTGAAAAGTAATGAAAAGTAATTGAAAAGTAATTGAAAAGTAATTAAAAAATAATTAAAAATAATTAAAAATAATTAAAAAAAAAAATAATTATTCTTATTTTTTAATAAATTTAAATTATTTGAATATTATAACACAAATTTAATTAAATAGATAAATTTTTATAAAAATTTTAATTTTAACTAATTTATTTATGAATTAATAAATATAATTTTTTATAAATACTATTATTATTTTTAAATTTATATAAATAAATTTATTTAAAAATAATAAGTTAATTTTATTTAATTAAATTAATAAAAATATACTTTAAATTTATAAATCAAAAAAAAAAGATAAAAAGTTAAAAGTATAAAATTCATATATATTTTATAAATATTAGATTAATTATTATAAAAATTTAATTATAATTAGATTTAATTTTATTAAACAATTTTACTTAAATATAAAACCCTTTACTCTTTTACATGTTTTTAGTTATAATTGTTTAGGTGGATGATAAGACTGGTCCTTGGGTTGGAAGCATACTTTTAATACATTGTACTGAGTACGTAGCACCTTGTATTTATTAAATAAAGTTTTGTGGCTTTAACGTCTTTAAATTTAAAAAAAATACTTAAATATAAAAAAATAATTTTATTTAATTAAAATAGTAAAATTATACTTTAAAATTATAAAATAGCATTTTGCAAAAAAATTTAATTAATAATACAAAAATAGCTAATATTTTATAAATATTAACCAATTATTATAAAAATTTAGATTTAAGCAGTTTTGATTCTTTTAAACAAACTTTATTTAAATATAAAAAGTTAATTTATTTAATTAAAATAATAAAATTATATTTTAAATTAAAAATAAAAATAAAACTTTTAAAGTAAACTCATATAAAATATCTTAAAATTTATATATAAAGGAATTTATTTTAGTTTAAAATAATATCTTTTAAAATAAGTAAAAATAAAAGAATTGACAATTTCATTTAGAAAATGCAATTAAATATTAAATATAATAACATAATATTTGAAAAGATACTATATATTTAATTTGATAATCCTGTTTTATATGTTAATTTATGTTGAGATTTATGACTTATTTATTATCATTTTTATTATTAGTATTATTATCAATATTAATATTATTTAAAAAATATAATTGTTTTTAGTTTATAAATATTATTTCAATAATTGCATTTTACAGATTAAAATAAATATAACTTTGATAAATTAGTTATATGATATATAAACTAAATATCAATAAAAGCATATATTGATTATTAACAAAAAAAAAATTATATTTAAATTTATAAAAATTGAAATACAAATACTTTTTATATTGCTAAATAATTATATATTTAATATTATATTTGAAATTTGATAAATAGATATTGTTTAAAATTCATTTTAAAAACAAAAAGAAAAGGGTGATAATATTAAATATATAATTAATTTGATATAACTTAATTAAAAAATTATTTGTAAAAAAAATTTTTAAAGATATATATAAAATTAAAATTATATATTCTATATAGATTATAACTAATTTTAACCGAGGGTGATATAACTCAGGTGATATCACCTGATTGATTTTTTATAATTTATTATTTCGATATAAGTGATTTGACCTGATTAATTTTTGCAGGTTTTTTTGTTTATTTTTTTTCCAGTTTCGCATCAAACAATTCTTTATTTCCATTATCTTCTGTTTTTCATTTTTTTTTCATCCTACTCCATTTTTTTTTTTCACTCTTTCTTCATTTTTTTTCATTCCTTTTCACTTCCTCTCATTTTTTTTCATTCCTTTCACTCTCTCCATTTTTTTTTCGTTTCTTTTTACCCCTTTTACTTGGTTAAAAGTATGCAAATATATTCTTTTTTTTCTTCTTTCATTTTCATTTTTCTTTCTTATTTCTAATTCCTTTTAGGTCTTTAAAGTTCTTTCAGTTTTATGCCAAAGGTATATTGTTTTTCATTCTTCCTTGTTTTCATTTTTCTTTCCAATTCTTATTTCTCTTTTTTTTTTAGGTCTTAATTTCTTCCAGTTTTACATTAAATTATGTTACTTTCTTTTTTTTCCTTTTTTTTTGTTTTCTATTTATTTCTTGTTTTTAATTCTTTTTTTTTTTTTAAGTTTTAGTTTTACGAACAAGATATCACGTTTTTTCTTCTCTAATCTTTTTTTTTAAATTTATTTTCATATTTCAATTTACTAACTCTATTTTTTCTTCTTTTTATGGTTTGTCTTTTAGTTAATTTATTTCTCTTTTCTTTTCATTTTCACTTTCTTTTTTTTTTCCTTTTTATTTTCACTCCTTTTTCCTTTCATTTTTATAATCATTTTGTTCTCATTAACATTTTGTCCTTATTATTATTTCATTCTCATGATCGTTTCATCCTCATTATTGTTTTGCCTCATCATTGTTTCATACTTATTATCATAACATCGTTTTATTCTTATTATCTTTTTGTTTGTCTTCTTTCTTCCCTCTTATTATCTTTTTATTTTTGTTTCTGTCCCTTTCATTTTGTCCCTATTTCCTTTTGTTTTCAATTCTATACTTTTTTATTTTCGTGTTCTTTTCCTTGTCTTTTCACTATCTTTCTTTTTTTTGCTATATTTTTCGTCCCTATCATTTACTTTGTCTCCAATTATGCTTTACATCACCATTTCATCTCCTATTATTTTTTTTATTTCTAATGATTCTTTTTTATTATTTCCATTTTCTCTCTTTTTTTTATTATTATTATTAGACTTCTTTTTTTTATATCATTATTATCATTACTAATTACATTAAAGATAAATAAGAGTACTTTGATAAACAGTATTTGAATAAATAAAGTTATAGTTTAATATAATAAATTTTGTTATTTTTGTAATATGTAATATCAGGTTAATTATTTAACAAAAATGTCAAATAAAAATTAAATTTTTTGTATAAATGTGCAATATTGAAATTTACAATAAATCAAATTTCATAAATTAATTATGAGTGAAATCACCAGGTAAAATTTTTTTATATATGTGAAATCACCTGATTTTGGTAAATTATTTATAGGTGAAATCATCTGGGTGATTTTACCCAAAGAGCAAATTAGCAAGATTCTTATAATTAAATTTTTATAATAATTAAACTAATATTTATAAAGTATAATCATATAAATAAGGTTTGTATTTTTAATTTTTTATTGTTTATTTGATTTATAAAAAAATATACAAAAAAAAAATGAAAAAATAATTAATAAATAACTATTATATTAATATATAAAAAATATAGTTATTTAAACATTTTAGGCAGAATTATGTAATGCTGGCTAAAATTAAACATGTAATATTTAACTAGAAAAATAAAAAATAGATTTTTTACAACATAAAAATTCTAAGTTTCCAGAATACATATAAAAAATGAAAAAAGAAGGGTGTGACACAGGTGACAAAAAAGAGTGTGATACATCGCAGGTGCAAAAAATGATTAAACCTATATTATAAATATAAATTTATAAAAAATTTTTATATATAACAATTTTAAGCCATTTAAATTCAATATTTTATTTTCAATACAGTACATTTTAAAAATAATAAATGGATTAGTTTTCTTTTTATTTTAATTTTTTAAAAAATTTTATTAACATATAAATTAAACTGGAATTAGAAAAAATTTTTTAATTTAATCATAATTTTTTAAATATTTAATAAATATTTAAATTAAATTAAAAAAAATAATAATATAATTATATTTTATATTAAATTTTCTCCTTTAAAAAATCTTGATTTTATTTTTTTTTTATTTTTTAAGTTTTAAGGTGTTGAAGTCATATGTGATTTTATTAGTTTGGAAAGGAATACATTGTAGCCGTAGCCAATATATAATCAATACTTCCAGTCTAAGGCCAGTTTAATCATCCACCTAAAAATTAACTAAACTATAACAGATAAAGGGAAAAGTGAAAAAAAAAGAAAAGTTGTACAAAAAGACTAGTCTATACTGCTAAGAAATAAATCTGAGTCACCTCATTTCTGTTTTAGACTCTGTGTTAACTCTTCCAATATCTTTTTCATTATGACGACTTCTGCATATAGGTCATGTTTAGAGATTTTAGACTTGAAGCTGTGATCCCGTTTAGATTTTTCGACTCCTTTGTAACACTCTGGTCTTTCTGTTGTGAGGAAAAATTCTTATGCTGTGAATTTTTTATTTGGACCTGATTGGATCCAGACGCAGAAGAAGATTTACTGGCTTTAGTAGAAGAGTAGTGGTTACCTCTATTCTTGGAATGCTTAGCCGTAATTGAGGATGTAGAGGTATTCTTCTTAGAAGAAGAAATCAGTCAGATAGCGGTATGTTTGCACCAGAAAACTTTATAGCTATACCAAAGAGTGGGATTACTGATACACTTATATAAGTGTTTTTAGGTTTTGAAGTAACCCACTATTTTTTGTGATCTGTCTAGAGATTTATTTAACTTCTTTAAAAACATTTTGATATTTAATTCGCTAAGATATGCGTGATGTTAGGATTCTATGAGTAAAGCTATATTCATCATATCAGACGAGTTAAAAATTGCAGCTTAAAATCTATCATGTTCTTTTTGTTCTTGAAGATTCCATAATGCTGAGAATTATTGTATCAGTAAACCTGTGAACAGAACTATCCACTACGTCTCATAGCTCTAAAAAAATTCAGAAGGAATGAATTTACATTGAACAGTCTTGTACTTACATTGACGTTTGGTTGATATGAAAATGATATTGTCCCAAGTGGAAAGGTAGAATAGTAACTTGTAGTTGGTTCACTTCGCAAGTATATCGTATAGTAGGATATCGCAAATAAAATTACATCCTAGGGGTGTTTGGTATCTAGTAATAATGTGAGAAGCCTTGTTGTCTTGTATCCTAATTTTCTTGTCTTTCCCATTTGATTCAAGAATAGACGCTGAAGACTCGCTAGATATCAAGGTTAGGTTAAGCGAGTGAAGTAGCTGTGAAAGAACCTCTTGTATAGTTTCAGTCTGGAAGACAACTGATTGCTGAAAAAGCTTCGTCTATATTGTTACTTATATTCAGTTTGAGTTTCTTCTTACCTTTGCCTTTACCTGACATATCAGTAGTTGTGTGAAGGTTTGTAGGATTTAATTAGTGCTAGTCAAATGATGTTTTATCTAAATTTATCTCCTGTATAATAGCTAATAATGGGGTATGTGATGCGTTGTTTATGTACCTTGTTTCTATCAGTTCTGCTTTTTGGAGATAAAAGTTCTTCGCTGAAGCAAAAGCTGAAATAAGATGCATGAAAAAAATGATCGCTAACTTATTAGAAAGTTTTGCTTGTTTAGCATGTTGTATAAGTGGTATAATATTTGGTGTTGCTGTGTATAGTCCTATTTGAGTGGCCTTCTTCTATTCCACTTGCCCTGTCTTGTTCAGTATGAAGAATGGGTTAATAAAGGAGAACTTACGTAAGCTATTATAAAATATTCTGAAAAAGTGGTTTAAAAACTCATCGTATGTGTTGTATGTACATGTTTCTTGTGTAGAAGCTATGACTGTAATGTGTTGTATCCAAAAACATGTTGAAAGTGTAAAAAAAAATAAAATTATTTTTCTGCAGAATTTTTGGTCAGCACGTTAATGGAAAAAGTTTTTGATATTTCAAAATCTTGATTTTATTATATTAAACAATATATTGGATTAGTATGGCTTTATTTGCAAATAAAAATTTGTTATAACTTTAATTAAGTTTTTTTTAAAAGTATGTAATTTTTTATTGCTTATTAAAAACATTATAATATAGATAAAGAAAAAAAGAGTTAAGAGAAAAAATTTCTTAAAATAATTAATAATAAATAAATAAATTAGTAAGACTAATCATACTATTTTTTTCAGTATTATTACTAAATTTTTTTTCTTTCATATAATTTTAAAAAAATTGTTACCAGGTATTATACAATTTCTATTTTTTATTTTATAAAATTTTATTTATCATCATATATATATCTGATTCTTAATTCTGTAATACTAGTTAAAATTTTAGTGGTAGTAATACTAAAGCAAATTAATTATACTATATAAATTATATGATCAAAGCTATTCAGTAAAATTTTCCTAGCATAACCATTAAGAAATATATGTAATTGATTTGCTAACCATATTTAAAAATGATTAGATTAATTTAACAAAAACTTTGATTTTTTTTGAAATAAAACCTGATACAAATATTATTTGACTTTTAAATTCATAATTCCTATAAGAAAATATACCTTTTTGCGGAGAAAGCAAAATTGTATCTAGAATTCGATTTTTGATTCTCTCGTGTTTTTACCTAGTTTTTTCGTCAACCAGATTACTATCTATTTTTGGAAATGAGCTGCAAATTTTGATCACGTGTCAGTAATTACTTGGAGAAATCTTGTTCAGTGATTATCTTACTTTTTAACGAAACTTTCGCCTTTTTAAAATTATTCTTTTTCTTTTAACAAAATTCTTCACTACTTTTTTCTTATACGTTTCAATTTTAAATATAAAGAACCATTTTGTATAAAAATTTTTTTAATTTAATATAATAATTGAAAGAAAAAAAAAATTTATTTTTTCTTGTTACCCACTTTTTTTCGTAATTTCCCTTCCCTTTCTTTTGTTCTTCCCTTTCCCATTTCTTGTACCCTCCTATTCTAATTCTCGTTCTTTCCATTTCCTTTCGTTCTTTCTTTCGTCCTTTCTTCCCCTTTGCCTTTTTATCCTTACACTCTTTCTCGTATTTCCATTTAGACGGGTCTTTCGAAACCGGATTTCAAGTCTTCCTGGATCCCCTTAAACGCGCGAGTTCTCTTATTTTTCTTTTTTTCTGATTTTTGTAACTTAACGATCGTTTATTTTCTTTGTTTTTTAGAGAATTTGTTTCTTCGAAGTTCTTTGACATATGGGAGTTTAGTGGGGACTTTTTACTTTTATTTTGTATTAATGAATTCTTTTAACGAAACTAACGTTTTGTTTATTTTCTTTTATAGATGGTGACGTGTGGGAAATTCTGTAAGAGGGGGCTTTTTACTCTTAAACGCGTGGGAAATTCAATGAGGGAAGTTTTCTTCTCTAAAATAAATAATTCTTTTAGCGAAACGTTTCTAACGTCTCGGTTTTCTTTCTTTTTGTAGACGAGGTATTTGGACGCGTGGAATATTTGGATATCAGCAAGCCGAGAAGCGATCTCGTTACCAAGAAGACAGGGTGTTATAGTCTTTCAACTTGTTAGACTTAATTTCAGCGTATTTTTTAAAAAAAATTTTTATTGTTTAACGAACTTAATTAGCAATTCGTTTTTTTTTATTTTGCAGGTAGTCGGTTCTTCGGATCTCAAGAAGTGGGTATCAGTATTTTTTTTTTAAAGTTGTTTCTTAAAAAAAATTATCTTTTTTTTTTTTTTTTAATGGAATGATCATTAACGTTTAATTCTTTTTTTTAGGCGATCGGTTCCTCAAATTTCCTTGGATGTGGATTTCGGTAAAAGTGGAGCTCTTTGGAAGCAGGTTTATACTATTTAACGAGAGTATTTATTTTATTTTATTTTTTTTTTGAATTTTTCCTTTTAGTAAACATAAACTATACGTTTTTTACTTTATTTTTTTTTTTAGATGGCCACTTGGAATTTTCGATTATACTCTTAGTGAAATTGTTCTAAATACACCTGATCTATCTTCAAAGATCCATCTAAACTTTTTAATTTATGGTCTTGGACGTGTAGAATTTCGGTGGGAAAATTTTTTTTTTTTTGAATATATTTTTTAACGAAACGGTTTACTAAATTTTTTTCTAGGGCCGGTTCCAATTTTGAAGCACCAGGATATTAGGTAAGTTTCGAAAATATTTTTGAAAACTTCAAAAAACTTTACTTTTCATCATTTTAACGAGCTTTATTAACAGTTAGGTGACCGTTTTGTCTAACGAAATGTTTCGATGTTTTTTCTTTTGTAGACGGGCATCTGACACGTGGAAAATTCGGTGAGTGAGGATTTTAATTTTTTTAATTCTTTTAACGAAACGATCACTAACGTTTCGTTATTTTTCTTTTTCTTTTTTTTAGGCGATCGGTTCCTCGTGGATGTGGATTCCTGTAAAGGTGAAGCTCTTTGGAAGTGGCATTTCGGTTAAGTTTAATATCTCCCCTCCCCTTAATTTTTTTTATTTTTACGAACGGTTTCTAACTGTTCTTTTTTTTTGTCTTATTAGACCTGTTCTTCGGACGCGGGATATAGGTTTTCGGTAAGAGCTTTTTTTTCTGTTTTAATTTATTCACCCTAACGAAACGTTTACTAACGTTCAACTTTTTCTCTTTTTTTAGAAGACTAGGACCTTGGATGTGTAGATTTTTCTGTCTCTAGAGTCAAGAATTTGACTTTGGTTTTCCTTTTGAAAATTACTATGAAAACCTTTGTTACGTGTAATGTTGATTTGTTTACTATGTCTAGGACGCGTAGGTTTGTGGAATTTTGGTAAAGATTTTTGTCAAGCTTTAAATTCTATTTTAGCGAAATTTACATTTTATTCTTTATTTTATTTTTATTTTTTTTTTTTTTAGGCAACCGGTCTTTAACGAACGTTTGCTAATAATTCATTCCTTTAATCTTTTTATTTTCAAAAAACTCTTCAGGTCTCTGGACATGAACTCTTATTTAGAACCCTGGATATTGAAATTCGGTAAGTGTAATACAATTTGGTTTTTTATTTCTTTACTCCGTTTTCTAATGAACGGTTACTAACATCATTTTTTTTTCTATATAGTTCTTCTGAAATTCTTTGAACATGGAAATTTGGTGGTCGTTTTATCTATAAGTACGTATGATGTAGTAGTTTAGTGATATATTTGTTGGTTAGTGTTAAAAATACACTAATAATATTTTAAAAAAGTTGTAAAAATATTATAAAATGATTCTAAAGATACAAGTACAATGCGATTTTTCAAGCGTCGGAAATGGGGTTCTAACGTGGTTGTCAAAATGATTTTTATTATATAAAACGTTTTTACAACCATTTTAAAATCTGATTATTTATGATATCATAAAAGCATTATTAATCTTGAAAAAATCATTTGTCCAGTAAAGTGTATGCGAAGTATGTTTTTGGTCTTTTATAATGCGATTTAGTTACATGTATATAATAGATACGGTTTATCATATAATATTATAAAAATTTAAAAAATTTAATCTATTTTATTGGTCAATTATATTAATATAAAAAAGAAATAAAAATTTTGAATCTGTGATTTACTGACCCGATCGGGATATGAAAACCGAATTTATAACTTTGCGTCGCCTAATTTTCTTTTTTGCGTTTTATCAAAATTTGCGAAAGAAAGAGTGTGTAGCGGATATTAAAGTGTAGAATTTGCACATGACAAATTCGCTAGTCTACTGTAAATAGTTGAGAAAATCGGGTTAAATTACATAATAGTGCGGAATCTGACGTCACGGTAAACCAAAGTACTAATTGTTATAAAAACCAAGTTTATTGGCATAAAATTACGCTATTTGGCTTACCTTTTATATTGAAAGTCCGGTAAATTTAGAAATAACTTACTACTTATAAGCTTAAAGGATTTTGATGTTGCGAATAATAGGTTGGGCTCATAGGTATAATTTTTTTTAATTTTTACATTATATTTAAAAAATTAGTACTTTAATTTGCCGTGTCTTCAGATTCCGCGCACTATTATATATTACTATATATCAGTTTTTAATAATTAAATCCTTTACTTTTTACATGGATCACGAATTAAGGATTTTTTAACGGAAATCTACTGAAATAAAGTCGCAGTCAAATCGCAGTCAAATCGCAGAAATATTGTCTTTTCAAGTGATTTTAAATAAATATGAATTTAAAAAATTTGATCTCAACTAAGTCGTGTCGTAGCACAATAAATTGAAATATCTGAAACCTATCACTCAGTTATTGATAGCGCAACTGTTCCTATTAAAATATAAAATCTACAATCTAATAAATAATACGTGTTGATTGATATGATTGATGATATAGAACTCATATTTCCTTTTTTGATTGGTAATCGGTTTTGTTATTAAAAATGATTAGTGCATCTAATCTACAACACAAAATGTTATACATCTATTAAATAACATGGAAATTTGTATAATAGTCTTGTCTAATTTGAATATATATATATTCAGGGGTCTATGCATAAATAGTAGAAAGTCCTTCGCTTCGCTTCAGATAATTAATATACAAAATGTCTCAAACTCATAAAAATATTTGGATTGGAAACCAAAGATACAAATCTTATGATTACATTACATCATGCATATACTGACATATACATATAATTAAATTTTAATTTATATAGGAAGATGCAAAATTAAAAACTTTGGTAAAAAAATATAATAAGAGAAAGTGGAGAGATGTAGCAATAGAAATGAAAACCTGAAACGCAAAACAATGTGATAGTAAGTGAATTTTTTTTTTAATCATAATTGTAAAGATTTATTCTAGTTTTATACTTACAAATATTGTATTCATGTAATTAGTTAACAAGGATCCATTATATGAACAATAAGAAGCAAAATATTTATTTTGTTGTATTACATTTAGTGTATTGCAATTTTATTTTTATCTTTGTTTACTAATATAACATAAAATTTAAGTGACGTAACATGTGCAGACAAATGGATATCACCACGTAACCTTAATTAATCATCACCTTTCATAAATATATAGTCCTTTGCTTCGTTCTAGACAATAAAAAATAAATTTTATGTATAGTAGTGATTTACAATAGATCTAATCATATACATATATATAAAGAAAAAAAATTTTATATATATATTAAAAAAATTTTTTTATAAATATTTTTTTAATTTGATAATTATTTTTTTACATATTTTAATTTTTATAAATACAATATTATATTTAATATTTATAAAAAAATCATGTTTTTATAAATATTTTTTATTTTTATTTTTTATTTATTAAATTTTGAACAAATAAAATTACTTTTTTATGTTTAAGTAAAGTTATTTAGTACTAGTATTAAGAATACTTATATTTCAATTTTTTTAAGGTTAAATAAATATAATATTTATAAAAAAATTTGTATTTTCAAATAGTACTACCATATATTGTGAGCTATAGTATTCTTTTATGCATAGTATTTTCCTTTTTTTTATTTAAAAAAATTCTATTTTTTATTAATTTTATTATTTAATAAATTTAGTTTTGTCCAGATATTAATATGTAAAAATAATTTTCTAATTATTATGATAACTTCAAAATTTTTTTTTCATTTTTAACTTCAAAATATAATAATATCATTTTAGTTAAATAAAATTACCTTTTTATACTATTTAAGTAAAGTTATTTAATAATATTGAATCTATTTATATATAAATTTTTATAATAATTAGTTTAATATTCATAAAGTATTAGCTATTTTTGTATTATTAATTTTTTTGTAAAAATTATTTATAATTTCAGAATATGATTTCACCTTTATATACTTAAATAAAGTTGTTTAATAGACTTAAATTTACTTATAATAAAAATTTTAGAATAATTAGTCTAATATTTGTGAAATATAACCAATTTATTTTTAATTTTAAAGTATGATTTTTTATTTTAAATCAATTAAACCAATTTTACAAATAATATACATTTTTTTTAAAAAATATTAAATTTGTCTAAAATATATATAACTTTATAAAAATCAATATAATTTGCAAAAATTTAATATTATAATCAGGGTATACTATACTATACCAGTACAATTAATACAATATGTACTTGTACTGCACTATACTAAGATTTTTTAATACAGTATACTTTTTTAAAACTTTTTTTAAATTTAATTTATGCAATTATCTTGGTATTTAATAATTCAATTTGAATAAACTTTTTTTTATTTTGTAAAGTTCAATAAGATCTATAAAACAAAAAAAAATTCTTATATATTGAATTACTAGATGTCAAAAAACTTACTAAAAATTTTTGGTTATATTATATACTATATAATAATATAAAATAGTACAAATTAGTACAGTATACTAACTATACTATGTTGTACTGTACTGTACTGTACTATACTAAAATTTTGCTTAGTACATTGTATTTTTTCAACTCTGATATAATATATTGTTAAATTTGATTTAATTTATTAAAAGTTAAATTAAGATTTTGGTTTAATTTGCTAAAATTTAAATATAATATATATTAAAAATATTTAGAGTTTTATTATTAAAATTTTGGATCATAACATATTCTTATCAATAGTAGCTATAGTATTATTAGATGAGTTGGCTTAATACTTATTAATATGTATTTTCAAATTAATTTTAATAATAAAATTTTGCACTTGTTTTAACCAAAAAAAAAAAAATATTAAAATTTTAATTTTTTTTAATTTTTAAATTAAATTTTTTTTTATTATTAAAAATTATTAATCCAGCAATATTTTTTTTATTTTTTATTATTAAATAATTTTTACTTTATTAATTTTATATTAAAATTAAATTAAAGTATATAATTTATTTATTTTTAAAACTTTTATACTATTTTAAAAAATAATATACAATTAAAATAATTTTTTAATTAAATAAAATAATTTTTATTTATTTATATGCAATTTATTATATTGTTTAATATAAAAAAATCTATATTTAATTAAAATTTTTTTATAAATATTATATTAATATATATAAGTAAATTCATCAGTAATTAGTATTATAAGTTAAATTAAATCAATAGAGTTAATACTAATTAATTTGAAAATTTTTAAATTACAATTCAATTTAAAGTTAATAGAATGTAAAATTAATGGAATTAATAAGATTAATAGCTTAAATTAATATAATTGATAAAAGTTAATGAAATTAATATTAATAATTCTATTAGTTTAAATTAAAATTTCAAGTTAATTAATTTAGTTTAATTTTGGTTTTAAGTTAACTAAATTAAACTATTAATAACATTACTTACAATAAAAAGTAAAATTCAAATATTTACAAATTTTTAAAAAAATTACATTCACTATTACTATTTTAAATTTAATTTAAATGCTATAGATATAAAATTTTAATAAAAGAATTGCTTTATTATTATCTATAATTTTATAATTTAAAAAATAATATTTATTAATCTAATATTTTATTTTTTTAAATTTTAATCTAAGATTTTGATATTAAAAAATTTTTCTTTTTAAAAAACATTTTTTTATATTATATAATAATATATACTTATTGTATAGTATTTAAGCAATAATGTACTGTTTTTAATTAAGGTCATTTGATAGGCTTAGATTGTGCCACGTAAGTGGCACAATTTGGCCATCAAATTGCTGAAATCAAAAACAGCAGAGTATTGCCTAAAGACCTATATAATAAGTGTTTTATTATATAGATTCTTACGATCATACTATAAAATCATTAAGTTTATTTATAGTCTATTTGTCTATTTAATGATTTTACTTTTTTTTACTTTACAATACTCTTTTTCTTTTCAAACTTCAACATGAAAGTTCCGTGAAAAAATAAGGTTATTATTAACATACTGTATTATTGTATGTTATTAATTATCATTAAATTTTATGATTTTGTATTTTATAAATTTAGATATCTTCTTCAGTTGTTTATACTAAACTTACGAAAGAGCAAAAAGAATAATATAAATAAAAGCCTGTTGTTGAAAATACCCATTTATGCAATGTTCATTTATTATATATATCTCTAATAAAGTTATTCAATAAATGTAAAAAAATATATAGTGTAATCCTATAAGGATATATAATAATATTAATTTAATAAAAGGGTTTAATCATTTTCCATACCTGCGATGCATTACATCCTTTTTTGTCACCTGTGTCACACCCCTTCTCTTTTCATTTTTTTTATATGTATTCTGGGGACTTAGAATTTTTTTAGTTGTAAAAAATCTATTTTTCACGCCTCTAGTTAAATGTCACATATTTAATTATGCCTGGCATTACTGTAATTTTACCCAGAGTGTTCAGAGTATGATGTATCACAGGTGCAGAAAAAAATAAAACTCTTAATAAAATTATATATTATTAGAAAAAAATAAATTAAAAATATAATAAAATATAATCTTAATTATAATTAACTGGAATTTTATTAAAATTAAAGCTATATTTTATATTTATTATTAAGAATATAATAGAACAATTTTAATAATTTTATAATAAATTATTAATAAATATATTAAAAAAAAAAATTTAAATAACAAATATTTTTATTAAATATATCTAATAAAAAAAAGATTTTTTCATAAAAATAAATCTAATAAGTATTTGACTATGATTATAAAATCTTAAAATTAAATTGATAATCTAAGTTTTATTTTTTGTTATAGATTTATTTATATTTTAAAAATTTGTTAAATAATATAATCAAATTTTTTATTAATAAATAAGTTTATTTTTAAATTTTAATAATTTAAATATTATTTTCAAATTGATTAATTTATATTTTACTTAAAAAGTATTATAACTTATTATATAAAATCAGGATAAAATTTAAAAATCAATTAGAAATTTATTTTATAATTTAATAATTGAATTTTAATAAAAAAAATTTTTTTTATAATTTTTAATTTTCTTTTTAAAATAATTAAATAATTATAAAAAAATATTTTTTAAAAGATAAATAAATTTTAAATTTTAAATCCATTTATATTTCTGAAAAATTCTTTTTTGTAATTATTTAGTAATCTATAGTCTAATTTGATGATTTTTTTTATTTTAAAAAAAAAAATTAAAAATTATAAAAAAAATTTTTTTTACTAAAATCTAATTATTGAATCATAAGATAATTCTTTAATTAATTTTTTAAATTTTACCCTAATTTTATATAATAAATTATACTGTTTTTTAAGTAAAACATAAATTAATTATTTATTTATTAAAAGAATTATTAATAATTTTATTTTGTTTTTATTTAAATTGTATAATAATAAATTAATTATTTACTAAAATAGTAATTTACTTATAAAATAATCCAAATATTATTATTAAAGAAATAATTTTTTAACAAAAAAAAATATATATATTACAGAAACCTATTTTTCTTAATATGCAATAACTGTATTATAAATGAATTATAATTATATAGTAACTACATAGTGTAATGATAATTGTATAATGAAATCATAGTAAATATATAATTACTATATATTAAGAAAATTAAGTTTTTATAATATATAATTAAAATATAAATAAAAAAATTTAAAATAATCTATTATTATATTTCTATATATAATTTTTTAAAAATTATTTATTATTTATTATTTTAGTAATTATATATTATTTTTTTTTTATATTTTTATTATAATATTTTAAAAAAATTAATAATAATTTATAAACTAATATTAAAATAAAATTAATGTAACGGTTAATTTAATTGAATAACCAAATAAAAATATTTATATTTAAAACTTTTATTATTTAAAGTTAGTTTATTAACTAATTCTTACTTAAAAATAAAAAAAATCATAATAATATATAAAGTAAAAGTAAGAAAAATTATTAAAATTATATAAAATAAGTAATTTTAAACAGTATTTTATACAAATCAAATTTTTTTTCTTCAAATTTAATTAATTTGAACTTAATTTGAATTTGATTTAAATTTAAAATTAATTATCTTAAATTTAATAATCCAAATTTTACAATTTTTTTTGTTTAATAATTCTTATCTTTTACATAAAATTTGGATATTTAAATTAAAATTATTTATAAATAATATTTTTAAACTTTAAATTCAATTTAAATTATATTATATTATAATTTGATTTATAAGAAATATTAATTTTATTATCTTTTTTATTTACTAAATAACATTATATATGGGACTAGTATGGTAAAACAAAAGGCTTAGTACCAAAAATTTTTTTTTGAAATTTTATTATATCTGTAATTTTTAGTAAAATTGGTAAATAATTATTATATAAATTTAAAAATTTTTTTTGATATTAAGTCTCTTGTTTTGCTATATAGATTCTTATATATTATTATATATATTATATATAATTTTATATTATCTTATAATAAAGTTTTTAAAGGAGTCCGCTGAAGGATTCACTTCAATCATCATCTAGTAATGATAAATGCGGAGGGAAGAACAAGAATAGCCAGAAGAAGAAAGATAAGAGTACAGGCACTTCCCCCTCAAAGAAGCTGTCAAAACGGCAATTGCATGCTGAAATTGTAGAATTAAAGACAGTTTTGATGGATTTTATTCAGAAGCAGTCTCAAAATTAGTAATAATTAGTAGGATTTTTGTTTTGCTTCCCTAGATGAGATAGAATTTTTCTTTTTTTATACCCCCTTTCCCCTTTATTCGTTTATATGTATGTTAATTTTGAGGCAGTCTGGTGGGAATGGCCTTCGGGTTGTGAGTATACTTTCAAATCTTTGTACTGAGTGCGCAACCCGCACCTTGCAGTTTTAAATAAAGTTTACGCTAATCAATGCCTTTATATATAAAAAATAAAAAAAAATAAAAAAAATATAATAAAGTTTTTAAATATTTTTTTTTTTTTTATTTTTAATATTTAAAATTTCATTATATAAATTTTAGTATTATAATATGATTATAGGCAAATTACTTGTGATTTTTATAATTTACTTAAAAATTAATCAATTTTAGCATTAGTTTCTATAATATCTTTACCTTAAATTCATATAGTAATGTTTACCATTCTTAAATAGATCAGTTTTTAAATTTTTTTTTACTAAAATCTTTTTAAAAAATTTAAAAAAACTGTAAAAAAAAAAAAAAAATAGAAAATAAAAAAAAATGATAAAAGAACTATAAAACAAAAAAAAATAAAAAAGTAAAAGGATAGAAAAAAATGGAAAAAAAAGAAGAAAAAAAATAAAATAAAAATAAGAAGAAAAAATAAAAAAAAATAAAATTTAGTTATTAGAAATTTATTTAATGTTATAATTAAAATGTATTTATTTATAATAAAATTTAATATCTGGTATTTTTAAAAGTACTGTAAATTAAATATATTTAGTAATATTAATTATATATGTTTATTATATTCTGAATGTATTTTAAGCACTTTTTTTTTTACTGGATATAAGAATTTTTAAAGTTTAAAAAAAAATTTATTTAGTAAAATCGTTAGTAATAATAATTACCAGCACTCATAGTGAATATTTTTAAATTAGAAGTTCTTATTTTCGGAGGAATATGATAGGGGAAAAGTTGAAAATCCTTAGGAAATGTCATTTGAAAATGTTAGTAAAATCGCACTAAACTATTAAATAAAAATAAGACCAATAAGTAAAATCGCGTCTATCACCCAATTGCGCCGAACCAAATCAGCCAAATAGCCAAATGACCAAAATTAGTAGCTCTAATTTACTAAATTTACGTAAAAGATTAACTCAAAATGGTACCATAATTGCACTTAAGTTTAACAATTGTTGTACAACCTTACACTGTTTAATGTAATATCGAACAAACTCTTAAAGAAAAGGTAACTTAACAAAGAGAACCGTTATATCCATTTATCCTTTTGGATAATAGAATACGAAACTCAGTAACTTTATCTTCAGTCAAAGTCCGAATCCAAAATGGTAATTCATATATGCTAGGGCTGTTATATGCATTAACTTAATAATAAGAGTCGTTGATTGTCCTGCACTCCTACTTTTATCACGTGAATATACCACGTGATATGATAACCCACTTAATAGATATCATAGATATTTTATTATACGATAAGAATTCAATAAGGAGGAACATTAGTGTTGTGTAACTGCGCCTATGCGTATCGGTCTTTTTAACAGTTTAAATAAGAAAGATAAGAATTCAGTATTTGCCATTATTTTGACACGAAATTTACCCGATCCGTTTATGGAATTATATATGTACTGAATATAGCATCATATCGGTCGATTTGCAAAGTAAAAACCCATCAAACATTATTAAAATATCACATCATTTTCCAATCGGCGGATATGATTATTAAAGTTTAGCAAAAGCCAAGAATTACATTAATAATAAAGTAGATACTATTTGAACAATTTATTCGCATTATTAAAATCAGAACTGAATCATCAGGTTCATGAACAAAAATAGTTAATATATATGTATTGCTTAAAAATCAAGCATTAACCGAATATATTGTTAAAGACGAATAAATCGGTAATAGAATATAAATTGGAAATAGATCCGATATGACATTAGATGATAGATTTTCATATTTATAATATTTCTTTCACACTTATTAGGAAAGCCCTTTCAAATTTTTGTTATTTATAAACGGAGATTTGTTATAAATTTTTATGCAAAGTGAAGCTCATACAATAAAATAGTTAATTTGATTATTTTGTCTATTTTATTCAAAGCGAAGCCATTATCACGTGATCACTCATGTTACACGTTTCAAACGCGTACTTGTGTGCACATAGTAGATCCAACTTCCATTCTTCCATTAATGTTTTCCATGTAGAATTTAAAAATACCTTTATCTTGATTATTGAACTTCCTTTTTAAAGTCTCATTCAAGATTGAAATTTTGTGTAATGTATCTTTTACTAATCTAATATTAAGCTCAAGGATTCAGTGACAATACGTAAACTTGTTGATTCCTTTTTTTTTTGTTCGTATTTGGCATAAGTGAAAGGTTTAGTATGTGGCATACGTGAAAGGTTTAGTAGTTAGCCCCTTAAATTTTAATTATGCAATATGCATTCTATTTCGAGTTCGTGGCGTTCTATTGTATATATATAGTTATGTACATATATAGTTAAATAATTAACATTGATTGGCGTGTTAATAAACATTTTTTTTATGAATAACCTTTTAAAGTTACTCAAATTAAAATCTGCATAGTGGTCTGAAAGTTTATAAAAAAGCGTGAAATATCTTTTGATGAAAAATGTGGTTTGAAAACCCACCAAAAAAAAAAAAAAAAATTTCAAACAACAAACAAAAAAAAAAAAAAAAAAAAAAACTTTTCCTTTGCCTAATTCGAAATCAATTCGACGCGTATTTTCGTTTTTTATAATCAAGAACGATTTGATGAGATCAGCTTCGAAGTGGTAAGCTTATGAGGTCAAATATTGTGTTGGTTATAAAATTTATATTAATAATATATTTATCAGTTCGAAGATTAGAGGTCCAAACTATGGTTATTCTCACTAAACTGGCCATCGCACATTCGGTTATCTTTTTTTTTTTTTCCTTGGAAAAAAAACTTTCACTTATTAAAGTTATCGTTATATGATACTTTTATAAATTTTGGGTTATAATAAAATTATAAGATCATAAGCACACGTTAAGGTATTGTAAGGAATCTAATAAGTAAAAGAGATATTTACTACAATAGAGCGGTAGAGAATACTTCGTGTTAAACGTTTTATTGTATATATTAAAAATTTGTAAATATCAACAACGTTAGAATTTTGTTTATATTCGTAAATAAAAAAAAATCGAAAATTATCAAATTTTAATATTTTATTATTTGATCGTACCTTTTAATAAATTTGTTATTATTAATACAATATTAAAAAAATAAATTATATAATTAAGTAATAATAATGGACTTTTCAATCAGATCAATGATATAATATCCTAATTTGTATTGATAATGAACGTTTTTGAATTACGCGAATTGAAAATATTGAAAATCTCAGCTTTTCAGCAAATCCAAAATTTTACTCTCAAAAATTTCCTAAGCTGGCTAACCATTTCCTATCCCTAATTTTACACGCTGCGTAACATATAATAGCCAATCAATTTCGCGCTCAGTATATTACTGTTCACATTATTCGACGTTTATTTGATCTTACCTAAATACGTTAATTTACTTCCCATGTAATTTAGCACAAGCAGCATATTATATATGAGTAGTGTCGAGTTACAAGTTACATTGGTTACCAGTCGAACACTAATTCGTCATCCTTTAATTGGATTAAATGAATTCCGCAAATTCTCGGTTTGAAATTTTCGGTTTAGTGAGTATTCGATTTAAAAGTATAAATCAATATTATTAAATTATGCTGTCCACCGTATATATTAAATAAATATTCGCTGGTGTGATATTACATCTTATAATTGATTTACCGATGATAAATAATATGGAATATATTATTAGACAATTACTATGTCCCGGGTATGAAATTCTCCTTTAGATATATATTTTATTTTAGAAGTAACAAATGATTGATTAAGCTTTCATCTGATATTAAGAAATACATTTAATACATTTGTAATTATTTTGTTATAATTGATTGGAATAATATTATTGCCTAATATTTTCATAAACAGAATTTGAAAATAAAAAAAAAGAATTAGGTTTTTACAAAAGGAATTTTTTTTTTTTAATCTGTATAAAAATTAAAATTTTATATTTATTTAAATTTAAACCTTTCTTAAAAAAAAAAAATTTATTAAATGAAAAATCAATCTAATAAAATATTACTTCTAATATACTATTAAAATATTTGATTAATTTACTAATAAAATATTAATTATAAATAAATTAATTATACAGTTGGTTTTTTATATACTAATTACATCTTTTAGAATTATATAAAACATTTTATAATAAATTTCTTGATAAGCTAAATTTTATAAGTAATTTAAATATAAAAATATAATTATTAGTAGAGATAATTTATACATCGCCCCTGCGATATTATCGCCTCCATTTTGTCACCTGTGTCACACCTACTTTTTTCATTTTTTCATATATATTCCAGGGACTTAAATTTTTTTTTTGTAAAAAATCTATTTTTCACATCCTGTTAAACGTCACATGTTTAATTTTAGCCGGCATTACATAATTCTGCCCAGAGACGATGCGTCGCAGGAGCGACGTATAAAATTAGTATTATATAAATATTAATTTTATTTAATTTATATAATAATAATATTATATATCTAATTAAAATAAATTATTTTATATTAACCTATAACTTTGCAGTAGTAAATTTTGGTTAAACATTATATAATTTTAATATGTATTATGCATTATTCTTTATTTAAAAATATATGCATTATCTTAATAAAAATTACATATAATAAAAAGGTAATTTAAATGTTATAATTATATTTTATAAAAGCATTATATATCAACTTCTATTAATTAATAAAATAATAATTTTTGATTTTATTTTATTATTTCAATTTTTTATTTAACTATAGTACTATTATAGTGGCTGTCATCTATAAATTACATTATCTGAAATTTTAAAAATGTGTTTATTTATATAGTGTAACTTATTTTTACAGTACTTTATTTAAATATAAATTTTGCCATATAAACAGCAAAATTTTTTTTTGCTATATTCTATGAAATTTTTATAGATTCCATAAAAAATCCATGAAAAAAAATCTGAAATTTTTCACTTTTATTATTGTTACTTACTAAAATTACCTATTTTTGATCTATAATAGAATTTAATATTATTATTAAATCTTATAAGACAAACTGATAGAAATGTGCTAATAAATTTCTTGATAAGCTAATTCTTATAAGTAATTTAAATTAATTTAAATATATAAATATAATTATTAGTATTACATAAATATTAATTTATTTAATTTAATATTATATATCTAATTAAAATAAATTATTTTATATTAACCTATAACTTTGCAGTAGTAAATTTTAGTTAAACATTATATAATTTTAATATGTATTATGCATTATTTTTTATTTAAAAATATATGTATTGTCTTAATAAAGATTACATATGGGGGGAGTCTTTGCAATAAAAAGATATGAAACTCAAAAAATTTTTTAAATTTATTTTATATGCTAATTATGTTTTTATATTATCGCCATTTTCGAATTGCTGTGATTAGGTGATTTATCGATCAATTAAAAAAAAATACCAAAAACAGCCAAAAACAACTGAAAACAATTAATTTATCAAAAATACTCTTATTAAACACATATAAAAATACTTTTTATAAATATTTTTCTTAAAAAACACTAAACTTGCTTTTAATATTCTTTATTATGTTTATAAGATGTTTTACAATATGTTTTTTTATTTATTAAAAACTAAAGATCTAAATAAAAAAAATAGTTAGAAATAAAAAAAAAAGAAAGAAACGAAAAAAAAAAAAAAAAACTAATAAAATAAAAAAAATATTACCTGTTACTTAATAGTGAACTTTTAGAATCGTTAGAAATCAGTTTTTAGAAATCGGTCTCTAGTAATCAGAGGAATCGGTTTATAAGCTATTGTGGTAAAAAAGGGTAAACGATAAAAAAAATATTAGTAAAGTTTGTATAATGATGGCTTAGTATTACACAGATCAAATAATGTCTGTGATATTTATAGTAAAAAGTGATTTTAATTTGTGTAATCTAAAATCAATTTTTATTTATATAAAAAAAAACCACTAATCACAGTAATTTGAAAATGGCGATAAAATAAGTGTAAATTTAATATTAATTAAATTTTTATTTTTTTTGAGTTTCGTACCTTTCTATTGCAAAGATCCCATATAATAAAAGGATAATTTAAATATTATAATTATATTTTATAAAAGCATTATATATCAACTTCTATAAATTAATAAAGTAATAATTTTTGATTTTATTTTATTATTTCAATTTTTTTATTTAATTATATTGGCTGTCATCTATAAATTACACAATTTGAAATTTTAAAAATGTGTTTATTTATATAATATAACTTGTTTTTACAGTACTTTATTTAAATATAAATTTTGCCATATAAACAGCAAAATTTTTTTTGCTATATTCCATGGAATTTTTATAAATTCCATAAAAAATCTATAAGAAAAAATCTGAAATTTTTCATATTTATTATTGTTACTTACTAAAATTACCTATTTTTGATCTATAATAAAACTTAATATTATTATTAAATCTATCTTATAAGACAAACTGATAGAAATGTGATCATTTTATTGGTTTGGTTTTTTTTTATGTCACTTAGTTCATGATTTATAAAAATTTAAAGTCACATAATATTATGATAGTTTATAAATAATAGCTATTATATTTATTTTTTTTTTACTTATTAATTATTCTTTTTATAAAAAATCTTTTATTTTAAATAAAGAATTTAAAAAGTTATTATTTCTTTAAAAATTTCTTAATTTTTATCTTATATTAATATTTAAATAAAAATATTAAAAAAATTAAAAATAATTAATAAATAAAAAAAAAATATCAAAAAAAAAAAAAATTTTATTTAATTATTAAATTAAAGTAATTTAAAAAAAAAAAAAAAACAAATATTATTTTTTTTAAAAAATAATTTAAAATTATTTTTATTGTATTTTTTTTATATAAATAATCAGTACAGTATTTTTATTATTTTTTTTTATTATTTTCAATTATTTTAATATTTTTAATATTAAAATTTAATTATATAATAGTCAGTGGTCATATCAAATTACTTGTCAATCATTAACTAAATAATTTTATGTAATTATAATTGAATATTTTATCATGTAATTAAAAAAAAAATTTTTTAATATACAGTCATCCCTCTTCATAGTGAACCTTGATATAATGAAAACACTATATATAACAAATTATTAATGTGAAACAGATATTAACATATAAAAAAATTAATTATGGGCTATATACCATTATATAAAGTAAAGTTACAAAATAGCATATATAAAAATGATTCTTTTTATAATAAATATTTTTTATAACAAATTTTTTTTTCAGTAAAACGAAGATTACTAATATATTAATGGCCCTATGATCATTTAATAAAAGGATAATTTTTTTTAAATACATAATATATGAAAGGTACAGAATGCTTTTATAAAAAATATTTAACAAATTGTTTTAATTTAAATTTTATTATCAATTTCATTAGCTTTGTATTTGTGTATTAAAGTTAACTCCATCTAGCATCCTTATAAGAATTTTTTAAAGAAATAATAATAACACCTCTTCCAGCCCTCCCTTACCTTAATTCTAAAAGTCTGGTCATGTTTTTGTCTGGCAATACTATAAAAAAGAAAAAAAAAACTTAAATAACTTGATTAATTAGAAATAATGACAAAAAACATTTCCCTCAACTCTTTTATCTTAATTTCATAAATTTAATTATGATTTCATCTGACAATATTATAAAAAAGAAAAAAAATAAATAATTAGAAAAAACAATGAAAAACACTTTTCTTAAACCCTTCTTACTTTAATTTCAAAAGTCTGGTTGTACTTTTTGTTTAGCAATACTACAAAAAAAAAATTAAATAATTAGAAATAATAACAAAAAACATTTCTTCCAACCTTCTTTATTATAGATATCACCCAAATTATTTTAAGTAAATCCCAAATTAATTTGTATATTTTGATAGCCATAATTCCCAAATCCCTAAATGTACAAATTATAAAATTTATATATGTAATTTGTAAATTAATTTGGATTTGTATATTTAAACTACTATAATTTCAAATTATTTTGGATTTGAATGGCATCTATATCCCTTACCTTAATTTCATAAGTCTGGTCGTATTTTTTATCTAGCAACACTACAAAAAAAGAAAAAAAATAAATAATTAAAAAACCCACTAAAAAACACCTCTCCAAACCCTTCTTACTTTAATTCCAAAAGTCCAATCATATTTTTTGTCTGACAACATTACAAAAAAAAAAAAAAATAAAATTTTTTTTTTAAATCAGATATTTAGATTATCTGATAGATTGGCAAGTCACATGATCATGTCTTTATACCAGATAATTCATTGTATTATACCAAATAATTTGTTATAATATTAACAAATTTTTTATAATGAAAGTCTAATTGGCTTAGACTTTTATTTTATTATATCAAGGTGTGACTGTAATACTTATACAAATTAAATAAATTAATAGTTTGTTATGTGTATTATAAATTTTTATCCTCATTTCTTCTTTAGTAATATTTTTTTTTGCATTTACAAGAAAGTTCATTTTAAAAATAAAATTTTTCTTCAGGTACAACTTAAAAGTAAATGTAAAATACAATTTAAATAATAAAAATATATGTAATTTTATGAGAAGAAAAGATTTACTAAACTAAAAAAAACAGTTATTTAGGTAGTTTTTATGTAAATTGCAAAAAGTCAATTTTTATAATAAAAAAAAAATTTTTTGATTTCAATAAAACTTTTAGCAAAAGCCTTTTTTAATTAATAATTATCTTATTTCTAACTATAATTTGGCAAAATAAACAACTTTTATCCTATCAGTATTATGTATATATACTGATGGATTTTTTTATTATTTATTTCATTGGTTTAACTATATTTTATTTACTTGATTATAACTTTTACAATTTTATTTGCAATTATTAATAAGATTTTTTAATTTAATAATGAATATGAAAATATACATCTTTAACTGTATTAGGAATAATTATTTTTGAAAACTCCAATTGTGCTTCAGATTTTTTCTTTTTTTGTGTAATATTAGAATTATCAATTTCTTTTAATGCTTTCTATTTTTTAATAAGTTTATTATTATCATCAATATTATCTGTATTGTAATACAATCAGCCCTCCATATAATCACGTATGGTTGGAAGCCAAAAATTGACCTTGCATATCTTGGTAAAGCCCATAATAGCCTTTCAGATAAGTGGCATTACATTTGTTTTATATTCAGACCTATCATTAAAAGATAGAGGTGGAGGAACTGAGGGTAAGTAATGAGACAGAGTCATTGTAGATTTAGTAATTATCAGAATCTTCTGCTATTAATGAAAATTAATATTATTTAAAAAATATAAATTTTTTTATAAATATTATATCTAATTTTAAAAAAATTAAGATTCAAATACTTTTGATATTAGAATCTATATATATGATGATCAACATATATAATTATATCATGTTTGAAAAGGTCTATAATAGATAATATTCAATTTTTTAGGAATAACAATAACACATGGTGGTTTAATATAAAGATCATAAAAGATTTGCATAAAATTATTATATTTTGTTATTCTTAAAATTAATTAAATTTGTCAAAAATTAAATATTACATATAAATTAGTGGAGTGACATATATTACATAATTATTATAGAGGAGAAGGGAGATCTTAAATATCTAACAGTTTACTGTTCATGTGATACTTAATTATAGGAATTAAAATTAAATTGAATTTTTACTTTTGTGACTGGAATTAAACACAATAATTTATCAATAAAATTCTTTTCATGTAATTTATTAATTGTTTTACATACATGTATTATTTTTTATTTTGTTCGTATCTTATTTATTAATAGTGTAACTAGCGTATTATATTCCTTGTTCTATTTGTATTATGTAACTTATTCAAAAAAAAAAAGAAATCTCATTTATACTTTATATCATTCCTAACCTAATTCTTTTATAAAATGAATTTTTTTATAAAAAAACTTAAAACTCCTCCATTTTTAAAATTTATGTCTTTATTTACCTTCTGATAGTATTTTCCAGTTATTTATAATTAAAACTTGTATATTACATACAGGTGCAACTGAAAAATCATCAATAGAATTGATAAATACCCTTTTCTTAGCTGGTCTACCTTATCATTTTGGATGTTAATTTTTCTTAAGTTAAGTAACCATGGAAAGCATTGAAAAGTATGCATTACATTTAGAACAACAAAGATGACTATAAGTATTTGTGTTAATAGAAGGATAGTAGACATCATACTCAGGTATTTTAAGCTTATTAAAATATTCTAATATATAAAGTAGATTTAAATAATCCCCATCTTTTCCTTTTGTCATAAGTGAGAGAAAACTATCATTTTTTGTAAGAAAAATGGTTGCCTCCTCACAACAGATTAGGTGAATAGCAAGAACGATCATTGCATTTCTTAATGTTAAGTGAGTATTGATACATTTTTGTATGATTTTTTAACCACTACCAGAGCACACTTAATTCATTAATACCTTCTTTTTCAGATTCAGAAAATTTAACATTATTAAATAAAAAACTTTTTGATCAGTATATTATGTGGTAATAGGCTTTCTGAAAATAGGATTATATTTCCAAAGATTACATAAAGCCTCACCAGCATAACAAAAGTTTTTCATTGCAAGCTTCAAATCAATGATTTGATCCTAAAAGTTAAGATGAGAACTAAACTTATTGATTAGTAAGGCTATGCTAACCAGTTTTTATAATAATGTCACTATATTACGCTTAATAGGGTTATATAATGATTGATCAGATACATGCGTCTGAATAGAAAGATAATCAAGATCAAAAGCCTGGAACATTTTACAATATTGATGAATATTTTTCATGTGCCATAAATTTTTATCTGGACTTCTATCAACCAAAAGAATTCAGATTAATTTTATTTGGCTATCAACTTTTAACATATCATCAAAATAACTATCTTGAATTAGTGAATTCAGATCACTTATGTAAGTTTCAGGACTCATACTAACTTGGTATTGTGAACATCTGTAAATCAAAAGTTGACCATTACAAAAGGTATCATTTATATCGTTCAGATTAATTAATAAGTAAACTGATGAAATAAATTTATACTATGCATTAATTGAAAAATTGTGATTAGGTAGTGTAACTGGTTTTTGAAAACTTTATATGGTCTGAAATGTTCTTCCAACTGCAGGATTACTAAGAAGAACTTTGGCTTTGTTATCCTGAAAGATATAACAGAATAAATCAGAAATATGGCTATGAATTATTTTGCTCCTTTTACAAATGCAAGACAGTAGTGCTCATTATGTACTCGTTTCTTTTATTTTGTGAAATAGAGGTATTTGCAATTATAGTTGGATGATGGTGAGTCATTGCTACTTTAATATTTAATCAAGATGGCATCAAATAATTATTAAGGTAGTGTAAGATAGATACTTATTATATTTTGAGTTAAAATCCTCTTAAAGATGACAGATTGTTCTAACTTTAATAACTTCTTTTCTTCTCTTTTTAATTGCAACTCCAAATTCAATACATTTGTGTATATATTCATATATAGTGGACAGCATAAATTAAGCACCATTTTCAAAATTAATTTACGATATAAATTATAAATACCAGCATAATAAATATATATTTATTTTAAAGATGAGACTTAAAACAATATTTTAAAAGCATTTTTTTATTTTAATTAATAATACAGTTTTATAAAAATTACTTAGTTTATAAAAAAATGAATTTTCAACTTTTAACTAAGATAGATACAATAAAATAAATGCCAATATCTGATTCTTTGGATTATAAATAGGTTAATTTCCAAAAATCTTAAAGATTGGATTATTAGTTATTAAGAAAATAAACTTTAAAAATTATGTAAATCATTAAAAAATCAAAAATTTATTATAAAATTCATATTTTTTTGGTGATTTACATGATTTTTAAAGTTTATTTTCTTAATAACTAATAATTTAATCTTTAAGATTTTTGGAACTTAACCTATTTATAACTCAAAGAATCAGATTCTGGCATTTATTTTATTGTATCTATTTTAGTTAAAAAGTTAAAAATTCACTTTTTTATAAACTAAGTGATTTTTATAAAACTGTATTATTAATTAAATAAAAAAATACTTTTAAAATATTGTTTTAAGTTTCATCTTTAAAATAAATATAAATTTATTATGCTAGTATTTATAATTTATATCGTAAATTAATTTTAAAAATGGTGTATAATTTATGCTATCCGCTATAAATCAGGATTCAGGATATTGAAACAAAAAAGATAAATAACTAGGAGTATCATATTGTATTACTTTATTATTCTCTAGTAAGAGTTTTGATTTTTTTACCCTGTATTTTTGCAAATATTTTGCCTGACACTTCAACTTCTTAATTTTATTATTCTTATCTTGCAGAACTTGCTTAAGAGCTACCATACATTCTGCTAAATTATTTATTTCAAATCTCCAAATCTGCAGTTGTATTATAAATTTGTTAAAGTTTGATAAACTTTGTGTTAGTTGTATTAATGACTTCTGCAGTTTTTTTCTGTACAGCGATATTAGAAGGTGAAGTAGTATCAGTTACAATAATTTTTTTAATCAGTTTTTATGAAGCTTGGTTGACCTGAGTGAACTTTGAACTTTAAGATCAGCTGGATTGTGATCAATTAATTTGTAAAAAACCTTGAATTAGAATTTTAGTTGCCAAGTATTCTTTAATTTTATTTTTAATTTCTTCTTGAGACTTGTATCAAATTTTCTTCCATATCTCAGAATATTCTATATAAAAACTAACTTTTAGATACATAAGATTTTTTGTATTCATCATACGATGATATCTAAAAGTATTGCAGAATCTTTAGTATTAGTTTATAAGTATTTTATAAATATAAAATTTATTATATTTTGGTGTAGTTAGAAGTTTGTATGTTTAAAAACCTAAAAATATACTAAAGAGTGTGTTGTAAAATGCATATTAATTAGTTACATTGGATGTACGATTATGATTTTTTTGTAAATCATTATCTTTTCAAATTTTGTGAAAATATTCAAATAAATGTTTTTAAAAAAATACTTTCAAATACATTATAAAGTAATCTTTCAACTTTATATAATCTTAAACAAATCTTTATTATTAAATATATTTTTTAAATAAATTTTTATTTAAATTTTAATATATAAAAGTGAGAGAAGTTTTTTGAAATCAAGAACAATGATATCTATTAATAATGATTGTATTATAATAAATCATATGAATAACAAGTTTAACTAGAGAAAAAGGAGGGTCAACTTTATAAGAAACCTATAATTACATAATATATGTTACTCCTTTTATACTTTTATTCAAATCTCAAAAAAAAATGCTAAAAAAAAAGTTCATAAAAAGAAGAAGAAGTTACAGTTACAAACTTCTTAATTATCAGATGAACAAATAATACTTATTTTTAGTATGAAGTTACTTGAGTTTACATTCTTTAAACTTTTTGGATTAAGAATGATTACTTTTGATAATAAAGTTCTTTTTTTTCTTATATTGATTAAGCAGTTAAAATGTGATGACTCTAAGATTTCTTTAATGTTTAATGATAATGAGAAAAAATTAAAATAGAAAGATGGAAATAGATAAGAATTTATAAAAAAAAAAGTAATCATAATCAGTTATTATCAGTCTTTTAGGTGAGAAATAGATATATAAAGATAAGGTAAGGTTGTTTCAGTCAGCACTAGGTATACAAAAAATATCTTTCAGCAAAATTAAATATTGTTATATATTTTTTATTATGTGATTTTAAAATAAAGGTTAATTGGATATTTTTATTTTTTTATTTAATTTATAAATCATAAAAAAGAAAATATTGGTTTAAATCAAAATTCTATTAACTTCTAATTAAATGTCTTATTATCTTCAAAATATATTTATTTTGTGATTCTTATTCAAGACTTGTAACTTGTTTATTTAATTTTAGATTTTGTTTTTTAGATATAAAAATGCTTTGTAGGAATTATAGGATAAAAAGATTTTGAGTTTATACTATAAGAATATCCTTTTATCTGACTTAACTATTGTGCATATAATTATTTCTGCAATATAAAAATTTTAAATCTATATAAAATCTTTTTAAATCTATATTATTGTAAAAGTTTTTAGTTTTGTAGAATTAAACTTTAGAAGTAATAATAGAATTGGTATATCAAAAAATAAATAAAAAAATTGAAAATTTTTTTAACTAGTATTCAATTAATCCTAATATTATATTATCTTTAGAATAATGTATACTTTTCCTATAATTACAGAATTGATAAGCTAAGTAGTTTTTAATATAATAGTATAGAATACTTACTTGCAATACGCTCATAGTGTAGAAGATAGTTTACAGATAAAGTTTTTTAGTTGAATAATGGCTAGTATAATTATTACTTATTTTATATAATAATAATCTTTTTTTTATCCAATTTAATAAAAAATTTTAATTGCATTTATAATAATATTATTCAGTTTATCTATTAATAATTTTTAATTTTTTAAATAACTTTATTTATTTTATTGATAATCTTTACATAAATTTTTGAAATTTTATTATTGCTAATTATTTTACTTATAAGTTAATAGGTATAAGTACAGCCCCTGATTGTGATGATTGGAACTTCATTATGATAATTGATGTGATATCTACTATGTTTACTAGTATTAAAATGGCTAAAGTATATATAGTTACACTTATGTTATTTAGAGAAATTATTTTTAAAGTGTACAAAACAGTTATCTTAATGTGATATCTTCGTATTTAGAGGTCTTGTATAAGTGAAGAAATTATAGAATAAATTAAATAATAAGTTGAAATATTTTTTGTAAAATTATTTTAATAATAGTAATAATTTTAGTTTTTTGCTTTACATATTTTTTTGAATTTTTATTAATCCAGAATGTAATGAAAAACTATATATTTTTATGTAAAAGTCATACAAAGTATCTGTCTGTCTGTCTGCACAAAAATTGAGTTGATGCATAATTGGTTTATTTAATTACACTCGTATTTCAAACTAGCAACAGTTCTGAAACTGTTTCCTAGTTACAGTATATAACAAAAAAAGTTGTGATTGATAAAATAGTATAAATCTGCAAAATAAATATAGAAATAGGTTTATATAGATCATTCTAGAATATTAATTTAATATTTCTATATTTAGAAAAATTATGTTTTATAAATAAAATATTTGTATCACCCTAATTTTTTTCGTTATTACTTCGCAAAAATGGTTAACACAAAATTTAAAATTCAAAAATAAACAATTCAATATTACTGGCTTAATGGTATTCATTTAATAAGATTAACTCTATTGAAAATATGTAAATAATCATTAAAAATAATGTTAAAAGTAGATGCCTTAAAATATTAATGAATTAACCAAATATGCAATCTCTCAATCAACAGTGAATAATTTGGTTAGGTTTATGAAAATAAGATGTGAAATAGTTTTAGAAAAAAATGGTAATAGGATTTCATATTGAATTTTTTTATTATTAATAAAGAAAATAATTAGCTTTTAAATGAATTTAATTTTATTAAATATAAACATGTAGTTTTTGAAATATGTGGATTTTTTCTTATCACAATTTTTTTTGTAATTATTATTTATATAAAATATTATTATCATATTTTATAAATATAATAAATTTTAGGGTGAATTTATTCCTCACCCTGAGTGAGATTTGATATTACTCACCCCTATTACGTGATCAATATTTTGAATGACTAATTTTTAATTGGCTGATTTTTTTAACTTAAATTTTCCGTTATCAGTTTGTAACGTAACAATTTTTTTTTTTCGCGAACCATTTTATTTTATTCCTTTAAAGTTTACTGAATAGAAGAATGAAATGCAATTATTCAAAATCAAAACTTTTATCTTTAATATAACTAGTAATAATGACATCAAAACCCCAATAATAATGATAAAAATGATGATAAAAGACAAAAAAAGATATGATAAATAATGAAAATAAAAGGGAAACAAAACAAAGGTGAAAAGAAAAAGGAAACAAGATCAAAAAGAAATGAAAAAGAATATTGATGGAAAAGATAAAACGAAAAGAAAGGGAGACGAAGAAAGAGAAACAAAAGGAAAAAGAAACGAAAACAGAAGGTAGAACGAAAGGGGAAGTGGATGATAAGGGGGAAATGAAAGGGAAAACAAAAGGAAACAAAATCAAAAAATAAAATGATGATGAAAGGTGGGAGTAAAATTTGTTAGTAATGATCATAAGAGAATACATTAAAAAAAAAAAATTTGAAATGAAACCGAACACCTACCTCGTTTTCAAAGAGATTCGGCATAGTAGAAAAATTCAGGAAAAAATGAAAGGGCGAAGGAATAAAGATAAAAGGAGCAAAGACAAAACTGAAAAGAAAAACGAGATTGAAAGAGATAAAGATGAAATTGAAAGAATAATCGCTATTTTCCCTATCTGTGGATCAAAGATTTGTAATACAGTATAAAACTAAATTATTACGTTGGATGCTAATTTTTTATCGGTGGCATTGATAAATTATATTTTAATCACTTGATTTTCTAGCGTTCTGGATTCGCAAAATCATGGAACATTAATGGTACAAAATTATGTATAAAAATGAAAGGGCATAAAAACAAAAGAAAATAAAACGAAAATAAAGAGACGAAGTTGAAAACGAAAAGTAAAATAAGGGACAAGGGAGAAAATGAAATAAAGTGAAAGGAAAATAAGATAAAGGAGATGAAGATAAAAATAAAAAGAAAAACAAAACAAAAGAGAAAATGAAGGGGAAAAAGAAAAAGCGGAAACGAAAGGAAAAAATGAAAGGGAAACGGAAACAAAGGGAAAGGCTGAAAGGGAAAGTGAAAATGAAAGATAATGGAAAAAATGAAAGGGAAACGGAAACAAAGGGAAAGGAAAAGCAGAAAGGAAAGGAAAGGGAAAGCGGAAATGAAAGATAATGGAAAAAATGAAAGGGAAAAATGAAAGAGAAAGCAGAAATGAAATGAAAAATGAAATGAAAATGAAAGGGAATATAAATATGAAAGGATACAAAAACAAAAAGGAAATTAGGGGATAAAGATAAAGATAAAAGGGAAATAAAATAAAGAGAACGAATATAAAAAAGAAAAAAGACACCCATAAAGAAAAAAAAAAATTGAAACAAAGTTAGTAAAAACAAAACAAAATCAAAAAAGAAAAAAGAAAAAAGAATTAAAGAAACGAAAAAATCATACCTTTGAGCGCAAAATCGTAGGAGTCCAAAACCTAAAAGAAAGAAAGAAAAGAAATTAGAAACGACAAAAAATAAAATAAAAAAATAAAAAAGAAAGAAGCGACATACCTGGTAGCTGATACCCGTGTATTTTTTGACGCGAAACTAAAAAACCTAAAAAAGGCGTAAACAAATAGTGGTAGTTTGGCCGTATAAAGTTTCATCAGCCAATCAAAATTTATTACATAATAAGGGGGTGAGAAATCACCCGGATGAGAAATAAATTTTCTCAATTTTATATCTATTATATATTATTTATATATTTATATTTAAAAAGGCTAAGATATATTATTTATAACTTTTTATAAATTTTAAAAAGAATTTAATTAATTATCTATTCTTATAAATAAAATATAAATAACTTATCAATAAATAAGCAAATGTATTTTGGTTTCTATTATTATAAAACTATTACAAATAGATTGTATTCATGCTATTTTGCTTTATTATAAAAATGAAGTTTAGTTTTTTTATATTTTTTAGAAGTATCAAAAAAAAGTTATGTAATAAGAAAAAAAACTCTTTAAGCATGTTGTAGAATATGTGCATTTTTGTAAAATCATGTTAATATAAGTTGGATGAAACTAAAAAAAAAAATTATTTTGTATTGTAAAAATTGCAATTTAGAGAAGAGTTTTTATGTAAATAGTGATTATAATTAAATTTCTATTATAGAAAAATAATAATAGTATTTTACCTTGCAAAAAAAAAATAATAATAGTATTTAAATTGGTTTTATAATATTTAGGGTGTAATTTAAAAATAATGAATTTTTATTTTTGTTGCAATATAACATAAAATTTTGTTACTAATTTATATAGGTTTAATATTATAATTAACCTTTATATATAATAACATCTCTTTATAAGCATATTTATATCACCAATTTCTTTATTAAAACTTTAAAATAACAGTCAGTTTTATTTAAAATACTTATCTTATTATTATATAAACTAATTTAATAGTTAAAGCTATAGTCATATAGCTGTATAATTTACATCATTTTTATTTTGGTAATATACATTAGACCAGCTGTTTAACAAAATTCCCTCCCCTCAAAATTATAAAAATTTATCAATTTTTTTTAAATTTCTCCTCTCTCTCTATCAAGAATTTTCCCTTCACGAAAATCTAATTTATAGACTTTTTTAATTATCTTTTACTCCCCTCTCGATAATTTTAAAAAATTTTTCGGCCCCCTTTTTTCAATAAAAATTCTTATTAGACAATGGTAAATTTTGAACCTTTATATAGAGTTTCCGAGGTCCTTCTTATCCTTTATTGCTATCAGAAAAGTAAATCTAAATTTAAAAAAAATAATTATTTATATAGATTGATTTGACCACCATGTTGTAAGTTTACATATAATAATCACCGATTTAGGAAAAAAACATCTGATTTTCAATTCAATGTGGAAAAAAAAAATCACAGTAAATAGAGACTAATAAGGATATTAATATAATTACGTCATAAGGCGTTTTGCTAAGCCATATGTCAAATTCGAGAAACAGACAATAATTGAGCGGCCGTATCGTATCAAAATGTTGGTTTTTTTCACATTGACTTCTTGGTTATCAGGGGAAATTAGAAAATGCCTAAAATGGATAAATGATTGCAAATATAGTAGACAAAATTAAAAATTAACGTTATCATAGATGTGTATCGTCGTTCTGTGAACATCATGGAATTATGATTGGATTTCAGCGTCCTTACCTTTGATTTTTAATTTTAACCGGTACAATATAAAAATAATGTGCATGTGACGCACTTTCGGGCTGCACAAGCCTCAACAGGATGCGCAGATCTATCGTTTAGATTTTATAAATAGATCTTAAAATTTAACTAACTAGGCTTTACTTTTTTTTTAAAAAAAAAGAATGTCCATTTCGAGTATAAACGATTTTGAACTTTCGCAATCACCGAAGAATGTTCTATTATTGGGTAAGAATTTTATTTTCATGTATTTCCAGTAATAATTCTTTTATGTAAGACAATAAAATATTTTATAGCGGTTGGGTCCCTGGGGGATGTCATTCCCTTCGTGAATCTTGGATTTGGTTTTCATCAACGTGGACACAACGTAATAATTGCCGCGAATTCTCGATTTCGGTCATTTATCGAAGAGAAAAAATTCGCATTCAGAGAAATGAATGTATGGATCAAAAATTATCAAATAATAATTTAATCGTTATATTCATTACAGAAACCTATTTTCCTTAATATGCAGTAACTGTATTGTAAATGAATTGTAATTATATAGTAACTACATAGTGTAATGGTAACTGTATAGTGAAATCATAGTAAATATATAGTTACTACATATTAAGAAAATTAAGTTTCTGTAATGTTATCATTCATTGTTTTTATTTAATATTGCGTCATCTTGTAGTGGGATATGCAGTATGAATGGGAGAATACTGAATCAGGTGAATTTCTTTTTTAAAAAGATTCTTTTAATAATTGATCATATATATTAATCAATATGTAATTATATGTGATTTATAGGAAGGCGGATGGTTAAATTTTCTTCATATTCAATATTAGGGTCACCATTTATGTTCAAATTCTTAAAACAAGGCTTTCAAAAATCATATAAGTAAAAAAAGAATTTACTAAGATAGATCGATAACTTGTATTTCTGTACGTATGTTTTACTAAAATTAGTTTTTTTATTAGTGATGCCGATAATGTTTTGAAAGATGTAGATTTTGTAGTCCTCGGTACTGGAGCAGCATATATGTATCCTGAAGTAAGAATTTATTTTTGTTGATTTGTTTGATTATAACTTGCTAAAAAAAAACTTTTTCCATTTATAGTGTCTTGTCCGAGACATTCCCGTTGCTTATATTTGCTTCTATCCATGGGCAAGTACAAAAAATTATGCAGGTGTATGTATATTTTGAGCAATCTAATTTAGATTTAATTCTAGTATTTGAGTATAATTTTAATATATATGCATTTTTTAGGCTGCTTACGGACGTTCATTTGATTCATTACAATGGCTTCCATTTGAACTTAATTTCAAGATATGGAAAACTGTTGTAAGTTAATTATTTTTACGAAATGGTATATATTTGATTTATTTCATTTAATGATTAGTTATTAATTTATAGGATTATGTTGCCTCATTTTGGTCAGACATTGGTCTTTTACCCGTAAGAACATTACATTCATTCACTTTTTATTTAATTAAAATGGTAATTAAAATTGTTAACAATTTTAATTATCAAAAAAAATAGATTTATAATAAGAGGCTTAAAGAACTTGGATTACCGAAGACAGGAAGGCTTCCATGGTTGCCAGGTGGAGCTTTTGAAAAGAATAAAATTCTTGTTGTTCACGCGTTGAATGAAAATCTTATCAAAATTCCACAAAATCCGTAAGTTTTAAAATTGTAAATTAATGGATATTTTGAAACAGATTTCTTATAAACAATTTTAATGAATTTAACCGCCTGCTAGGCTAAATCCACTTGAGGTTCAATTGGATTATCCATATTTAAGTATCGAAGAGGAATTAAAAAATTATGTCCCTCCAGATGATCTAGTAGAATTCTTGTCGAAAGGAGGGAAGCCTATATATTTTGGATATGGATCAATGCACAGTTTTGGTGACGTAAAATCTCGAGTGAACGTATGGCTGCAAGTAATGAACCTTCTGCCAGAAAATCAAAGAGCTTTGTTTTCAGGTGTTGGGAGGTAAGCCTTTTTATATTGCTGTGATTGAATCTATTACAAATTATTTACTTTTAAAAAAATAGTGTCGAGACTGAAGAGTTGAATGACGCTGTAAAAAGTGGTCGAGTCTTTATTGTAAAACATGTTCCTCATTCTTGGTTATTCCCACAAGTGTCTTGCGTTGTACATCATGGAGGAGCGGGTACTACACATGCTGTTGTAAGAGCTGGTGTTCCATCCATTGTGGTAAGCGTAATTTGTAATTTAGAAATTTTTTTGTTGTCCGTCCAATAACAATCTTAATTTATTTTTTTGGTTTATGATAGATCCCACACTTTGCAGATCAACCTTGGTGGGCATCAATTTTATATCATCTTGGAATTGCGCCTAATACAGGGATACAAGCAAGCGCGGTCACGGCAAATAAAATTGCTACAGCATTATTAGTTGTATTATCAAGTAAAGAAATCCAAGAAAAAGCTGATGAGATTGGATCGAAAATAAAGAAAGAACAAAAGCGTTCACCAGTTTTAAATATTGTAGCTTATATAGAAGAATACTGGGAGAAGAATTGGGACATACTTACATTGGATGATGAACAGCAAATAATAGAAGAAAAAGAACATGGACATCCCATTAATGAAAATCATCTTGATAATGGGATTAAGAATGTGTCAGTTGATAATGGGATTAAGAATGTGTCAGATGTTAATGGGAATGGTCTTACGACACATGACGTTTTATCTGCGGAACTTTGTAATGGGAATGGTTTGGATGGAGATGATAATATATAAGAAATTAATTTAGATTCATTGTAATTTATTATTTATTCATTCATCTAGCATGAAATAATAATCATAGAAATTCATAGAATTTGATTTATTCAATTAATAATTTAGTATTGTATTGTATGTTGTTTATAAATATTAATTAATATTGTAAAATCGGGTTATAAAATAAAGTATTTATTTATTATATTTTATTATATATATATATAAATAATCTTATGTTTTACAAAATTTAATTTAATTTTCATGATAATTAATTTGTAAATATATTTATAAAAAAAATGAGAATTTTAAAATTAATTTTTTAATTGTATTATGAATTAAAAAATAATTAATCAATATTAAATTATTAGATTAAATATACATACTTCAAAAATATTTTATCATATAATAAATATAAAAGAAATCTGTAGATAGTTCTATAACTTTAGCAGTAAATAATTTTTATTGAAAAAAGAATAATAATTTTTGCCTGATTTACTACTACTTAATGCTAGTAGTATGTAAGTAAATTCAATAATTTTATTTTACCTTTTTTTTTTTTTGAAAAATTGTGTAATTTTATTCAATGAAGAAAGTAAAACTATATTATATTTACAGCCTGCCTATTTATTCTAGATAAAAATTATCCATTAAAAGAATAAAAGATACATTATAATTCAATATTATTATCTCTCGTCATCAAGGCAACAAAAGTTCTTTTGGAGTTACCTATTTCATTTCTCTCAGCAACGTCGAGGCATGAAGGCATACTAGAGCTCGATACAATTATGCGTTAACCAGGTACTAGAGCTAAGTCGTATCCTCAACGACCCAATATCGCTTGCACATACTACCTACGTTAAAATAAGCGCACGAGAAGATGCGTGCTTGACGAATATTTTCTTGTATACTGTATAGATATTTGATTATCGTACGACTTTGTACCAGTGTCATTAAGACCAAATGTGATGAGAAACAACGAACGTTAGATCTTTACATAACCTTTTGTTAGTAGCCCAACATCGACTGTGACCTGACATATCCTATTTTTTGAAATGAAAGCCAACGACATTCGAAAAAATGGCTAACCATAACCATACCCTTTTCTGTTTAGTCAACGCCAAAGCTATGGACATTACACTCAAACTCGACATTCCTGATACGAAAGATCGGTCAATACAGCTTCTTTAAAGACCACAGTTGATAAAAAATACCTAACCCACCTTGATTCCCACTTTTCTTCGTTGATCAGCTTTCATTGAATGGACATAATATAATAGCATGGATCACAGTCAAACGCTTATTTGACGTAAAAGCAAGAGGTCGTACACCATAATGGTTCAATAAATTCTCCCATCTTTGGAACCTAGAAATACAGAAATCAGGCATCTAACATCAGACAAGATCTCTTAATTAATCACACGACACAACCCCATCAAGGGTCGATAGACGTGCAAAACCCTCGAGATAAGGATTCTCAACAAATAATCTAAGGTCAAATCTCAGAATGGATAATACGAAGCGGCCAACATCCGAAATCGACATATCTCTATATGATTACATAAATGTCACATCTCTGATAATAATGTGTTAAAGAAACAATTACTACATTATAACAGGAATTCTTATGCACAGGACTGGATTGACTACTTTATCTTCGCTCTCAGCATAGTTCCAGCGTTTAAATCATAACTTGAACGCAATCTATATAGATGATCGGGCACAGATCCATAATTAATGGTCGCCATTGAATCAGTAGATGAATATGAACTGAATAACATACGGGCTAGATTAAAGAATCAAAGCACAGTTGTTTCTTTCACTGATGGTTCACACTCAAGATTATCTGCCCATACAGAATTGAGGAACTCAATACATTGGATGAGCAAGGCAGTACTACACAAATGAGAGTAGCTTTGCACAAAATACGAATATATAATTCAGTGCTAGACTTTCTTGTTGGCCTTCATCAACACGAGCCGAACTCGTGACACTTTTCTTGCTCTTTTAACCGCACCCACAAAAGCTACAGTAATCGCTAACATGAAACATGCATAAAACGTTTCTAGAAGATACAACAACGTATTGTTACTATACTATTGAAGGAGAAAGAGATTGATTTGATATTAAAGAAAATTAAAGCTTACTCCAGAATATCAGAGAATGAAATTGTAGATAGATTAGCAAAAGATGGACAAAACAATTCTTTTCGTACCTAGTTATTTATAATAGTAATTTTTTTTAGAAGTTTTTTTTCCTCATTTCAATGATATTCCTATAGAAAAACAAACACGCAAGTTCATACTCACCATTCTTAATATATACAACGTCTCTGAATGGTCTTTATAGACATAACATAGATGATTCGCTATCGTCGATAACTCCGATATATTGGGACGTTAGTTGTGTCGCACTCAAGAACTGTAAAGGCTTCCGATGGAGATCAATAAAACCTACGGAAATGGACTTTCTTCGCTAAACTCCTAATGAAAACGCTAGCTATGGTTAAAATTTTAAAGACTAGGAAGCCCACATTATACAGAAAGCTCACATTATACAGAAAGTTTACTTTGCTTACAACCGGACGTTATTGAACTCCCATCGTACGCTGCAAAATGGATAGACATGCACTAAAACTAACGTTGTTCCCTAAAGTCTCACATCGTGACGTTAAATATATCCTAGGGAAAATCATAGGGGACACGACGAATTACACGCATTTCATCATATGAACCTTAGAGATGAAATTTGACTTGGATATAACCAATTTATACATTCTTTCCGTTACCTGATATGGTGAAATCTTGATAAGATCGCCCGCAGCAGCAGGCTATCAATCTCGCAATCTAATAGCTTATTGGCTCGCACCTTACGAGAGCAATTCACGAGATACACGAAGATTACAGCGCTCTATCGACGCAGTTTCCATCTGCTTTAGACATGTTACTAATTATGTACAACATAATCCTCCGCGATAATGAATTTTTAAAACCTGAAAACTCCTTCAACAAGCTTGCTGTTGCAATATAATGGTTTTATCTTATTTTGTAACTTATTTTGTTTTTGGGATTCTAGCTCTGCAAAAGTCATTATATTTAAAATGGAAAGTAGAGATTTTACAGAATTCAATGATTCTTGAAAATAAAAGCCTTGGTGCTGATTTCAACTGTAAGGAGGAAGCACACATGAGTTTCAGCAAAGATGGAAGATACAAGTATTAGAATATCATAAATTAGAATGTGAATGAGAGTTTAAAAAGGATGAGGTAGAGAGAAAATATCCTCATGATGAATTCATGCAAGGATATTTACATAAAGATATAGAGAATTCTTATACTGAAAGAGAAATTGAGACAGCTAAAAAACAGGTAGAAATTAAAAGCTATATACTTTGCAATGGAATGCTTTATGAGCAAAAAAAGACATAGTTAAATAAAATATATAGCAGATTGGTCTCTTGGTGAGATGCAAGGATGCCTAGGAATTTTATTTAGAGAAAGCAACATTTTTATCTAGTCCACTACCATAAGCTAGACTAGTGAACAGTACATATATACAAGCAGATAAGATAAATTATAGCATTAATATAAATATTATAGATTTTTTTCTGGTATAATAAATATTCAGTTATTTTTTTTTTCAAATACACAGATTTGAAAAAAAAAGGTATATATCATTGAAGAGTTCAAAGAGTCCATTATGGTGTTAAAATATGATGTAATTAAAATACATTAAAATCTCAAAAGAATTGCCAAAAAATCTATTATTTATATGATACTATGATACCTAAAGAATTTGAAAAATTAGAGATCTAATACAGATTATATACATCAAAAAAGAAGATTTGCAAAGTAGAATACATAAAGAAAAAATTCTGCAAAAATAAGTTGAGAAATCTGATCTGAATAGTTTACTAAGATTAAGATCAAAAATAATAAACTTAAAAATAAAAATGCTGAGATATTTAATCTTAGAAGAAAGTTTGTTAAGCTTAAAATTGAGAAAGTTAAACTTAAGATCAGAATTGCTGAACTTCTAAAACAAGCTATAAAAAAAGAGTAAGAAATATAATATTGGAAATATTGGACATCTTCACAAATTGCATGATTAGGATTAGATTAGGATTAAGATTAGGATTAGCTTGAAATTAAGATTAATGTTTAATCTTACTTCATAAAATTAATTATGATTGAATTTATTAAGTATTAAATTGGCCAGAATTTAATTTTTCATTATAAATTTGACTAAAATTAAAATATTACATTAGAAAAATTTATGATAATTAATTTTCATTTCTAATTTTACTCAGTGAGCAAGATTAAAATTACATATAAAATTTCAATCATGATTAGCTTAAGATTAATAATAATCTCAAGCATATTTTTTGTGAAACCAGATTAACCTTTAATCTCAATCTTAATTTCAATTATACAATTTGTGAAGACTAGGGAATTTAATTGTCTCCAAAAACTTTGATCGATTAATTGATTATTTTATAGAGAGTATGATCGATCAAACTCGATCAATCATGTTTGATCGACCAATTTAATCGATCAAATAGTAATCGCCATATTAAATTTTAAATTAAGTAAATTAAGTTTGATAATCGATATTTATATTATGAAAAATTTATTATGAAAGTTTATCATTTGTTATTTTATTATGTATTTTCAAGCTAAATTATTCTTAGTTTATTCAAATGGAAAAAAAATAATTCGCTTACAGCTTCCGGCAAAAAGTTTTTAATATTAATAATATTATAAAAATCTGCCTGTACAGTATACTAAAATTAGAATTTTTTAATCAATTAAATAGAAGTTATCATATGGTTATTGATTGATTGTATTGATTGATTATATATTTGATCGATCATAATTAATCGGATTCTAAATTTTGTGATCGATTAATTGATTGATCGATCAATAATCGATCATAATCAATATAATTAAATTCCCTAGTGAAGACACCCATTAAACTAAAAATTAGAATTAAAGAATTGAAAAAAACAAGGTAAATTTTTCAGTTAAGAATATTAGATGTAATGTTAAAATTGCTAAAATTAAAGCTAAAGTAGTGAAATTAAAAGATAATAATAAAGAAAACAAATACAGTTATACCTTCATAAGTGCACCTTCTTGAGACCATAATAAAAAAATAGCAGGATGTGCACTTAGAGAGGAAGTGCAATTATAGAGGGTAAAATATTAAGAGCTCTTATAAGTTGGGACTAAAGCTTACCATGCACTTAGAGAGAATTTACATATTGCATGTACTTATAGAGGGTGCATTTATGGAGGTGTGACTGTAGCTAATAAATATTTTTTTTAAAAAGGTTATTAATATATATAGTTTTTTTTTTATAAAGGCTTTATTATAAATTAGTTTAATAATGCCAGATAAAGTACTTTTCAGTTACCTGTAAATTATTAGAAATCATTAAAGGATAAAAAAACAGATATTTTCTTGAATAATATTGATAAGAAAAGGATTAGTAATAAGATAAAACAGAAGAAATAAGCAATAATTAAATCAATTATATTAAAATTAATCTTAATTAATCAAATCAAGTAACTTAACTAAAGATAATATTTTAATTAATTATATAATATTTAAATAAAAATAAATCAATATACTATCTAATAATATATTAATTATATTTTAATAAAAATCAGTTAATTAAATTGAAACATTATTACTAAATTATAATAATATATAATAATAATCAATAAATAATCATATTTATGATACAACTCTTTTCCACTTCTTATAGTTTACAACTCTTTAAAAAATATTTTTTCATTTTTTGTAAAAATTGTATATAGTGAAATAAATATTTTTTAACTTTTTATTATTAAAATGTCTTTAACAATATATAAAATAATCGCTAACTTTATTAAATAAACTCTTTGGAAAGAGTTTTATAAAATATTTAAAAGTATTCTTTCTTCCAATCACTGAATCCTCTCACACTCATCATTATTTACCAAGAACATGAGTAAAGACAAGTATCAGAAACAAATGGTAGGGCTTTACAAACTTGACCTACAAGGGAAAGAATATTTAGACATGTTAGCTTCTTGTAAAGGATATAGCAAAAATCTACTTTAGAATATTTCATGCTGACTTTAAAGATGCTGCAGTTAGAGACAATTGTTAGCCAGTTCTGGAATGTTACAATAAATGGAGGTAATATATGACTTACTATATCAAGATGAACGTTTATCAGATTATTTTATAAATTTGAAATTTCTAAAAATGATGGATACCAATCAAATTTAGAGTTTTTATTTTTGAACACCAATCAAAATGAGAAAGGAATGATATGAAGAAAAGATAAATAGAAGATTAATTTTGTGAAATAACCAGTATTAAGTACTACTGTTATTATACCTTAAGTACTTGATCTAATAACCCCTCAACCTTTTACTATGCCAATCTTTCTTCTAGTTCTACCTTAAAACTTAGCGCAATATCCTTTATGTTTAGCATGAAAGATAAGAAGGTTAAATCTGCTACACTTGGTGAAGATGCTACTCACATTATCATAGATTATCGTTCTAATTCAAGTTTAGGTCAATACATTTATGATATCCTAGTGTATAATATTCTAGTCAAATGGGACAATGTCAAACCTTTAGAGCATTTTAAAGCATGGTGCAATATAATCTCAGTTTCAGACAAGAAACAGAAGAAGTATAAAACCATAAGATATAAGTTAGAAATTATATATGCCTTTTTACTTGAGAAAAGAATTGTTTATGAATTGCTCCTTTAGATCTTATCACAGTTAAATAGTTTTTGGCATTTTGGTCTCTTCAAGAATATAAAGAATAAGAAAAATTCTAAGCTGTCATCATAAACCTACTAAATGACATGATGGTAGTAGTCTTATTCCTAAAGTTATATTTTACAAATTTTATAACATTTCTATGTATTAAGTCTTTTAAGGAAATCAAAAATCCAGATGATTAATGCAAAATAATCGCTTACTTTAAATTGTGAGATAATCTTTAATTGGTCATTAGCAAAAAATTATTTTAAAGTGAAGCCAAATTAAGTTAGTATCATCACAATATTTTATCTTTTATTAATGCTCATAAGAGTTATCAGAAAGTAGAAGTTAAAGGATCAGGTAAAGATCATTAACAAAAAATCTTTCTCTTTTACTTTCAAGAGATACAACAATCATGGATTCTCTAGCATAGTAACTACTAGTTCCAATTATATTCCTATAAGGAGTTTGCTGAAGGATTCAAGTAAATCATCTACTAAACATGAACTGGATGAGAAGACCAATTCCTTAAAGACTAAGAAATCTAAGAGCACAGGCACTTCTTTTTCAAAGAAACTTTTAAAGAAATAGTTGTATAAAGAAATTATAGAAATAAAGAAAGTTTTGGTAAAGTTTATTCAAAAGCAGCCTTAAAGTTAAAAATAATTAGTAGGACCTTACCTTATTTTTATTTTTGTTTTTCTTTTCTTTTTATTCTTTTAATTTATATTAATTTGTTAGGTAATTGTATAGACTAGCCTTCAGGTTAGAAATATGTTTATCTGAACGGTAGGTATTTTGTACCCTACCTAATTCTATAATAAAGTTATACAATTTACATTACCTTTAATATAAAAAAAAAAAAAAATAATAATAATCAATAAATAATAAAAGTACAAATTACATTTTTTACATTATTTATAATAATTAAATAATAAAATTGAAATAATAGATAAATTATTTAAGTAATTATTTAATTTTATTTGATTGAGTACAATTATTTGATATTATAATCAAATATTTTTTAGTTAATTTTAATTAACCTTATTTAAAAATTTATAGCTAATTAATTGAATAATAGTTTTTAATATTTTTTTTTTTTTTTTTTTTTTTTTTTTTAAGTCAAAAGAAGAATAGTTTTTAATATCAAGTTAATTCTTTAAAAATACTGTATATATAAAAAAAAGAAAATTCAATATAAGTTAACTATACCTTTTAATTTATTACTTGACATAGAAATAAATAATAAAATTAAAAGTAATATAAAAACTGTTTTTTTTAAAGATAAAAGATTGATTATATTTCTTACTTGCAAATCACTTAGTCATTTTTCTAGCAAAAGGTCGCTAAAGAAAAGTTTAGACTTTTGGTTTCTTGGGCTCTTTTCAAGTAACGTTTTCTTTTTTATAAGATTTAACTGCAACTTTAAAATTCATCCAGTTCGAAAATATCAAGTTTTGGCAGAACTACTGGCTTGGTATGAACTTCACCAAGAAAATAGTTTATAACTGTAAACTCTAAGTTCATTTCGTATTTTTTAAAAACTTTAATAAAGTTAATATTTAGATTACTTGATTTTAAATATCCTAGAAGAGGGAGGTTTCTCATTAGTGCTATTTGTTTTGAAAGCATTAAGATAGATAAAGTGAAGTCATTAATTAAAGTTTTGTTTATAATCAGGAGTGATACTTATTTTTCTTGCTTAGAAATCATTTAGAAGGATATAGAAGTAGTGGCTATAATACCTTACCTTTTTTCCAGTTTTCCTTTTAGGTTTCTGGGAGTATTAATAACTTTTCTTTAGTTTTTATTTCTTACTTGTTAATATTTTAGCCTTTAGTCTCTTTTTTTTTGTTTTAGTTTTAAGAGGCTGGGAGTATAGATATCATTTAAATTTAAAATAATTTGGAATTATAACAGCCCAAATGTATAAATTCAAATTAATTTACAAATTACATATATAAATTTTGCAATTTATACATTTGGGATTTGGAAATTATGACTGTTAAAATATACGAATTAATTTGAAATTTACTTAAAATAATTTGGATGGCATTTATAGCTGGAAGTATTGGAATATTGATCAGTATTTTGGTAGTTTGGTGTAACTTTCTTTTTTAGGGTTTTATTTGTTGATTTAATTAAGGGGAGGAATTTGGTTAAATAATTTGTTTTAAATTTTACTAACATATATTGATTCCTCATTGGACTGATTAAAATTACATGAGAGATATGGTATTATTATTTTTAATTTTACTCTTAATGTATCTATGTTAGTCAAAGGTTTAATATTAGTTGGTTTTGGCTTCTTCCAAGTTTAGCCTTAGTAGAACCCTGAATAATACTAATATAACTCATATACAGGTTTGCGTAGAGTTTATATGAAGTTACTTTTTAAACTCACAAATTGAGTTTACGTAGATCGGTTAATTTGGGAGTAATTCACATATTATGTTTATGTAAAGTTTATAATAGATATATGTGGATTTATTTTTAAAAAATACTAATTTTGATAAATGTAAATTACTCAGTATTTACCAAAATTTATTTTATTTTATTTATTTTTTCACTTTTTTTTAGTATTTTAGACCAAATTTATTTATTTTTATTATTTTTTTTCAGTTATTAATGCCCTAATTTCAAAAGTTCAATTGTGTTTTTTATCTAGATACACTACAAAAAAGAAAAAAAAATAATTAATTAGTTAAAAAAAAACAATGAAAAACACTACCTCACTCTCCCTTACCTTAATTCTAAAAGTCCAGTCATACTTTTCATCTGGTAATACTACAAAAAATAAAAAAAAGTTAATTATTTAAAAAAACAATGAAACACCTCCTTCACCCTTCTTTACCTTAATTCTAAAAATCTGATTATGCTTTTCATCTGGCAACATTACAAAAAATAAAAAAAAAGTTAACTTAATTAATTAAAAAAAATAACAAAATACCTTTCTTACCCTCTCTTATCTTAATTTCAAAAATCTGATCATGCTTTTCATCTGGCAACAATACAAAAAATAAAAAAAGTTAACTTTTAATTAATTAAAAAAATAATAAAACATTTCTCCCACTCTCCCTTACCTTAATTCTAAAAGTCTGGTTATGCTTTTCATCTGGCAATATTACAAAAAATAAAAAAAAGTTTTAATTAATTAAAAAAAATAACAAAATACCTTCCCCAACCCTTCCTTACCTTAATTCCAAAAGTCCAATCATACTTTTCATCTGAAAATACTACAAAAAATAAAAAAAATAATTAATTAATTAGTTAAAAAAAAATACTGAAAAACACTTTTCCATCCTTCTTACCTTAATTCCAAAAGTCCAATCATACTTTTTGTTTAGCAACTCTACAAAAAATAAAAAAAAATAATTACTTAATTAATTAAAAAAAATAATGAAATATCTCTTCCAACCCTTCCTTATCTTAATTCCAAAAGTCTGGTCATGCTTTTTGTTCAGAAATACTATAAAAATAAACTGATAAATAATTAAAAAAAAAGATAGATATTTGAATTATCTGATTAGATTGGCAAGTCACATAATTCTGCCTTTATACCAAATAATTTGTTATAGCTAAAGTTGCCTGCCGAAACTAAGGAGTTTTAATATGTTGAAATTATCAAAACTATTTCGATATTTTGACATTGATCTTCTGATTTGTCGAAATGCCAAAATAGTTTTGACATGCCAAAACTATTTTAACGTTTTGGCGTAGTATATCATATGATATACTTATAGTTTTGGCATTCACTAATCTGCGGTTTGCAGATTTCCGATCAGTTTTAATATCAGTCATATGAGCCAATTTACTGATTGTAGATAATCTTTTTTTTTGAAAAAAAAAGAATGGTTACAGTTTTTTTTAAACTGGATAAAAAAAAAATTTTATTTTATTTTTTTTTTCTTTAGGTTGCTAGACTTCTTGGACGAACCTAAACTTGAAATATGTGCAAGTAAGTTAGTGGAAGAGTAGGTGGGGATTTTTTTTTAATATTTTGAAGAAACATACTAATATTTTTTCTATTTCTTTTTTTTTTCTTTAGGTTGCTGGACTTCTTGAACGAACCTGAACTTGAAATATATACGAGTTAGTGAAGAGAGATTTTTTTTTAATATATTGAAGAAGAAAAATTATTGGTGCCACCCCAGGTAGTATATTGATTTTTTACCACCCCTTGTCATGTATTTTAGTAACGATCATTTCTTAATGTTTGTTTTTTAATTATTTTTTACGCGATTTTTTTTTACAACTTTAATACAAACGCTTTACTTCTGGTAAGTTTCTAACGTTGTTTTTGTGTTTTTATTATTCAGCATTAATTGACTTTCTTTTTTTTTTTTGTAGGTGCTTCTTTTCTTGACTTTAAGGCTTCCAGTAAGACAATTTTTTTAACATTATGTTTCCTTCTTTAATCAACGTTAACTGTCTCCCTTCTTTCTACAGGCAGTTTTTTTCAACTTTGAACGGCTTTAAATTTCGGCATCAGGACCTAGTATGGTAAGCTCAAGTATTTTGGATGCTTTAAGTTTTTAGAAATTTATTTTCTTTAACTAACTATCTTTTTTTTTTCTTTTTGGTTGGGTTTTGGATTTTCATTTCTTTGTGATTTCCTTTTATTCTTTATTATTTTCTTTATCTTCTTTTCGTCTCTCATCATTTTTTCTATTTCTCTTTCATATCATCATTTTTTTTGTCATCTTTTCATCTTTCATATTTCTTTCATCATATTTCATCTCTTATCATTTCTTTCATGTTTCTTTCATCCCTTATCATTTCTTTTACCATCTTTTCGTGTCTTTACATTTTTTCATCATCTTTCATCGTTTCATTTGCACTTTTTTCATCATCCTTTTATTCTTCATCGTTTCTTTCACACTTCTTTCGTCATCTTTTTGTTCCTTGTCATTTCTTTCACTATCTTTCGTCTCTTTATGCTTTATTTCATCATCTTTTCATCCCTCATCATTTCTCTCGCACCTCTTTCATCCCTTAACATCTCTCTTTCGTCTCTTATTGGTTTTTTCACTTCTTTTCTTTTTTTGTTCTTTATCATCTCCCTCTTCTTTTTTTCGTTTCTCGTTATCCCCTCTTCATTCTTTTGTTTCCCTTTATTTCCTTTGATTTCTTTTCACTCCTTTTATTTCCTTTTATTTCTTTTTATTTTACCTTTATTTTCGCTCGTTACTATTAGTAATGTAACCTTTGATCCCACTTAACCAATATCAGAAACAAAATCGTAACTCTACATACTTTCTATTTTTTGTTCTTTACTTTTATCATTATATAAATTTGTTTTTAGATTACCTATTTGTGTTATTTACTACTAGTCTCATTAAAATAAATAATTGTTTGCATCTGTAAGAACAACGAATATTTAATTAAAAAATATCAGATATAATACATACTTTTAAGATAAAAATGTCACTAAAGTTTTTTTTAAATCATATCAGTTATAAATATGACTTTTAAATTTGCTTTGATGTTGTATTTATAGTGTATTCATTTTAAGAAAATTAAAAATTAAAAAATTATTTTTGCGAAAATTTTTGTGAAAGTCAAAAATTAATTATTAAAAATTAGCCAATCGAATTTTATTTTTAGATCACGTGATGGGGTGGCAAAAAAACTGATACCACTCCGGATGGCACCTAGATAACTTCATTGAAGAAACATACTAATGTTTCTTCTATTTTTTTTTTAGGTTGCCAGACTTGAACCCAGTCAATAAAATTTTTTTATTACAAGCAATAATATAAAAACTTTTTTTAAATGTAATAATTTATTATTTAATCCAGAAGTCATTTTCAATTATAATAATAAAATAAAGTATTGCAATAAATTTTAGTTTTTTATGTGTTTAATTTTAATTTTTTTTTTACTAAATTTTTAATATGCATGTTATATGGCCGGGACGTTACAATTTACAATCAATTTATTAAACTTGTATTAAACTTGTATCAAACTTTATCAATATCTATATAAACTTTATTAATTAAAATCATTCAATTTTGAATCAATTGTGACTAAAATCTTAATATTTTATATATCACGAGAGTAAAGTTTTAATTTTGGCAATTTTGACATGCCAAAACTATTTTGGTAATTTTGTACAATTTTGGCAATTTTGACATGTCAAAACTATTTCAGCATTTCGGCATTTTAACATGTTGAAACTATTTTGGCATTTTGGCATTTCAACATATTTTTAGTTTTGACATTTTGACATTAGCCTATTGAGTTTCGGCAGGCAACTTTAGTTATAGCATTAACAAATTTTTTATAAATTTATAAAATTTTTTTTTACTAAGATATAAGTTTGCATAGTGTTACTATGAAAAAAAAGTTGCATAGAGTTAATAGTAAATATATACTGATCATTTGTAAGTTATATTAGTATTGTTCAGGATCCTGCCTTAGCATTATGCTTGCGCATCACTCAGATAAAATAGTAATTGCTTAATATCATATCTTGTGAGAATCATGGGAAAAAGTGGGATTTCTTGTATATGTATTGCTCCTATATTAACATATGGTAATACTGATTATTTGGTGAAAATTATGGATCACATTTGATTTTGCTGATTTTGGTCAGGTGGATTTGTTTAATAGGTCTATATAGGATAGAGTGAGTTGTAGTTGTTTATTAGGTAGCTCTGTCTTATCTGTTAATTAGCTAAATATTTTATATTATTTTTTTTTGCCTTATTAATAAAATCAACCAAACACAGCAGGATCTTGAAGAATACATATATAATTCAGATCTAATCCCAAAAATTTTAATATAATTTTATACATTTAATTTTATTAAAAGCTTTATATAAAATCAGTATATAAGTTTAAATTTTATATAATTTTATACAATTTAATATCTGAGTTTATTATAAAATTTTTATTATATATATAAAATTTTTTTACAAAAATATATAATAAGTAATATATATATATAAAAACTTTTATTATAAAAAAAAAAATTTTAAAAAAAAATTTTCAAATTTTTAAGTAAAAAATAAATAACATTTTTGTAATTTATTAAACATCTGGTAATCAGATTTTGATAAAATTTATACCATTAGATTTGTCTCATTGAGACAGTTCTAATAATAGTAAAATCATCTTTTTAGAATTAATATTGACTGAAATAAGGTTTACTAATAAATTTTATTAATTAATTAAAAAATTATTAAAAAATTTCATATGTTAAAATGATGTGAAATTAGCTATTGGATATAAAAATAATATTGGAAAATTACTTATTTTTTAAAATTTTGTGAACTTATAATTTTCTTCTCCTTTACCTCACTATCACCCTTTCAATCTTATATTCTTTATATAATTTTTTCTTTTAAATTTGTTACGCTATTATGTCTAAAATTGTTGCACTGTCATGTTTAATTTTGTTTATTTTTTACATATAAATTTGTTACACCATCATGTCTAAAATTTTTTATAAATCTGTTATACTGTTATGTCTAAATTTATTTAGTTTATTACATCATCACGTCTAAAAGTTTGTATTTTTCTTTTTTTAAATTCACGTGTTTTACTATTTATAGATTAAAGGGTTGATTTCTAAATTTTTTTACTAAATTTATTATCGAATTATTTTTTATATTATATATATATCAGATTTTTTAACTTATTAATTTTATACAAAATATAATTATAAAATATATTAAAATTTACTTTTATTATATAAATACATATCTAATTTATCCCTATTTTTAAGTCTATTATACAAACTCATTTATATAATATATTGGATATTTATATAGTGTTTTTATACAAATCCAGATTCCTGTATTATATATATTCTTTAGAGTTCTATTATAATTGACAGTCTTTTGATTATTTGACAAAATCAAATATTATTTATTTTATATTAAATGTAAATGTATAATAAATTTCAAAGTTAATTAATTTTAAAACTTTAAATTTTTTTTATTAAAGAAACAATAGTAAATTAATCATTTCTCTTTTATATAGGTCTTATTTTTAATTTTTTTTAGAAATAATAACAAATTTCAAAGTTTAACTTTAAAATTTAATAAAAATATTTATTTATACTTCTTTTTTTTTTATTTTTATATTATAGGATTTAATTTTAAATTGTAAAGTAAATAACATATAACTTAAATTTTAGAATTTGTAAATTACTATATATCGCAAATTACAGTATCCTCTCTTATGTATAGTACTCTTTCTTTTACCTGATAAAAAGTTTTATTTTCTATTGATTTTATTATTTAATGAATTTAATTTTACTCAAATATAATATAAAAATAATTTTTTAGTTATTATATAAACTTTTAAATACATTTTATTTATAATAAAAATTTGAGTTATTGGCATAGTGATATAAGATTAACTTTCAAGAATTTGTAAGATGCCTAAAGTATTATAGTCTGTAATATATAGTAAAAAAATTTTTAATGAATTTTAATTTAGCCTTTTTTGGCTACTTCTAATTTTAATTTTAATAATATTTTTTAACTAGATTTTTAGTAATTTATATTAAATAAATTAATAATAAATTATTTATATATAAATTTAATTGATTTTAAATTGAATTATGTTTAATTATTTATTATTTTTTATTTAATTTATTAGTAAAAATTATTTTAAATTTCATCAGAATATTATTTTAAATTTCATCAGAATATTATTTTAAATTTCATCAGAATATTATTTTAAATTTCATCAGAATATTATTTTAAATTTCATCAGAATATTATTTTAAATTTCATCAGAATATTATTTTAAATTTCATCAGAATATTATTTTAAATTTCATCAGAATATTATTTTAAATTTCATCAGAATATTATTTTAAATTTCATCAGAATATTATTTTAAATTTATCCAAATAGCATTTTAATTTTTTACTAAGTGGTAGCTAATCAAATATTAAATTAAATTATTTTGATTAGATAAAAATTATTTGTAATCTATCATTTTTCTATAGTAAGCTTTATTAATAGTAAGCAGAATTTTTAAAAATTATAAAATATTATAAAAATTATTAAAATTTAATTATTGAATTATAGAATAATATAAAATAAAATTTCCTAAATTTTATTATAAAATAATAAATAAAAAATATTATTCTTAGATAGATCAACAATTAATCTTCTAATAATATATAATTAAATATACTATAAAATAATAAATTATAATTTATTTGCTATTAGTTATTGTATATATAACAATCTAATTTATTTTATTATTATCAATATAATAAAACTTTAGTATAGTATTTTCTTTCAATATGTAATATATCTGTAAAGTTTAAAATCAATTAAAACTTATTTATTTTGCTAAACAATTTTCAAATTTATAATTCTGGCTGAATTTTTTTAATTCTGTTCAAAATTGTAATTCTGACTTAAATTTTAATAAAATTGAAAAATGAAGATCAAATGTAACATTATATTTATGCAATTTAATACTTAAATTATTATTATTAAAAATACATTTAATATATTTTATAAGTCAAAATTTCCAGTTGGTTTAAAAAGAATAAGCTGTAAAAATCACATTTTAACTAATTTAATATTTTTAAAGTTTTAATATTTTATCATCCAGTAATTATAAAAGAATAAAAAATAGCTTATTAGAATTATCTTATTAAAATAGTTTTAATAATAATAAAATCACATTTTTAATATTAATAAGTAATGAGATATATGGGGTCTTTGCAATAAAAAGGTATGAAATTCAAAAAAATTTTTAAATTTACTTTATATGCTAATTATGTTTTTTATACTAAAATAAGTGTAAATTTAATATTAATTAAATTTTTATTTTTTTTTGAGTTTCGTACTTTTCTATTGCAAAGGTCCTATATACTTTACTGAAACTTGGGGTTATTTATCGATGTCGATTCGATACCACAATGATATTGTTACGATATTATCATGATATTATAGTAAAAAGTTAAATCGTTGTCATTAAGTTAGTCGTAACTATATCTATTCGTTATTGATTAGTACAATATCCCTGCGATCACTATACGACATTTATTTAACATTGTAACTGTATCATAGCAATATCATATTAATATCGAATTAATATTGCTAAAGTATTATGATATTTATTTGATATTGTAACTATATCGTAGCAATATTATATTAACATTGAATTAATATTACCAAAGTATTATAACATTTATTTGATATCATAACTATATCGTAAAGATAACATATTAATATTGAATTAACATTGCCAAAGTATTATAATATTTATTCGATATCGTAACTATATTGTAAAGATAATATATTGACATCAAATTAACATTTCCAAAGTATTATAACATTTATTTGAATCGTAACTATATCGTAAAGATAACATATTAATATCAAATTAATATTGCAAAGTATTATAACATTTATTAGATATTGTAACCATATTGTAGCGATATCATATTAACATCAAATTAATATTACAAAAATGTTTTTACATTTATTTAACATCGTAACTATATCATAGAAATATCATATTAATATCAAATTAACATTGCTAAAGTATTATAATATTTATTTGATATCATAACTACATCATAGTAATTTCATAAATTACATCACAAAAACGATTTTATATTAAATTTAAAAAAATATAAAAAAAAACAATCATGATTAATATAATATACACTTTATAAAATATATTTAAAATTTAAATTTAATACATAACCTTGGGATAATGGTTAAAGCAGGTAATCTCCGGGATTTTGAGAAAAAATAAAAATGATAATATTTTTAACGTTAGCTCTTTAAATTTGGAAGTGTTAATTCTTAAAACTATAATATTATAAAAAAAAAATACTATCTGCTACGACTGACGCCACCCCGGACAAAGTAATTAGCAGCAGAAAATGTCATAAAATATCCAGCCCTATTTCATAACATTTTCCTCCAGGCTAAGCAAATATTACAAAAGAAAGCTCAAATATATTCAGCAATTTGAACATAGCATTTGAGAATACATTTTAACTCTCTTAAGTAATACTACAGTCTAACAAAGAAAGACTCAAACTATACCCTATTGTAAAGAAAGTACATAACCAATTCCTCCTACAGAACCAGTAGACTTTACGAATATGGTAGAGTCCAAAAAAATATGAAAAATATGTGTATATGACATTTTCATACCTGCTTAATGGTTTCACTATTTATTTGAAAGTAGTTTTTTTGTCTTATGCGTTTTTTGGCGAACGGTCTTCGTGTTGGTGGCTATATTGAATATAAACCAAAATGCCAAAGTATTGTTAATATTGTAAAAGATAAGTAAAGTAAAAGAGAGAAAAAGAAAATACCATAGTGTTAAAATATAAGAAAAGTATAATATTCGGCTTCACCATTTATTTAAAAGTAGTTTTTTTGTCTTATACGTTTTTTTGGCGAACGGTCTTTGTGTTGATGGCTATATCATATATATAAATTAAAATGCCAAAGTATTGTTAATATTGTAAAAGATAAGTAAAGTAACTTGGATAAAAGAGAAAAGAAGAAAATACCGTAAAGTGTTAAGACAAGTATAATATTTAAGAAGAGAGAAGTTTATTTTTGAAAATAAACAAAACATTACGAATTTTAGCTGTTTTAGATCTCACATGCATGTAAACAAATCAATTTTGATTGGTTAATTTTAATATATTACATCATGCATAATGATTAATGTGATTTTATTGGTTAATTTTAAAACTGACACAAATTATATATTTATATAATCAAACAATTATACGGCTATAAAATAAAAATTATTTTTTATCCAAATTCTATTTGTGGTATCATGATTAGGTAGTTGGCACCTTTCTGAATTATAATTATGAATAAAATGTACTTTTTGAAAATTATCTATTACAGTAATTGGAAAAATGCGTCTTCATTTATTTCCTGTTGCTTGAAGGCGGTAAAGTGGACATTTTAATACCGAATGTTCAGCTCCAGTATCCTCAAACCAATCTACAACAATAAAGGCATAATATTTGTCATTATTACTTTTATGTCAAAAGATACCCTTGATAACTGCATAAGATTCTTCGTGATCTTCTTCATAAATTGTGATAAAATCACCAAGGTGTAAGTAGACTTTTGAAAATATACCACTTTCTTTTTCAAATGTATATGATGCCAATTTGTACCAACTAGTTGAAACATTCATAAGTGCTGCCTCAAATTTTATATCCACATAAGATAAAAACAACTCAGTTTTAAAATTATGCAAAGTTAAGAGAAGTGAATCACGTTCCTGCTTTGACATTCTTTTTTTTAAGGAAATATTGGAAATAAAATTTACTGGTGAAACAACTAAAATAAAGATCAGATACATGTGAAAAAATAAATATAAAGTATATATTATATTATGTTATACTATTACTACTATCTTATCTTTTGTGTCATCATTATTTTGAGCTTGTTCTTCAATTGAATATTTATCCTCTGTAACATACTAGTTCAGAAATAATTGGCCAAAATTTGAATTTGTAAATCCAGTACAAGATCTATTAAATCTTGGATCTATACCACCATCTGCTAAATGTCGAATTGCAAATAGAGTATTGTAACGTTTTAATAAATCCAAATCTATGTTTTTGCAATTAGTCTTTGGTACCATTCCTTTAAATATACGATGAACCATTTCTTTTATACCCACTTGGATATTAGTAAGTATCCTAAAGGTTTTAGCATGCATCAAAAGATGCATATTAACGTGTATATTCGGTAAATTAACAAAACTAACAAAAACCTATAAAAAAATAAAATAATATTAATTATTTAAAAATTATTTTCATATTCTGAATTTCAAGTTCATAATTATACCTTTGGAAGGATTGAAAACTCTTCTTCAAGACATTGCTGTAATTCCTCATAGCTATCTGACGTAAATTCCCTATTAAACACTGTTCTCATAGTTTTTGCAACATGTATCCAACAAGCTATAATATTTTTTGGTACTAAGCTAGCATTATAGAAACATTGTGCTTCTGAAGCCAACAAAATAGTGCTGTAGCCGTATAATTATTAAAGTACGGTGCAAATTCACCATCATAGGATGATATCTCGTCTTTATCCAAAGCTTCAATAATTTGATATATTTCTTTCTCTTCGCCATTACGTTCCTCTTCATCATTATTACGTTCCTCTTCCACTTCATTATCATCATTGTTACCTTCCCCTTCCTCCTCTTCATCATTGATTTCATTATCATCTACTTCCTCCTCTTCGCTATTGTAATCGTTGTCACTTTCTTCTTCCTCTTCAGTATCTGATGAATTTATATCATCTTGCGAAAATATCATCTTATCATTATAGTGTTGAGGATTAATTGAATCATATGCATTATCATCATCATTATTGTCTTGAAAACTTAAATTACCATCTTCATAATCATATTGAAAGTCCATGTCTTCGTTATCATTATCAGATGAACGTATGGGTGAACGTATTGCTACTCTCTCGTTAGATTCTGTTGTCTCATTAGGGTTGCTGTAGGAAAACTAATTTCGAATTCGAATTGGTTTTATTGGTTCGATATGATTAAATCAACTTCTCATCTTTATAAAAAATTTAAGATATCTTAATTTAGAATTTTATAATTCAATTAAAGCTTTAAATTATAAATACCTTTATATTATCAGCGTATCGATAAAAAAAAAACCCAAAAAAAAGCAAAATAGTTGATCAATTCGGTTAAAATTAATGTCGATTTTGTTACATATCTGTACCAGGTCATTAGCCAATTATTTACGGTATTCTCAAAACAGAGTAAATTAAGTTCGAATTAAGTTCTAATTATCAGTATATATTGATGTTCTGATGCCAATATTGATGTACAATTTTTTTAACTATAATGTAATATACAAATCAGCAAAGAATTTTTATGTGGTAAGGTAGCGGTGAGAAGAATTTCTTTTTAAAAAAAAAATTTTATGTGATCATATTCTTTTTTTTTAACAATTTATTTAAGATTACCAATTGTCTTCTTATCTGTATTCACAATTTCACACATGGGATTATGTAAGGAAATTAAGAATTACTTTTATCAATTTGTATACAGTTAGTGAGTTAATTTATAATAAAAAAAAAATATATTTTTTTTATTGATATAAAATATTTTCTATTGCTGATATACTTGTGGCCAACCTTATTAAAAATAATATTTCTTTTTTATAAATTGTACCTAAAATCTGAATTTATTGACTTAAATAATTTTTCTAAATCTGAAGAACGTAACGAGTATTCAAATCACATGATATATTCGAATCACATCCAATAATATTTGAATATCTAACAAATATTCAATCTTACTTTGTTAAACTTGATGATAACTAAATTACCACAATAAAAAATTATTTTTTTATTTGCTATGCAAAATTAGCATACCTATTCTTTGAATCGTCCTCCTTATTGCTCATTGTTATAGAACTTCGAATAGCAATCGTCAATTAGCAAAGATAACTATAATGAAACAAACACTTAACCCTGTTTTTTGTAATAATGTAATAAAATATCTATACGCAAATGATATGCAGGATCTATGATTACATTAAGATCATAAAAATTTGGGTAAAATTTTTATGAATTATTATAAGGTCCAAGAAAATTATATTTTTAAGACATGCTTTGAATAAATTAATAAATGGTGTAATCAAAAAAATATGCGTAATATATGTAGGATCTAAAGATGATTACATTAAGATCTATGCAGAATCGTAATATGGAGTTCAAGAAATAATAATAAAATTTATTATAAATATGGAGCCTGTTCGCCATTTCACTCATTTTAAAATACTTTCTTTCTCTAATTAAATCAATTACTCTCAATTACTCAATTTTATAATATTTTTTTTTTTATTTCATAATAATATTAAAAAATAGCACAATTAAATACTGGGGCTTTACAGTGGCCAAACGACGCTACTCTCTCATTAATTCAGTATCATCGATTGTATCAACAATTTTTTTGTACTACTGCCATTCACGATCAAAAGGTAATTTGGAACCATATATCGCAAAATATAAATAATGATCACCAAAACTTCGCGCCGACAAAAAGACAGTACAGGAATAAATGGAATGCACTAAAAAGTAGTTATGAAAATTTGAAAAGGTTATTGAGTGGAAATCTGGAAGGATTTCCTACCCACACACCAACTCTTCATGATGAACGTTTTCATGATGAGTTGTCAGATGAATTCTAGCTTGCTGAAAGTAACAATTTATTATTTAATTGATTTTTTTTATTTAATTTATCACATTTATAATTAACTAATTATTTTATTTTAAGCACCGGTCTGCACTGCGAGAAGAAATAGGTAGATCGTAAGAGATATGAGTATCGAGAGCGCAGGCGCTCTCGATCTCATCACCATCATGAGCGTGGGTGCTTTCGATCTCATCACCGTCACGAGCGCAGGCGCTCTCGATTTCATTACCGTCATGAGCGCAGGCGCTCTTATTTTCCTTACACCTGTCATCGACACCGTCATTAAAACAATTTTTTTTATCATTTTACCCTTTACTATTTTCTATTTTTTTTTTTTATTTTTATATTATAAATTTTTATTTTATTTTTATTTTTATATTTTATTATATATATATATTTTTGATAATAAAATTCTAATTACAATGTCAAATTTAACATATATTATTCATGTTTGTAATACAATAAATTGTATTACAATGGTCAAATTTAAACAATATTATTCGTGTTTATAATGTTTGTAATATAATAAATCAGCGTTAAAAATATTACTTCTCACTCCTTTTTTATAAAAATGGGAATTTAAAACGAAATATTCCATTAATTTTTCTCACTCCCTTTTCCATCATAATTCTTTCAATATTTTCAACTGATTCTGCATTCCTCACGATGTCGAGATCATGTATATTTTTCAATTGTGTACTATTATCATAATTTACAATAACCAATATTTCATATTTATATCGTAAGGATGCAGTACGTTTTTTTTTCTTTTCTATATCCATATTTTTTTATTTATATTTTCCTGATACTATATCTAAACGTAAATCATCTGAAGGTAAAGAAATAGAAGTTAGAACAGGTATATATATTACTTTTTTTAATAAGATTTGCTTATATATAAGGATAATAAATAGTAAAATACCAAAAATATATATGAAAGGACTGAAAAAAAGTCAAAAAAACTCAGGACAAATTAGTATCGCGAAAAAGAGAAGAGATATAGACATTGAAGAGGCGAATGAATTAATGTCAGGTAATATTAATATGTGTAGACTTTAATTCATTGATATTAATCTTTAATTAAAACAATTGCAATGATATATTACATATAGGTGTGCGTGTCAATAAACCAAACGTAATAGTTGAAGAGGGAGTAAGAGACAAAAGTGATGAGGATTACGATAATGATGATGATGATGATGATGAAGGAGATGATAATGGCGAAGAAGCAGATGAAATTCCAGAACAATTTTGAAAGCATTTAAAATTGGAAATAGTTAACTGGCTTGTCAAACACCCTGATATCTTACGACTCGCAAATGAAATGAACGAATCATCAGATGTTGTTAAATCAAAAAATAATGAAGTTAGTATTGAATCAATATGGTAATATTTATTATGTTTAAATCATTAAATAATGTGTCTTTTAATGTTTTAGGATAAAATCTGATTCTGGGATGAGTCAGTAAAATGTCTATTCCTGCGCGTGAGGAATCCAAACAATAAGGTTCTTGATGATCTGATCGTAAAGATTTTCTGAATCAAGATATATACTAGCGAGGCAAAAAGCTATCTTGAACGTACTCATAAGTTCCTTACAGATTTCAGGAATAAATTCAATCAAAATATTTTAAGCTTTGTAGAAGAATATAAAGAAATAAGAAAAAGCAGGTATATGTTTAATTGTTTTGTTGGCAATAAATAGTGCTATAATTGTATTATTATTACTAATTAATGAATAAAATAGAGGTACCACTGGAAATATATCTCAGAAAGAGATTAAAGAATATGTTGACAAAAGTGTTGCACAAAAAATTTTAAGCAGACAACTTGTTGCCGTAAACATTTCAGAATGAATTAACAATGGAGGTTTGGTTACATTAGTTGATTTTGTTAGAGAAGCTGTCAGAATCTCGTGGAATGGTAAAAATTTAGCTGCTATTAAGGCGTTAGATAGAATGACAAAGGAATTATCTATACTATCAAGAAGCAGTAGTAACATCGTTAATTCTTTATCAGTAAGTTATTTTATTTATAATGTCCTTTAATCATACATAGTATTAATAATGTTAAATTATACATAGTTATAAAATCTTTAGTAAAAGCTCATGCCTAATTTTTTTATAAAATTATGTATTTTATAACGATAATAAATTTAGTAAGTTTTTACGAGTGAATTGACCATTATTCTAAACATCACACCTTAATGTTTTTAATTAAAAAAAAGAATTTGGGAGATGTTTAGATTACTCTTTGTATAAATAATTTGAATTATGTAACGTGTGTTGGTATGTACCCTCATTTACACAATATTTAGTGTACATCTGATCTTGACCTTGAATGTCCTATTACTAAATAAAGTAACATATCGTTAATAAAATAATCTAAATTACTTCGATAAGAAATTTCTTTCTTTTTTCTCTAAAAAATTCCTAAATACCTTTCCCTCCAATTTATAACTTATAAATGATGGAAAATGGTTTATCAAAGAAGCAAAAATAAGTTAAAAGAAAAAAAAATAAATCTTTTTCAAACAATAAAAGAAAGAGAGATAAGGTGAGTGAACACTTTAAAACCGCTTAGAGTGGTTACTAGGTTCGCCTTAGTTTTTCAGATCTTTTAGATAGCTTTTTTTATTTTTTTTTTATACATATCTTTTTATTTATTTTTTTGGAGGGTTTAATAAAAGGATTTGTGAAGTATATAATTGTATTCGGTTGTTATCTGGTTTCTAATCAAAAAATTGGTTTAGGTCAACTCTTTAATCGAAACGATTAAAATAAAGATAAAGGTAATTATAAATTATTATTTATAAATAATATCATCATCAATTACTAATATTATTTAGAAATTACACAATTAAAACGACAAAAAATATTTGCTGTAGAATTATATCAACAAAAGTTAAACCAAATAATAGAAATAGAAAATAAATTAGAAAATGAAACTATTAAATGGCAAATGTATAGAAAATAAATTTATAAATAATTTTGTTAATAAATTATAATTCAGTTCTCTCAACTATTCTATTGACTTCCATTCTTATCACTTTTCCACATTTCATACAAATAATTTGACAGTCTGCTTTTTAATTACTTTTTTTGATTTTTTACAGCAACAACTCATCAATAATTTGGAACAGGTAGCATTAGTCGTATCAAAGATCTAAATTTTCAATACGATATTTGAAATATCAATTAAAAAAAAATTTTTATTTCTTTTTTTGTACAAATTTTACAATAATAACTATTATGATATTATACTTTTTTTAATTAGATTACAAATTATTAAAATATTTCAATTTAATATTTAAAATGATGTTGATACATTCGTTATATTGCCAATATTGATATGATGTTAATTTGATATTTATAAAATAATGTTTTTACGATGCTGTATTCATACTTAATGCATATTGATACGATATCATATCGATATCATGTTTGTTTCATATTTTTTAAAAATTTTATTATTGTTTAATTATATCAAAATGATATCAATTCGTTATATTACCAATATCGAATTGATGTTGATTTGATATTTATAAGATAATGTTTTATAATGTCGTATTGATACCGAATACATATCGATACGATATTATATTGATATCGTATTTGTATCACATTTTTTAAAAATTTTATTATTGTTTAACTATATCAAAATGATGTCGATTCGTTATATTGCCAATAGTGAATTGATGTCGATTTGATATTTATAAGATGATGTTTTTACGATGTCATAATGATACTGAATACATATCGATACGATATTATATTGATATCGTGTTTATTTCACATTTTTTTAAAAAATTATCATTGTTATAACAATATGAATATGATATCGATTAGATATTTCTTTAAGTAAATATCTTTACGATATCATTTTGATATATCCAATCAATAATGTATCGATATCATTTTGATATCATAATGATATCATTTGCAAATCGATATTGTTACGATATATATTTAATATCATTACAATATCAATTTGTCATTGTTTAGAATTTTTAAGTTTCTGTAAAGTAATAAAATGTAATATCTTTCCACTTAGTGATTATAGAAGAGAATAAAAATAGTTCATTAGATTCATTTTACTGAGACAGTTTAGATGATCATAAAATCATATTTCTAATATCAACAAATATTAAAAAAATATGATTTATACAAATATACTATATTATAATAGAGTTAATTCAACATTTACTAATACTATAAATATAATTTTATAATCATTTGAATTGTTTTAATAAGTTAAATCTAATGAGCTATTTTTTATCCTTCTACAATTACTAAGTGGAGAGATATTATATTTTATTATATATCTTATCACCTATTGGTATTAAAAATATGATTTTACTATTATTAAAACTGTCTTAGTGAGATGATTCTAATAAGCTATTTTTTATTATTTTATTATCACTAGATGATGAGATATTAAAACTTTAAGAATATTAAATTGGTTAAAATGTGTAATTTTTATAACTTGTTCTTTTTAAACTAACTAGAAATTTTAATTTATAAAACTTGTTAAAATGTATTTATAAATCTAATAAATATTATTAATAATAACAGTTTAAATGTTAAATTGCATAAATGCAATATTACATTTGATTTTCATTTTTCAATTTTATTAAAATTTAAACTGAAATTATGATTTTGGCTAGAATTAAGAAAATTTTAGCCAGATTTGTAAATTTAAAAATTGATTATTTAGTAAAGTAAATAAGTTTTGATTAATTTTAAACTTTACAGATATATTATATATTGAAAGAGAATATTATACCAAAAGTTTTATTATATTAACCATAATAAGTTAAATTATAAGTTATATGTACATTAATTATTATTTTAGTATTCAATGATTATAAAATGATGAATTGAATTTAAATTAAATTAAATCTGAAGGACAAAAATTTAATTCATATGAAACATTAATATATATATAGATAAATATTAAATACTTAATAATAAAAACTTTATATTTATATTTCAATTAATAAAATAATCAAATAAAATAAATATTTATAAATTTTAAATTATCCTTTAAATAGTAATGAAGATAAATTTACCTGTAATTTTTAAAAAAATTATATTTAAATATAATTTATTAATATAATTCAGATTATCCTATTATTTCATAATTATATTAATTTATATTTTTATTATTAAATAGTATATGATTAGATACATAACTATTACTACTAAAATTAAATAGTATTTTATACAAATTAAATTTCTGTTCTTTAGATTTGATTTAATTTAAATTTGATTTGAATTTAATTTATTCTTAAAATAAATTATTTTATGATCTAATAATTTAAATTTAATAATTTTTTTTATTTGATAACTTTATTTTCTATATTAAAATAAAAAAAAAAAAAATTATAAAATTTAAATACTTGGATGAAAAACTATTTATAAATAAAATTTTTAAACTTTAAAACTAATTTTGGTTATATCACATTATGATTTAATTTGTAAGAAATATTAAAATTAGATGGAAATTAACTTCATAAAATAACATTGAAATTTTTATATATTAATTTAATTTTTTTTTTTCATGATATTTTTTTTCATTACAATATATTTTTTTATTTTTATTATAAAATTTTGTATTTTGACTTAATAAATAAAATAAAATAATAAAATCCAACTTTACACATTTATTATAAATTTATAAAAATAATTCTTTGTTTAAAATTTTATGTAAAGTTAAAATTTTGCTTCTAAACATTAAAAATTATATTAATAAATATTGTTTACTATAACAAATTCTACATATTCTATTAAGTTTTAATATAATTACAGTTAATTTTTAATGAAATCACTAAAGTTTAAAATACAAAATTTTTTAAAATTTTTGGTTATCTTAAAAATATAATATTTTATTAATAATTAAGTTTTAATTTACAATACATAATTAATAAATAATGATTATTTGTTACATAGATTATAGGTTAAACTCTATATTAAATAAAATAACTTTATTTTTCATAAAATTAGATAAAAACTAAATTTTTAATAAAATTGCAAGCAAATTTGCTTACAATATTTTACTGTTTAAAAGATATATTACATTATATTATTAAAATTTGTATTATATTAATATTATTATAAACAATACATTTATCTTAAAATTATAATAATTTTTTATTTTCTAGTTTAATTATATCAATAAAAATTATTTATAATTTAATAGTTAAAAAAAAAAAAATAAAAATAAAATAAAATAAAATAAAATATTTATTTTTAAAATAATAATAAATTTCTTTTATTTGTAAATTTACATATAATTAGTAATATTTAAATTACAAATTAATTTTAATTTAAATAAATTTATTAAAATATTTTATATAAAAATAAATTTATCTGTTATAATAATAATATTTTAAATATATTGCAAATTTTAAAAAGTTAACTAATGTATTTGAAATGTACAAAATTTTTTATGTAGCATATTTAAAAATATTTAAATGTAAAAATTAAAGAATAGAATATTATATATAGTATTATAATCCGAAATAACAGTTTTAATAAAAAAAAAAAATATTAGTATTTATTTAAATTAATAAAAAATTGACAAATAATAAATAAATTTTATATATATTTTTAAGTAATGAATTTGAATTTTTTGATTATAATTATTACTTCAAATTAAATTTTATTTATTAAGATCCAGACAATTTAGCATAAATGTATTTAATTATTTGACTAATTGCCAAAAAAAACCTTCAACTTTTAAAAATTTGATTAGCTAAAATTACTGTAAATTAATTATATTCTTTATAATTTTGTATATTTATCAATTGTAAAGATATTTTCTAAAAGAACTAGATGCGGCTTACGAACTGATCAAATGATTCTACTAATATAGAAACAAAAAAAACTAAATTGGCGTACCGCATTTAAAGTTTGCATACAAAATTAAAATTCGTCCAATAAAAATGATAAACAGCACCATGTCTTTCTAATGAAACTCGTGCAACAATATAACTCAATATACGCCAATAGTGCCATAATAACAAGACAAAGACACGTTCAAATGGAAATGACCCGACTTTATATTTAAAACATATGATTTACTAAGCCCATTAAAAAGAGGTCATTTTTACCCGATAAAGCATGATTCTTATCTTTCTCATCTTTAAGATGAAATTAATCATAAACACGGTAAAAGATTGATATATACGAGTTCCAAAATTTGCCGCGTTTTATAAGTACTACTATAATGCATACAATAGCTAACATATGATTATATGATTCTCATACAGGAAATGTTTTGCTTTGGATTTCCGAAAAAATTCTACTATTAAGCCTAATTGCATAAACTGCTTTTGTTCATTAAATTTGGGCATATATTATTTTATTTGTCATATGTATATCAAATTTCAAATAATAATAATAATTCGTTATAGGTTCGGTATCTCTTTTTCACAAAGAATATATATATTAAAATGTATCCCATTTTGTTGCCGATCCTAAAACAATTAGGATTTGTTTGTTTCCAAGAATCATTTTTTTTTATGATATGATAATAATAAAAAATGATTAACATTGTTTGAATTACCCTTATATAAAATTATATAAAACTTTAAAGTAAAAAATCTTTAATGACCTTTATCATTTTCGTCTTCGCCAATCTACATATTATTAGTAGGTTGCAGTACAGGTTTTAAATCTTGTAAAAATTTTCCTAAATAAAGTATTCTATTGTACTCTTTGCTCAGCTCGATTTACAGCGCGTACCATAATTATATATACTGTAACAATACATTACGTTGTGACATGCTACATTACTAGAAATTGTACAAACTTTCGTTTGTAAAAATAATAAATGAATTTAAGATTTTTATTTTAAAAACTTTAATTACAAATTGGTGGTTGCAATATGGAATCAACATATGAAAGAAATGCACCCGATTTTAAGCTTCACATGCAATATTGATAAGAATTGTGACATGAAGAGATAAGAATTATATAATATATTAATTATATTAATCAAAAATATCAAGAAGAAATATTAGAATGCGCGTTCTAGACGCGCTAATGGTCTAAAATGAAAGTTTATAATAAAGTTAGTTTTGTCATATCGGTTGAGCAGTTAATAATATTTTTTGGTCACTTGACAGTACAAAATCTAATTATGAGGGATTTGTCAACATTTGTGAGAAAATTTTCATTGAGATATGAATAAACTTAAACATATTTGGATGCTTTTGTTCCAATTCTTTGTTTTACCTGTTGTAATCAATATTGTAAAACCAATAAAGTAGTTTTAAGTAATTAATAACAATGATTACGCGTTCAAATTCCGATTTCTAATAGATAAGCCTAAGTGTCTTTTGTTTACGTTTATGGTAATTAATTGTAAACCTTAATATAAAATAATTTTTTAGTTGTTAAACAAAAATTATGTCATACGTTACTGCTGATCTACCGATAAGAATTATTTTCTTATAAATTTAGTCATTCCCTCATTCTCTTTTTTTTTTTTTTTTTAGAAAAATAAAGGGTTATGATTCCTTTTGTTTCAATCTGATCATGAGAAGGTTCCAAAAGGTCGACCCCAAACGTACGGTTCGGATTCGCGTTACTTCTGCTTGTAAAGAATGTAAAACCAAAAAGACAAAGTGCGAAAACGCTAGGCCTTGCACGCACTGCCGTAGTCATAAATGGCCGTGCACCTCAGAAGCACCAACGAAACGTGGTCCCCGCAAGAATTCTGCCAGTTTACAAAAAAAAAGGGAAATAACAACTGAAGTTATTTCGAGTGTGTCTGTCGCCTCCCCCTCTCCTCCTCCCACCTCCCCCTCCGATTCTCAGTCCAATACTCAGTCCTCCAATACTAAGTCCTCCAATATTAAGACCTCCAATACTAAGACCTCCAATACTCGGTCTTCCCATTCTCAGTCCTCTTCCCGCTACAACTCTCCCCTCTGCAATAAAAATAAGTCTTCCTCTCCTCCCTCCTCTTACCCACTAGTTTCGGGTTCTTCAACCTCCTCTAACTATACGTTTGTGTGGAATTCTTTGCCCTCGTCGTCATCATCTGTTTTTAACTCTCTTCCTTCTCCGCATTTTTTCTATGGCATTTTGGATGTGCCTTATCTTACATCAACAGTGTCGACACAAAATGGAATTCCTCCAGAGGGTTCTGGATACGAAGAAAATCTGGATTATCTTTTCCAAGAATTTATAAAATATGAGGACGCTTAACGTAAAAAAAAAAAAAATATATATATAAATATTTTTTTTGTTATTTCCTTTTTTTTGGAATGAAGTTCCACTTAGATCACCACCGCCACACCACCGCCACACATTATTAAAAAATTATTCGAGAACAGATGTTAGAAGTTATCACCAGAAATCGAAGAAACCCTTCTAATTGGTTTATATTAAAAAAAAAAAAAAAAAAATCAACAAAAAAAAAGGAAAAGAAAAAAAAATATTTTAGCTTAAATAGCTAGAAAAAATTTATATAGTGATAATTATTATTTATTAATTATGGCCAATAATTATGGCCAATAATTATGGCCAATAAAAAATGGCGATGAATTTTTTTTTTTTTTTACCGCACTACTTGTTAGCCATATAATAATTTTAAACGATTTCTGATCGCGTATTGATCATTAGACATAATAATATATGTCGATTTATTAAGAATTCATTTTATTTGTATTTTTTCTATTAATAAAAAATTATGCAAATTAAGATTAATTGCTTCTGCTATGAATAATTTATAAGCAAGTTCAAGAGTTTCTGGTATAATTAGATTAATATGTTCATTAACTGTTTCAAAAATCATTTCGTGTATAAAATTGATAAAATTAATCACTTTATTTCATTAATTACATTAGATAGAGATTACAATTAGACTTCAATATATATATTTAAACGATAAAAATTTTACTTTCCCACCATATGAGATAATATATAAATATTGGCAATAATATTGATATAAACGATATTGTTCAGAGATTTTCGTATGGACCCCGGCATATCGTTATAACGGAGTTTTACTGTAAATATGAAATACTTTTAAACTGCCTCTGCTTCAAAGAAATAAAATGAATTTTGAAAACTAGATTCATTTGAAGTTAAAACCTTTGATATACTACGACTAAATAAAAACAGTAATTTCAGAATGAAATATTAAATTAAAAAAGAATCTCACCTTTTGGCTTCAATGTTATTTCACATTTGACATTGTATTTGCTCATCTAGCTTATCATAATACTAATCAGATTTTCATTGTCCAAAAGAATTTGCGTACTAATTACGGGAAGGAAAGTCTAGAACTATTTTCCGAGCACCCGATTTTCTCCGTTCCAAATCACCTTACTAAATTGTTGATTTTCTGTTCCAAATTATTGTTGATTCCAAATTAAATTTCGCTAAAGATAGTGATACGCAATATCTAAAGGTTGAAAACCTAAAGAAAATAATTGAAATCCGAGTTGTATTCGCTACTCTCCTCTATATATTTTCGATAAAAGTAATGATATTGTGACAGCAATGTATTATTAACCACATAACTGATTATTCTATGGCAGATTGCCAATCTGGGTAATTTTTAAAATCTTGTCTAAAGAGATTTATGAAATCCGAGTTTATATTCGCTCCCTTTAAATTATTCCCTCCCAAATTGACTCCCTTCCAATGATAACTATATAAAATTTTATCTTTTTTTTTTTTTGGATCGTAAATAATATGAGAAATTAAGGTAATTTTAACACTCCCCATGATTCGTAGTAATAGTTCAAAAATTTTAATAAAATGCACAATAAAAAAAAATTACTAGTACATAGTATGTCACTCCTTGTTATTATCTACATATAAAGGTAACATTAGAAAAATTCTAATATAAAATTTACCTAATTCTATACACATGTTCAAACTTCACATCGTAACTGGAACGTGGCTAAATAGGGTGTAAAATGTAAATGAAACAAAGGATATACTATTCTCTAATCATCATTTGTCAGATCGTTGAATAATTCATCAACAGTTTTAAATTTTGAAATTCGTTTCTCTTCAGAATTTTTAGATTTTTTGATCCCATCATTTTCTTTCAAAATCTGAAATAGATGCTTCTCTTTTTTTTCACTTTCTTTATTATTCAAAGTAGAATCATTAACTTTAGGAGAAAACATTTCTTCATAAACAAGTTGAAAACTAGGTTTGGTTGAGGGTTCAACATCACTAGAAGTTGTGGAACCACTAGTTTTTAATAAAGAACGAAGTTTGGAAAGAATTTCTTCTCGAGCCTTTTCATTATCTTCAGCACGATTTGTAGCTGAATCAAAGAATAGGGAACTTTTTCCTGGATAATGATCAAAAATATTAAATTCATCTTGTGATGAAAGAAGAGGAGTATGTGAAACTCTAATATTTGGACGACCTTGATCATCAAATTCCACCTTTTCAATATAAAAATTATCAAGTTTTTTACGATTAACTTGAACCAATCTTTGAGCTTTACCAAAATGTAAACTTCCAACCACGCCACTTATACCAACAGCGAAAATTCCATTAGAATCTTTATTAAGTATACGACCTTGTACTTGAAAATTAACACCAGGATTATTATGAGAATAAGTTAAACCTTTAATAATTGAATTAGAAATTTTCGTATCATAAGTTAAACCTAAAAATTCTAACCAATCATTTGAATCATAAGTTGTTGTAGTTAAAAGTTCATTCCATTCATCTTTTCTTTTTTTAATCTTTTTTAATAATTTTTCAAAATCTTTTTTTGATAATTTTGAAATATTTATAAAATTTCTTTGATTAATATCACTTGATTTTAATGGTTCAACAGTTTTTGAAATTAAAAAATTTTCTTTCCATTTTCTTTTAAATCTAATTAAAGTTTCTGCACTATTATAAGGAGTTTGATGTTCCATAGTATCCATCTCACTTATTGTTACTACATTTGTACGTAAATAATTTGGTAAATTACGTTTCACGCCATAATCACCAAGTCTATGATATTCTCCATAAGTTTTATAAACTTGTGATAATGTAGGATCAAATTTTGATAATCTTGAATTTCTTAAAAGTTGTGAAAATGATGACATGATAAACTGAATAAATAAAAAAAAAAAAAATGGGGATTAATTTAAAAAAAATATGAAAATATAAAAGATATTAAGTAAATTTATATATATATATATAACTTACCTTTTTATTTTGGAAAAAAAAAAAAAAAAAAAAAAATAAAATAAAAAACAAAAAAAAAAAAAAAAAAAAATCGATCGATTAAATTTGCACTAAATATGGTGTAACGTTGATGACATAGCATTCTCGAAATTTATACAAATAAATTGTGCACGTGATTATGCGAAAATATTCTTATTGTCGGTCAGTTTTTTTTTTTTTTTTTAAGGGAATGATATATTTATAAAGGTGACGTGGCGCAGAACAATGGACACGAAGCACGAAATTAATTGAAATTGTGATCTCGCATGATATTTTTTTAAAATTTTTTAAATTTGGAGTGGCTTGTTTTTTTTTCTCAAATGTACGACATAGATAACAAAAAAGATACAAATAAAAACAAGATAAAACAAGAAATTTTAAATACAAAAATAAAAAAAGTAAACTTTTTTTTTTTAAAAAAAAAAACTTATAATGATATCATAAAGAGTAATAAATAACTCATAAATCTCGATATTTCGATAAATAATTTGTAAATCTATAAAAAAAAAAAAAAAAAAAAAAAAATTTTCGCGAATCTTTTAAGCCACAAAAAATAAGATAAGCAAAATCCGAAACGAAATTCAATACACGATGGACGCATAGTATTACGTTTCCTCAATTTTTTAAACTTGATACGTGACCTGTTATTGAATCGGCTCAATAAGATCTATTCTCGATTCATTCATTAAACTCAAGAAGATCCATTCTAAATAAATATCGTTGAAGAACAAATATTCGCGTTAACTATTAAAAAATGTTTAGGTTGATTATGTTGATTATGTTAATTGTGAATAGCATGAACAACATGAACAACAACATGAACAACATGTACCAAATAATAATAAAATAATAATATTTGTATGTTAAAAAAAAATTTATTTATAAAATAAAATTTTACCAAAATAACCAATTAAAAAAACAAAAGATGAAAAAAACGAAAATCAGATTTGCCAAGAAAAATAATAATAATAATTTTTTTTTTCTTTTTTTTTTTTAAAAAAAAAAAAAAAAAAAATTAACCTAAAAATAAACATATTTGCGTAAAGAAATCATAAAATTCATATTTAATTAATCCGAGAAATCCGAGAATCCGAAATGAAATAAATCCAGTTTTATAGACAACATAAAAAAATTTTTCTATATGAAAAAAAAATTGAGGAATAAATGACAATGACATAAAGAAAGAATTAAAATTAAAATGAATTTATAAGTGGCGGGAAGGGTGGAAAAGATGCATATGAAAAAAGATGTTGATATAATTAATTTAATGTTCTATACAATTTAAAAATGCCTGTAACATAATTAAAAAAAAAAGGGTTTTTTTTTTAGTCTATATATTGTAAGATAAAAAATATATACAAAATACAAAAAAAATAAAGACAAATGGATAATTTGAAGATGAGGATTTCGTTTTGTAGGTGTGTTTTAAAAGGTCGAGATAGACCTTTGGGGGAAAGGGTTCAGATACTGTTACAGGTTTAATAAATCTTAACTTTTTCTTTTCTTTTTTCTTTTCCTTTTTTTTTTTCTTAAAAAAAAAAAAAAAAAAAAAAAAATATGAAAAAAAGAAAAAATAAGGAAGATCCAAATTTTTAAATAAAATTTTTTGATCCGAAAAAAAAAAAATTTAATTTATCGAAACATACGCGTTTGTTCCCACCCATATCTGAAAAAAATAGAAAATGACGAAGAAGAAGAAAAAAAAAAATGTCCGTTTAATTAAACTAAATATATTGTACATATTAATTTACGAAAGTAAAAAAAAAAAAATTATTATCTTTTTTGAGAACCGAAAGTGGTTCAATAACTTTGAAGTATTGCTGTTGGATTCATTATTTTTACGCCTTCTACTTCACCATCGTATCTAGTTTTCTTGACGGGTCTCCCCAAACGATGAACTCTAAGATGTCGTCGCATATTGCTTTGTACGGAGAATTTTCTTCCACATCCAGGTTCTGTGCATACGAAGGGTTTTTCACCTGTATGTGAATAAATATGAATTCGAAGTGAACTTGGACGTGAAAATCTTTTTGAACAATATGGACATTGATATCTATTTCCAGATCCGCTTGGTAATATTTGTCCTACAAGACCTTTTTGAGAGAAATGTTTGGTTGGTAATGGCAATCCCAAGGTTGAAGTATTTAATCGGGTAAGAGAATTTGGTGATTTACGGTCATAAGAAGAGATTGGAATTGGTTGAATTGTTGAAGAGAATGAAGAATATCTTTGAACTGGCTGTATATAAGGATTATAATTAGATACGGAATGTTGTTGATTGTAAGTATTCATGACTGGAGTAGATGTTGAATAAACTGAGGAAGGTTTATTAGCGTAGCAACTACATTGTTGATGTTGAGATACATTATATCTTTCTTCTTGTCTTGGAACTTGATTTCCATAAGAGTCGAATAAAGATTGTTGGTGTGAAGTAGTCATATCAGGAGATTCTGGTGGGGAAAGTAAGGATTTAATATTACTAGGATGAGGATTATTTGTAGAGATATTCATCGCTTGCTTATTATGCGCGTTAATAGCAGCGAGATGATGAGCATCGGGATTTGATTGAGAAGAAACATGGTGATAAGAAGAGCCATTACTAGTAATTACAGGATCCATTGGAGTTGGATGTGAAGGAGTGTAACCAAATGAAGGTCCTGAATGACAAAACCATAAATAAAATTAGGTTAAAATATGTTCTCTTTCCTTTAGAATTCATGAAAGAAAAAAAATATATCTTACCGTGATTATCATCAATAGTAGGAGAGTCAAGAAGAAACTTAATTGAAGGAAGACAAGTTTTTGATTCCATATTGAAACTTAATTTTTTTTTTTCTACCTTTTTTTTTTAAAGAGAATTTTTTTTTTTTTTTTTTTTTTTACTAGGAAAATTGATCAAAATTAAAAAAATTATCTACGATTTCTCATATATATACTTGTATATGTAATATATACAATATAAATTATATATATAACTTTCTCAACTCAAGAATAAAGTTGAAAAAAAAAAAAAAAATAATCATACAAAAAAAATAAATAAATACGTATAACAATATATATTTATTTATTGGTAGTTGCTTTAATTCTGCAACAAATAATATTTTAGAACCTTAGAACAGTCTAAATGTAAGAACAGACGGATTTACTCGAACAAAGTTTTCTATGACAACAATAAATTGTTGAGTGTATAGGTCACCGTGTTGTTAAAAGCTTTTGTGAGTCTGGTCTATTTATATTAAATGTATCAAACTTTTGTGTTACAAATTATTCAAATTTAACAAATTTTTTTAGTTGTATATATAAATAATTATATTACACATATATATATACATATTTTTTTTAAACTACGTTTATATATATTGCATATATATATATATACAAGTATATGTACATGTATATATCTTCGGGTATTTTATTCTTTACATGTATATATATATAAATATTATATAATCTATAATTATCCGGTTATAAATCGCGCATTTGGAAGATCGGCACAAATAATTTAACTACTCGAAGCTTATTTTGTTCATTCTGAAGATTCTCGGAAAGCAGTATAATCAAATAATTATAAAAGAAGGAAAGAACTATATAATAATCGACAATAAGCCGATCTTCATGTGATTAGCGTCACTCAGAGATCATCAAAAGAGGCTGGATAATAAATTGGCTTTGTTACTCTTTCCTCCCGATTGGATAGATTATATTTTTATATTATATTATATATTATTATTATATATTATTATTTAATTAAAACAAATAAATTTTTTACTTATTTTATCTTTTAGGAAAAAGATCCTTTTTTTGTATCTGGGTTTGTTTGTGATTGATTAATACTTGATGACGGAATGGTCCGATTAATGTGATCTTTGAATACCGGTCATGTGCTTATTCCGATTAATAAATAATTATTTCATTTTTTTTTTTTTTCATTTTTTTTTTTTTTTTATTTTTTTTATTTTTATTTTTTTTTTTCATTTTAATGTCCAGAAAAGTAATCTACAGGAGAATGTAAAAATTTTTAATTTTAAATTTTTAATTTTTTTTTTTTTTTTTTCTTTATCCGTCAAAAACAATTTAATTAATTAAAATGAATTTCGATTAATGACACTCATAACTTTACCATGTGTTTAATTGTGAGTTCACAAAAATCATAAAATGAATCTTTAAACCAGGATTTCCTGATTAATTAAGGTTAGTTAAGATTAATTCTTGAATGGTTATGATTTACTAAAAAAGAAAAAAAAAAAAAAAAAAAAAAAAATTTCTTGGGTTACTTTTCTTTCATTAATTTAAAGAAAACTTTTAGGTGAGACGAAAAGGAAAAAAAAAAAAAAAAATTTCAACTTTTTGGAAATATTGATCATCAAACCAGATGATGTCATATTTATTTTACGTAATTAATTTTGTGATTAATTATTTTAATTTACTTATATTATTTAAAGAAAAATATTTGAGTGATACAAACAAAGAGTGTTTTTAAATCGAAAGAAGTTCATCTCATGGAACCGAATACCACAAATACCTTGGTCACGTTATCATATGATATAACAATAATATTTACATGTTTTACACGTAAATAAATATTTATAATAATAGAAAACTCTATCGGTAAGACTATTTTAAATTCGTACAACTATTAATTAAAATTATTAATCGGAATTTCCGTAATTTAACCCGAACGAAAATGAGATCAAATACTTCGAAATATTATTTGATCACCGGATTAGGGTTAAAGAAAAGAAATCAGATATTCCAAACAATAATCTTCAAAACAAATACACCAAAATTATTAACGTATTTATGATACATATATATAATTCAATGATCTATGTTCTTTATATTGTGCTTCCGCGTGTAATGATTTTAAAAATCATTCAAGCGTCATTCAAAGTAAACAAAACGTAAATCAAACAATTGTAGATCGGAAAGATGCGATGTAAAAGGGTGAAATCAGACGAAATAAAGATATAATATGATAAGATGTTTTAATCAACTAGTAATTTCATTCGTTCTTGAACTTCCTTCTCCAAGTGTGTTGAAAAAATCTAAACAAACAAACGAGAAATTAGAAAACGTGATTGAAAGCCGTTTTTCTTTCCTTTTAAAGGAATCAAGTCAAGAAAATAATTTAATATACACCAAAAGTCATTTGTTTATAAAGGAATGGCTGAAAAGTGTACCTTAAAATGTTTAATTTGTGAAGCAAATAAAAAATCCGGGATCTTCCTAAAACTGAATAATCATGGTTCCTCTCCCCCTTCTTATATCCAAAAAAAAAAAACATTCGTTTGATCCTCATTACAACTCTGATCTTCCAGACATAAAAAGATCTACCAAATCCATTCAACAATGGGAAGATCTTTGCATTAGAACTTCTTTTCTTGGAATTTTAATGATCTTTGGCTGATTTGTATTACTTTATTGTTATTTAAATAAAAGAAAGGGAAAACATCATAATATTAAAATATATAAATATTATCAACTGATTTTTTTTTTTTTAAGCTGGTTCAAATTTCAAAAGTTCCTAACCATTTATACGATGATTCCTTTTCATATAAATTTATGAAAATCAAAATAAATAAATTTTCATCATAATTTTTTTTTTTCTTTTCTTACTTTCCTTTTTTTTTTTTTTTTTTTTTTTTTACAAATATTTATTATCAAAAATGGAGATTCAATAAAAAAAATTCGTCGTGTAACTTTCAAAACATGTTGATCCCGAAAGATTATCCGTTATTAATAGGTTAGTTAGTAAGGTTTATAGCCAAAGAAGAATTTTTTTTTTCAAATTTTTAGTATTTTAATAATTTATGTAATTTTATTACCGAGTTTTCGATAAATGTCATAATCATTTCTTTCTTTTTTTTTTGGTTTGTAATCCGAAAGATGATATCCGAAAAAGAGATCGTCAGGAATTTACATATTATATAAATTCATATGTACTCTGTAGATCATATTTTTTATATAGTCAAAGGTTTAGGTAATGATCAACCGTTGATAATTACAATAACTTCCCATTTTCCGGTGATCTTGGAGAACCAATAGGACCAATCCGTTATTATCTTACGATAAAAAAAAAAAGGTTGAAAACTTTGGTCTCTTTTTTCTTAAAAAAAAAAAAATTATATTATACATATGAGTGTGTTCATATATATATATATATATATATATAATATAATATATATTTATTTATTTATCTTTTCGCGTAGAAAAATTTCCTGGTCAACCAATAAAATACATATTATTATATTAATAATTGGAACATGAACCTATCATATTTGAGAGTCGGGTAATCATTCGGGTTCGGATTGTACCAAAAAAAAAAAAAAAAAAAAAAAAACGAAAAAAAAGGTTACGTCAGTCATATATAAATTATTAATCCAAAGAAACATATTTTTTTTTTTTTTACATTTCCTAATTAATAATCCCGATATTATTAAAATGAAATAAAAAATTATATATGAAGGATTCACAAATTGGTGACTATATATGAAAAAGAAAACCGCTTAAAAGAATAACATTTTAATTAAGATCAACCATGTCACATTTGAATTTACTTTTTGAGAAAATAAAAAAAAGGAGATAAATAAATAAAATAAATAGGGAATCGTATACGTATTTTTTTTAGCTTAGTTTAAAATGTTTTTGTAATCATTTTTAAGCAAAAATTTTAAGCCTTATGATTTATTATTGTTTAAACCTAATATTATTATTTAATTAGGAATCTTGTTCTAATCTTTGGGGATTCAAAAAAAAAAAAAAAAATGATTTCATATGATTTAAAATACTTTATAATAAAAAAAAAAAAAATTTTTTTTTTTTAAATAATAACAATGTTTATATGATAATTAACTACATTCTCTTTTAATCGATCCAGTAACAATTTTTGTACACTTTTGTACAGCATGTTTTTCTCAAGATGATTGATTATCCAATATATCGGACATAATTTCGGTATAAATCCGCAATTCCCGTAATTCCCGTAATTCCCGTAATCCCGTTATAAAATGTTTCTTTTGTTTATTGGTATAAAATTTGTGTAAATAGTCAATTTATTAACAGTTAATAAAACACATATTAGTAATTTCCTACACAGCCTCATGATAATTGGTTTTCTTCAAAATCATTCATCTCGTGATTAAACCTTTAGGTATAAAATATAAATGACCATGATCATATGATCGTGATAAAAAAGTCATATGATTCCAATGTTCTAAATGTGATCCCATTAGGAAAGACATTGTATAATTCGACCTATATGAAAGAGAGATTACGCATTTAAATCTGCAGTATTACGTTAAAACGTGATTTTATTATACAAATTCGGGCCAACATTATAAAACTTTAACTCAGGCCGAAAGTAATAAAATGCACTATATGCATTATCATATGACTTAATGGGGGATTTACAGGTTTTTAAAACAATAGGAATTACTATTCAAATAATTAACATTGTTTTTTTTTTAAAGAACAATATTTTTTGACTCGAGGCGTAATATTTTACGGTTAAGTTCAAGGCGTATTAAAATATGGTAATGTTGAATGGATGATTTTTACGTACTATAATAAGTTCCATTATAGTTATATCATTCTGTAATTGGGGTTATTATTTATTGTATCAGCATGTTATTTATCTGGTTTCAATGTTTCTCCCCTGTTTGTTTCCCGTTTTTACGGAAAAAGCATGGAATAAATTATATGTATTTAACAAATATTCAATATTTCAATTATTGAAATTTGATTGGTGTTATTATGAACCGGCAGTTCCGTGGTCAAATTTTTATTTTTTTTTGATTGGTTGAACAATTGAATATAATTAACCCGTAAATTGGTGAATAAGGTGATGATATATTATTGAAATTAAGATGTTAGTTTTCCAATAACCTGTGCTTATGCTTATGCTTATGCTTATGCAGCCAAATAGGATCACACTGTTTTGACATGCTGATACTTTTTAACTAAGGTACAAACAGATTATTATTGCATATTTTTTTGTTGCATTACATCATTTAGATTAAAATATCGCATTGGTTACTATGTAAAAAAAGAAAGTTTATATTAAAGTTTATTTTATATGAAAAGCATGAAAAATCTTTGGCGTCTGCATAATACCTCATGATTACGATGACTTACGATGATAGCGCTGTTACAATTAATTCGTACAATAGGAGTGATGAATTTAAATTTTTGAATTTGATTCTTTTATTCTTTTATTCAATTGTTTAAATTAATGAATTCTATGAAAGTAAATAATATTTATCGAAGTATTCATTTACAATTCAAAGGTTTTTTTTTTTTGTTGGTCGTGGGTAAAAAAAAAAAGTACTTAGATGCGGTCCATGCATCCAAATTTAATTCTAAGGTTTGCGCTAATTATAAATTACTTGCAGCATAATAAAAAAAAAAAAAAACAAAATAATAAAAATTCCAAATTTTAAATTTATTAAACGCGTATGGGAAATCTTTGTCAAACTTCAAATATCTTTTCAAAATCAAAATCTTTTAAGCTCGGCTCATTCATAAATCCGATATGCGGGACCAGTGTGGGACCTACATTTAACGTGCGGGAAGAAATTGACTGCGGTATCCGTATGTGCATATTTAATTTGCGGAAGTTTTTTGAAAGTTGACTGCGGGATCCGCATGTGTATATTTAATTTTACTGGTGGAAGAAAAATATCACATGCATGATTTCTGAGTGACACAATGAATTACCCATTCCGGTCATCCCGGTCATCCCGGTCATCCTGGTCATCCTGGTTATAATAATTCACAATGCATCAAATACGCGTATATCTTGGACGTTTATCATAAAACCGTATCTTATCCGAGTAAAATTTTCTATGATCCGTGATACAAAATATCGTAAAATATTTATTACTTTTTATCCTCTTCAAAATGCGTTACTCAAATAAAATTTCTATTGAAAAAGAAAAAAAAAAAATTTTTTTTTTTTTGTTCTTCAGATTAAAAAGTCTTCATTTGAAATGATAGTATAATAATTAGATACACGTATCACAACAAATGTGTAATTTTTCCGACATAATTTAGCTTCCTTGCTTTATTTTTTTTGGCTTAAATCAATTCACGCAATTCACATGTATTCCCTCAAAAAAAAAAAAAAGTAATGCATGTTATTTAACCAATTATATATTATTGAATTCCCAATTTCAGTAAGTATTGTTGTTTGTTTATTTCTCCTATTTCGAACATATTCCAAATGATATCATTATTTCTTTAGAATATCACCTCACAACCTTCACACCAAATTTGGTATATTTTTAATTCAATCAGCCAATCATATTGTACGTTTAACGTCCCACCAAAGAATATTATAAATTAATTTATCCAATTATCTGAAAATTTCTGGAAACATTATCGATCACGAAAAAAAAAATGAATTAAAAATTGATTTATCCAATAAAATATTTGATATTGTTGATTGTTGATTGTATAAAAGTATAAATGAAGAATTGATGGTCACACCATCGGTATCGATTTTAAATGAATATTATGCGATAAACTTTTAATTAGATATCAAAAAACAACGAAATCATAAATGTCCGATAAAGTATAAAAATACCCTCTTTTTATTTAATAAAAAAGAAAATATAATTCAACATGTCCGAAAAAATAAAAGAACTTGAACCAACAATTCAAATATCTTCAACTTCGATTTCTAATGATGAGGTTCAGAACACATCTTTAGAAAGTCAACAAAATCAAGATATTGAAAGTCAACAAAAAAATGAGCAAAATTCTTCTTCAACAGATTCAATGAAAAATTTTTACGTGATTGCAAGTGGTTATTTGCTTTTCACTTTAACAGATTCAGGATTACGAATGATCATTTTATTTCAATTATATAATTTAAAATATAACGTGAGTAATTAATTGTATTAAATTTTTTTTTAAAAAAAAAAAAATAAAAATAAAATAAAAATGCTGGTTGTGAACTTTTTTAATGTTTTACAAAAATTTCTTTTTTAGGCTTTACAAATATCTTCAATGTTTACACTATATGAATTTTTTGGAGTTATTACAAATCTATTTGGAGGTATTCTTGGATCTCGCTTGGGTTTGAAATTTTGTCTTCTCACAGGACTTGTATTTCAAATAATTGGGATTGGATTACTTTGTGGTTTGCGATTAAATTGGGGTAAAACTATTGTAATAATATATATTATTATATCTCAAGGATTTAGTGGTATAGCAAAAGATATGGTAAAGTTAGGAGGAAAATCTGTAACAAAATTAGTAACAAACGACGGACAACAATCAAAACTTTTTAAATTAGTAGCTTGGCTTACTGGTGCAAAAAATTCAGTTAAGGGAGCAGGTTTCTTTTGGGGTGCACTTTTATTCAAATATATTGGATACATACCAGCTTTATTGGTTTTATTGGTAATGAATTTAATTGTTATTCCTCCTGCTTTATTTTATCTTGATCATACTTTGGCTGTCAGTAAATCGAAGAAAAAATTGTCATTAAAAGAAATTTTCAATAAGGCAAGTATTAATAATTTTTTCGGACTTGAAAATTCATTTAAAGATAATAATTTTTATTTATTAATTAGGGAAGGGATGTAAATATTTTATCATTAGCTAGAATGTTTTTATTTGGATCACGAGATTTATGGTTTGAAGTACCAGTGCCTTTGTTTTTGAGAGGTCCAATTGGATGGTAAGTGCAAAAGTAACATGATTTTTTAGCGCATTTTGATCTGTACTTTTAATAGCGTGTATCATGTTTATTTTTTAGGTCATATCTTGAAACAGGAGCATTCTTGGCCGGATGGGTAATATTTTATGGTGCAATTCAATCAAGCACTCCTCAATTAATTTTAAAACCGGCTCGAATTTATCCAGTAACATCAGGAAAAATTCTCGTTCCATTCACAATTATTCTTTTTTTCGCAACCATTGGCATCGCATTTGGACTTCAATTTATTAATATCAAAACACAACGTATACCTTTAATTATTTTAATTATAGTCGGAACATTTATATTTGCATTTATCTTTGCGATAAATTCTTCAATTCATTCATTTCTTATATTAGCATATTGTCATAGAGATAAAGTTGCTATGAATGTTGGATTTTATTATATGGGAAATTCTTTAGGAAGATTATTTGGTTTAATAATTGGTGGTATATTATTTACTTATCTTAACCTGGCAGCTTGTTTATGGTTTTCATCAGGAGCTCTTATTTTATGTACTATAATAAGTTTTTATTTAGGTCCTATACCTGAAGATATATCTCTTAAAAATCAATCGTAAAATTTTTTGTTATTTATTATAAATTCGAAATAAATTGCCTCAATAATAGGTTTTTTTTTTTTTTTTTTTTGTCAATTGTTCCACCAGTATTCCACCGGTTCATAAATTAGTATAAAATCTATAAATCTATCAGTGTTGGATATTTAAGAAAGACTTCATTCACCTATTTCCCCTCCGTTTCAAGGGGACCCCGAATATTTTAGTTATTCAGTACGATAGTTAATATTTCACAATCTTTAATTTTTCTTTCACTCGGTAAATGTCTTTCACATGCTAAAGAATTGCTAAGGATTGAAGATTATATTTCTGAAATGATAACAGTTCGAAAGACATGTATTCATTTTTACTGCGATTTTACATGAACACCACAAGAAAATTTAAGGAGGTTTCACATTTTTTAAGTTTTACTCACCCCCCAAAAAAAAGGGGATCTACAAATTTCTCATAAAATCATAAGAAATATTTTTTATTATTGAACAATTAATTATTTCAACAGATATGCGCCTGATTTCATCGTATAGTCAACAATAGATGTACTATTATGAAATCTCGATAGACGAATAAAAAATGGTTAATGTTGTTGTTAATGTAAGGACGAAATAGAGACTATTTAAATAATAAAGGAGCAGTTAGCGATCATGAATGATCATCATCAATTCTTAAAAGTGCTGACTCCGATTCAGAGCCTACAAAACAAAGAGTTGCCTATTTCTGAACTTAATCAGCTTTTAATGTAACTTGCAATTTCAAGGAGTTACTAGACGGAACCCTACGAAAAAAAAAAAAAAAAATAAAATTAATACTTGTTATTCCTTGAATAGATAAGTTCACCGATGCCTTGCGAGGCCCCCTGAATTTTTTCCCACACCGGCATCCATATACTTATGGAACTAAGTAAATCATGCCTGTTAATTTTTAAGGTGGCGAGGTATTTGAAAATCAAAGGTTTCATTTCCTGAAAAAGGTCATTTGCGTTATTAGTATTGATATCAATATAAAAATTATTATTACTGTCATTATTATCTCTAACATTTATCATCTCATTTTTCGATTGCGTATATGAGAAATTTCAATTAATCTCCGGAATAGTTACTTTGTATAACTGCGGATGATTTATATTATTGTGCATATGGATACGCATGAAAATTTCATACACTGTCAAAAAATGAATTGGGTGGTCCGTTATTATTTTTTTTTTTAAACATATTTCTTAATAAAAATTTAAAAAAAATTGACGAATTTAAAATATTAGATTACCTCATAGTTGCTTACAGTACTTTCAGCTATTCGTTCGGCTCCTATTTTAGTAGAAACTCAACGAAATACACTTCCAATTTACTATCGATTTCGACTAACAGAATATTTATTTGCACTATTTAATCTCCTCTTTCTTCATTTAAGATCCTCTGCACATGATGGTACTGCGTAAGAAGGAATTAACGTCAATTCCCATATCGGGCACGTGATCGTAGTAAAAAACATCCGTCACGCCGTATCACGTGCGTGAATTCCTATTCGTCACCCCTTAGCTTATGCTTTGTTACTTTTAAACTTTGTTAAAATTTATCTTCGAGATAAATTTAAAATAAATCTAAATATAAATTATTTTCAATGCCAAGACCGTCCAGATTCTAATACTGTAATTATACTGGTCCTGCTATCACAACTGCAGAAAGTAATTGATTGCAAAAAAAGGAACTTGTTCACGCATGCAGGCTCCTATTAGTCATGTATGTGCTATCATTATTAACATTGTGGAGCAGGCTATATTGAGGGAAAGGAATATATGTCGTTCAGTCTCTCATTTGTTGCAATTTCTAAAGTCTACATTCTTGATAATGTCCAATTTTCATTACGTATTAAAAAGGTGCAAGAGGTTCCCAGAGAGATTGCTTGAAAGAAGACGATTAATTTCATACTTAATGTAATTTTGATTATTATAAACAATATTACATCATTTAATTTCAGTATTCGATAATTCATTACCAAGGATTCAGGAGATCGAAAGGTCTAGATTATTAAAGAATTATTTTTTATCCAATTATTAAATGAGAAATCGTTAAAATGTAAGTATGTAACACTATTCTTCAGTAATTGTTACTTAATTATTCGTTATACTAGGCATTTCGTCATATCTATTAGATACAAACCACAATAGATGAAATAGAAATAATTTCTATCAGGAGAGATACATCATCGATATTTACTTATTGGATTATCTCGGTTTGAATTATTTAAAAGACAAATATTTGCCGTATTTACCGACAATCTAATGAATTGGGATTGGTTTTGTGGTGATGATCAAACAATTTATTATGTATATTATGATTATTAATTATCTTACAAATAAATTTTGTAAGATGTTATTGCATATGTAGTATATGAGGTATATGGTGATTTGTACAGATGTACTACGGATCGAGACTTGACATTTAGAAGATTATAATACCTAAATAAAGTGTTTTAAATAGCTAGATAACAAGAATGACATACTCCTTTTGGTATTTATTGTTTTAATAATCTATTAGCAAATATAATCATGTAATCATGTTATTTATTATTACCATTTCCAAACAATAGGTTCAAGAGTATTCTAGAACTGTCATGAAAAAAAAAAACGTGACAAAGAATACTTGGTAGAACAATGTCATTTTATTTCAAGGAAAAAGAATATTAGAACATATAATTTTTTTTTTTTTCTCAAAAAAAAAGGTTAATAATAAAGAAATAATGAAGCTACTTAAAAAAAAAGAAGAAATCTTATAGTGTAGATATTAAATTTTTACGCTTATAATAAATAAAACGTAATATTTGCTATTATATATTAATTTGATCTTAATTTCAAAGATTATTTTCCAAAGATTATTTTCACAAAGAAATTTCACGTATAATGAAGAGAATAGATTGATTTATTACTGAGGTTATAATCGAAGTTAATGTTATATGTTGTTATATCATAGGGGAAAATATATACATACATATATATATTTTTTATTTTTCGTTCGTCGTTTTTTGTCAATTTTTTTTTTTTTAATAGAAACCTTCCTTCCTTTTATAAAAGAAATTGTAATTTCTAGATAGATAGACATGTGTATATATATATATATATATAAAAGAACGAAAGAAAGGATTAAATTAATTTGATCATAACTCGAAATTTTTATAAAATCAAAACCAAAAAAATTATTTTTTTACATGATTTTATTTGTAATAAAGCGACAATTGTATTTTTTTCCGGTAAAGTAAGCAATTTATGTTGTAAAATCATTTTACAAGCGGCGTTCCAATCTTGTTGGTTTGCTACAAAAACAGCTTCTCTGACGACAAGTGCTATGAGACGAGCACGATTGGTTTCGTTTTCTGATACTTCTATTATTTCACTGTCGTCTGATGAAGGGGATGATATATTTTGATTTGAAGACATTATGGTAATAAACTAAACTAGATGAGTTATATATAAAGAAAAATTCGAATCATTTTAAGTCCGATTTTCAATATATATATTAAATATTGTAAACTTACTTGCATACTTTTATTTTTTTGGCGAAAGGAAAGTTTGTAATATAATAATAATAATAATAATAAAAAAAAAATATGGCGTTATCGGAACAAAATGAGAAAAAAGCGAAAATTTTCACTTTTATAATTTTTAAGAATTTTAATGAATGAAAAACAAAACCAAAAAGAGAAAATTTAATGATAATTCGAGAGAAGATAATTCCCCAAAATATCTACATTCCATTTTTAAAAGGAAATTCTACCTTTCTTTTACTGCGTGAAACGATAAATTTTATATGAAGAGATCTAGACTCTCGAGAACCTCTTTGTTTGTGTGTTATTATTTTAAAGATTATATATTTTTTATTTAATTGTATCACTCTATAAATTGTCCCGCAGAACTTATTATTGTTGTTGATAAATTATATATATATATAACAATTAAAAACAAAAAAAAAAAAAAAAAAAAACCGGGATACTATTGAAATAAAAAAAAAAATTTTTTTTAAAAAAATATGTATTTATCTGTGAATGCGCCCAAATTAAAAGGTTTGCAGACAGTTCTAGACCGAATATTAAATAACACTTGATATATATTGTATATATATTTATACATACATATATATATATTTAAATTAATAGTTTTATTAATTCCAAAAAGGTAAAATATAAAAGCTATCATGAAAGGGAACAAAAAAATCAAGAAAACGGATTTCCAATTATAATACTGACAAAGCCATTACACCAAACCAAATTCAATAGTTTTTTTTTGTTTCTTTGATAGAATTTTGTTTCCATAACAAGGATAAATGTTTGTGATATGCAGAACGGCGGTCCAGACATTAAATCATTTTTTTCGCGATCTTAATTAAAGTTTTTTTTTTTTTTTCTCAGGTTATTTTTCGTATACAATAAGACCATACATAGAAGCACTTCTATAATAAGATAATTATAAACATGTGGTAACATATGAGACGCGCAACGAATGACAGCTTTTTTTTAAAAAAAATGTATTATCTAATGGAGTCGAAATATTTTCTCATAGATTTCGTTCCCTTTTTAAGTTATTCAATGAATCTACATATTAGTTAAGTTAAAGCCTTATCTTTTTTGTTTCCTGGTCTAGATCATTGGAATATTTTTTTTTTTGATTAAAAATTTTTTGTGAAACATAAGGTCATTGCATTCGATCAAAAGATTTCTAATTCTGGTTAGCCGAAATACAATGTGGCTGAAAAATTTAGTATTCAACTACAACAAGTGAATTGTAAGTCCGGAAAATTCCTGGATTAAGCCCGGAAATGGTGTACCATGTAAACATTTCCGGAAGTGACAGTTTATGTGGATAAATTTTGCCGATGTCCGATGATAATAGACCTGATTTTAAAACCAGGTTTTTAACAGGTCTAATAGGAAATAATAGAGCAGCTGATCATTGAAAAACTCGTTTGAGTTACACGGTTATATGCAGTTAACTTTGGCCGGTGTTTTATAACTTTCTACAATTCCAGTCGCTACAATAATAAATAAAAATAACTTTCTACAATTTAAATGCAAATCTTCCATACACTGTATGTAATACAAGTACCGTATATCGCGGGCCACAGAGCCCCATGCATAGTACCCCCCCTTTCCCCCGACAAAAAGTTCCATTTTCTATTGATTTTATTATTTAATGAATCTAAATTTGCCCAGATATTATGTAAAAATAATTTTCTGGTTACTATACAAATTTGAGTTATTGGCATGGTGGTACAAGGTCAGGTCAACCCTCAAGATACCCGGGGTACTATGACCCGTGATATACGGTAAATACAATACTAAAAATTATAAATCCGGTTTCAGCTTTTGTGAAACAGTTTTCTCAATTTACGTTGTCAAAATGTATCAAATATATCAAACTTGTTTGTAAATTGTTTGAGTGTTCAAAACAAAGAGTATAATAACAAAGTATTTTATTATTAGTTGCATTAATATTGTTTGAAATTTGAAAATTTGAATAATTATTTAAAGGCATCAAATGTTCCTATAAAACCATTCTTCATTCCTTTCGAACTCGAATATTTTAAAGAATATTTTAAAACTTGTTGAACAAGTTATATAATATTTCATTTCATTTATTTTATTTCATTTCATTTATTTTATTTCATTTCATTTCATTTCCTTCATTTCATTTCATTTCATTTCATTTCATTTTATTTCATTTTATTTTATTTTTTTATTTATTTTCTTCGTTAAACGAGAACAATATTTCATTTGTAATTAAAAAAAAAAAAATGGGCAAACCAATTGTTAGAAAGAATTCATCAATTAATAACAGTATCGCTTTATTTGAATTTTATAAAATACAAAAGAAAAAGACATCATTATCATCAAATGGTAAAAATATAACCATCAAATCTAAACCGATTATAAATTCCAAATATTGGATAACAAATTCCGCATCGCTTATTAATAACCTTTCACCGACATCTTTATCTTTTGAAGATTCTTCTTGTGTCGTAGAGAGCGATCCTTCAAATGATTTTTTTATTAATGAATTAGAACAACAAAATTTTGATAATATTAATATTAAACCTAATGAATCAAATTATCAAAAAATTTTAACCGATTTGGATTTGGCTTTTAAATATGATAAAGAAGGAAAATATGATGAAGCATATCCAATATTTAAACAACATGCTGACGCAGGAAATGCCGAAGCCCAACTTAAGGTTGGAATTTACCTTCGAAATCGTTCCGTTAATTCTATTGATACTTTACATAGTGTTAAATATCTTAAAAAAGCTGCTTTACAGAATCTTCCTGAAGCTCAATATTTATATGGTACTGCAATTATAAATAGATTAGCTTTTGGTGAAAAAATTGAAAAAGGTTTAAATTATTTAAAAATGGCAGCCCTACAAAATCATATTTTAGCAATGGAAGATTTTGGTAAATATTTAAAGGAAGGAAAACTTATTGAAAAAGATGTCTTACTGGGTGAAGAATTTATCAAAAAGGCATCCCAATTAAAAAAATTGAAATTATAAAAAATTTTAGTTTTTTTTTTTTTTTATATTGTAAATTTTTATCTTGCATACATACTTATAATAAATATATTTTAAATCCAAAAATAAAATAAAATAAAATAAAATTGATTTTTCACATCAAATGAAATAAATTTATCGTCTGTTTTTTTTTTTTGTGTGTGTTGTATATATATTATAAATCATATTTTATAAAGTATTTGACCGGGTATCCGGTCATATCAATTTATCGTTGTGTGTCTACATATCTCAATCATATTTATAATGTATATAATGTATTGTTTGTCCGGTATCTATTTTACAGTCTTTGACCGATATTATTCCATAAATTATTATTATTATTACTATTATTATTATTATTATTATTTATTATTATTACCGTATATTGCGGGCCACAGTACCTCGAGTATCCAAATTTCGGAGGTTTGGCCCTGTACCTCATTACGTACTAATAGAGAGTGTTTAAAACTTATAAAATTATTAAGGTATTGTCACACGCCACACCTAAGATATTTGTTGGATTATTTAAATAATAAAATCAATGAAGAATGGGACTTCTGTTTTGAGGGGTACTATACATGAGGGGGGGGGGGTACTGTGGCCCGCGATATACGGTATATCTCTATAATTTCTTCCCATACCATCTACATGTAACAAAATATGTTTTATATTCATTAAATTCATCTATACATTGACTCATCATTCTATCATAATCTTCTGATGTTATTCCCAACCCGCTATATTTTATATGATTCATTAACGCGGGTTTTATAGCATGCATTCTTGTAAAAATATCATCTCTCGCAACTTCTCCTAATTTTCCTCCCCAACTCCCTAAATCATGATAAAATATTAATGATAAATAAAATTAAAGGAAGAGAGATTCTTTAAAAAAAACATACCAGTTTCTATTATTTTTTCGTCGTAATTAATCTCTTCAAATAGTTCTGTGTCTCCCATAAATTCACCGAGAAGTGATGCAATATTTGGATTACGTCCTATATTCGTCATCATCTCGCTTCCTTTTATTATCAACGTAATGTAACGGTTTTCTTCGTTAATTTACTATATCACATGAATTTTAATTTAAACAACATTTTGTATCGTAATGAACTTACTTAAATCCAACAATCTTTTTAAAACAGGTCCACAATTTTCACACAATTTATATTCTGAAATTTCTAAGTAACCTTTTATTTATTTATTTTTTTTTTCGTAAACAATTAATTAGAAAAGCGTATTAATAAAACCAAGACTTTTAATGTATTTCATACCTCCGCTTTTTAAAACTCTACCAACTTCTTTTATTACATATGTTCTCCATTGATTCTCATCAAAACTAGGAAACATGAATCTCATATGACAGAAATCAAATGTTTGATCTTTATGAGGAATACCATCAAGTATTTGACATTCTTGAAATATTGTATTCTTCGGTTTTATTTCCGTGGGAAAAATAGGTGAAATATCTAATCCATAAAATTTTGAATTTTTATAAGTTGTTGCCATGTCTAAACACCATGCGCCCGGGCCACATCCAACATCAAGTGCGTTACATCCAGATAATAATTGTTCGTGTATTGGGGAAGAAAAATTAGACTGCCATACATCTCTTATCAAAAAATGTTCTAAATGCAAGCGATCAACTGTTTGATAACAACATTAATATCATTAATTAACAATAAAAAATCAAAGATCATTACATAAATTATAATTTATATTAAAAATTTTTTTAAAAAATTATATATTACTTTCAACTTCATCATTTGGAAGATCATAATGTATGTCAGGCCAATTGTGGAAACGTCTTCCTTCTATATATTTAAATTTGTTCGTATCAGTTTCACCTGGTGACGTAGCTGACAATTGTTCCGTGCTTAAAATTTGATAATTGTTTTCGGAAGACTTTCTTCTAATTTTTGAATTATTCGCTCCCATTTCTTTTTTTTTTAGTGGAAAGTTATGAAAGTATTTGATTAGGTAATAAAATAAAAGGGAAAGTAAAAGGTTGGAAATAAATGAATGATAAAAATAAATAAAACGAAGTGAAAAAAAAATAAATAAAATAAAATAAAATAAATAAAAAAAAAAGAAATAAAAATGGTATATTTATACGACGATTTTTTTTTTTCTATCTAACGTTTAACAAAAAGAATTGGTTATCTTTAATGCATGCAGTTGATATCCTTATCTGACGTTTTTTTAAGTCTAGTATTATAATTTCGAGAATTTCATTTTTTTTTAAACTTTTTTTCAGCGATAGGTAATATCTGCAACATCCATCTGTCAGAGATTATCGCTTATCATTTTATTAACTTGTAAATAAACTTTATTTTTAAAAGAATCGATTTAATCCAAGATTTTTTTTTTTTTTTATTACAATAAAAGGAAATTTTAAGGATATTTCAATTTTTTTTAGGAGATATTTTGAATTTGGCAGATACGGCTAAACTTTTTTCAATTCTATGATCCCCGATTTGCATTACTTTTTTGTTTAAGATAACAAGTAATCATAAAATTATGACACTGTGTTGCAAAATTGAAAGTTTTTACGCTTTATCGTGCAAATGATAAGAGCGTTATCATTGGTACCAATCGGCTTATTTGTTCGGCATTAAGCGTTCCGATTAATGCACTTAATTTACATGCATTAATATCTCGAAAAGGTCTATACCAACAGGTTAAATTGTTAGAATTCCTTTTAAGTTATCATTTATACCCAGGAATTCTGTTTATAATATATCCAAATGCTTAAAGTCAATTTTTTTGGGTTCACTATTTAAATGTCACGTGATAATATGCAGATCATATCTAAAAATGGATAGATCATTTATCGAAAAAATTTTTTCGACAAGTTTGTTTACATTTGAAAGGGAGGTTTTGAATGCTATTTATTGATTTGTATATTTAATTTTGCAAAAGTTGATTTTAATAAGAAATTGATATTCAAAAATTCATTTTCTTTCTATGCAAAATTGCTGAGAAAAGCAAAATGCATATAAGGTCCAATTTTAAAAATCTATTTTAATCATTAAATGATTTCATCATCGCGTGAGCCTTTATATCATGCACTGTACATGTGATATAATCCCTGCGTATCTGTTCATGAATTGCCTGCGCCAACCCTGCGCGGCTGCGCCCCTCTGCGCCCTTGCACATAAAGGGATTTTATTTTAATTTAACGTTTTTTAATGCCTTTTGTTGTATTGTTCGACTTTATAAAACTTCACACACTACCATAAACTTTGTATTGTTAATTATTGATTGTTTTTATTAAAGTTTTCTTAAGTACGACAAAAGAATAATTTTTTATTGGACAAATGATTTTCACATTATTTTGTGATCAGGTTCCCGTGAAAAAAAAAAAACAAAATGTTTATGATTTAACAACTTATATGTAATTTCGTCATCATTACCGAGAAAATAATATATATGTTTATGAACTTAATAATACAATATTAAATATTGAAAATCTTATTCTCATTTATAAATAAATTTATTTTTACATCATTATGATATCTTATTTCTCAAAAAAAAAATATAAATGACGTTTTTAACAATTCGCGAATAATTACGTTTCATAAGTATGGTACGTTATAATGACATCAAAGATGTTGTTAGGAAAAATGTTATAAATATGCCTCGAATTTTTCTCCAGGAGTGATCAATCAAATCAAATCAAATTTCTATATTTGCATTTAAATTAAAAAAATCAACATGTCTTCTGAACCATCCAGAGTCGATGCTAACACCAAATACTACAAAGGCGCTACCAAAGAAACTATTGGTAAAGCGATTGGTAACGAACAAATGCAGGCCGAAGGACAAGCCTTAAAACTTGAAGGTAATTATTTTTTTGTCTCAAAAAATCCTGATTTCTCCGAATATTTATTTATTTGTACTTTTATATATTTTTAAAGGTGAAGGAGAATACAAAGCAGCACAAACAAAAGGACAAGCAGAAGGATATAAGGATAACGTCACTGGAACTGTAAAAGGTATAATACATATTAATTGAATTTTAAGTTGTGTAAAATCCAACGTATTAATTTGACAATTTTTATTTTCAAAGAAAATATCGGTAAAGCCGTCGGCAATCAACAGATGCAAGCTGAAGGCAACATCACCAAAAATACTGGTGATGCAAAGAAAGAAGCTCACCAATATTAAATCCCATTAAAAAATAGGATCTTTCTTATTTTTATTATATGTAATTTTTTTTTCGTCGGAACTTTCTATTTTTTTTTCGTAAATTAAATACTTCTTTATATATTTAGAAGTTTGATCTTTTTTTATTTAAATAAAAATTTATTTTTTGTGAAATTATACTACGTTATTTTTTTCATATGTTCTTAGTTACCGGGTGGCGGGTGCCCTCAAAAACTACTCTGTACGACATTCCATGTGTCACAACTTAACATGCGGGTAGTAATATTTGCGTCGCTATATATAATACAATTAACCATGCATTTAGTATTCACAAAGTAATAACACATAAGCTTGAGACCGAACAAAAGGTGCATTTATGCTTTTAAGATGAATGAAAGAATTTTTTTTTTTATAAAACGAGTATTTAGGAGGTACAACCTCCACCTTGATTGTATTTGGAAGGATTTGATATGAACTTTTATTTATAAATCACCATATGATGGTTGTAATGAAATTAAAACATATCTATTTTATTGAAATGAAAAGGGTTCCAGGGTATATGATCAGTGCAGTATGGCAAGTTTAAACGTTTCAGGAACATAAATTATTAAAATTATATTTATTAGCCACAAAATTACATCCAAGTTATAACGTGTTCAGCTGCTTGATCTTCAAATCTTCCGAATGGAGTTGTATGTCTTTCACGGTAGTGAGAGGTCTAGTGAAAATTTTAAATAAATAAGATTAATTTACAAGAATAAATTATGAAGTTGTTGTCTTAGTCACTCACCTAACGCGGTCCATGGGATATTCCTTCTTTAATAAATTAGCCAAAACTCTAGCAGGTCCAATAACAATAAAAGTATTTATACCTCTATCTTTACAGTACTTTATACTTTTTTGCCATTGTATAGTTGCAGTCACTTGTTTTTCTAACAATTGGGGTATCTCAGTACTAGATTTTATCTACGATAACGTAAATTAATTAATATTATATATTCTGATAATTTCCTTTTTTATAATCCAAATATCAATTACCGGAGTAGCCGTTACATTTGTTATGACATCGATAACTGGAGTGTTGAATTTTATATTTTTTAGTGACGCTCTCATCATATCGGCGGCTGGTTGCATCAATTTACAATGGAACGGCGCACTAAACAACGAAAAAAAATGATTATAAAAAGACATTTCGATAATTGCAAAATAAACCAATTTAAAAAATTAATGGTTAGTTCTTACGAAACTGGAAGATCCAAGGCTCTTGCCGCGAGATGATTAGATTGTAATACTCCTGATGCAAAATCGACAGCATTACTGGTTCCACTTATTACAGCCTATCAGGTAACAAATTCAATCAGGAATAAATTTATTTAAAGAGAATTAATAAATTCAATTAACGTTAAAAGAAATATCCCCGACCTGAAATGACTATTTACGAATTATACACAATTAATATAATAATGTTTGATTAAAATTTTTATGAATACTTTAAATTCAAATACTATGATTACGCTTACACTATTGATATTAGCCAATTCTACTAATTCACCCTCGGGCAAAGATGGACCTATTTCTCTTATTGAATCTTCTATTTCTGCTAAATTTTCTTCCCGTACAATCAATGCTGACATTGCTGTTTTTACTTTCAATTGCGAAACTGCTTTTGTCATAGATTCTCCACGTAGTCTCTTTAATGGCAAATTAATGATTACTTTCAATTAAAATAATTTATGATGATGATAAAAAAAATTATGAACACGTACTACAAGCTTGATTGCATCAGGTAAAGATAATGCTTTTGTAGCAACTAGAGCTGTATACTCTCCTAATGAGTGACCGAGTGCAAAGGTGCAAGCAGATTCGATATCGAAACCATATTCACTCTAAAACGAACAAGTAAACTTCAATATCAGATATTCAATCAATTACATATATATGAATAATAAAAATTAATAAATTACTTCTAATACACGAAGAATTGCTACGGACGTTGCCAATATTGCAGGTTGCGTATTTTCTGTTTGTGTTAATTGATTCTAGTATAAAGGTAAAAATAAGAACATAGTTGGAATATTTCGTGCAAAAAGCATCGATCAAAAGATTATAATATAAAAAAGTACCTGCGTTCCGTTAAATACTAATCCTTTTAAATTAAAGCCTAATATTTCATTGGCCTCATCAAAAACATGACGTGCCGAAGCAAAATTTTCATAAAGATCTTTTCCCATTCCAACATATTGTGCGCCTTGACCTATATTAAAGATCGAACACAATTTTACTGTTATTTTACAATTTTACTAGATATTAAACAAATTTCCCATAAGGTTTGATCTTTTCGAAAAGACAATGGCCTCTTTACCATTGATTTTAGAACAAGATAAAATATCAGCAGGTAAATTGCTTACCTGGGAACACAATTGCACATTGCGATTTTACAATCCCTGTTGTATTCTAGGAGAAAATTGCATTATTTAAAATGATATTATAATAGAATTCGGACTAATGAATATTAACTTACAGTATATGTTCGAACAGGAATTGAATTAAGCAACTTTCGACTATGAATACGAAGAAAGTTTAATGAATTACAAACGAGCATTTCAAATAAAATTGTTGATATAGCAATCAAAATACAAAGAATACACTTATTATATTAATTAAATTAACGTCTACAAGTAATTTATTCAATTCGCGGCGCAAAATTTTGTAATTGTAACAATTTGAAATAGTTGTATTTATTTATTTATAAAAAAAATTAGATTAAATGATATCGTCATACATGTTTTTGCTTACTAAAATAATCTTTTTGGATGATCTAAATCTGAATGTGCGTCATAGCTAAATAGTCTATGAATTGATCATTAATAATACAGAAAACATAGTTATCTAATACCTAATAATATTTTTATAATCAAAGTTTTACACACATCTTTTTCGAGACGTGCCAAGTAAGATCCTGTGTATGATAATATATAACATTTTATATTTGCATAACTTACTTCTATTATTGTTAATAAAAGCTTTTTTAATTAGACGATTGAATTGATTTTTTTTTTTTCAGCTAAAATTAACACCCATGTTATTGTTAACCGGGTATACAGTATATAGTTATGTTGACCTTAATCATTATTTCATTCAGTTTATTTAATGCAAAATTAACAAATTATTATTTTTAATACATTATATTTAGCAATCATTCTGTTTTTAATTAATTTCATCAGCTTTCTTATAAATAATATTATCATCATTCATTTATTCAGGCCTCTTAATTGAAATTCAGACAATTTAAACTCTGCTCCTAGATGCTCTTTTTCCATATTTCTGCTTATTCTCCAGTACGTTGGTAATGCTGTGAGATTTTAATGTTTTAGAATATTTTCCATTTCTTCTAGATTAACGTATGCATCTTCCTCTCATCTATTCTCCCATTCCATGTCTCTTCCATCTTGGTCGCTCCTTTCATCTCATCTGATATATACAGTATATATAATATATCCTTATCATTTATGTACAAATAAAAGAAAATTGACTCCTATTCAAAGAGTAGTCTAATAAGAAAAGAATGAACGTTAGTTAACTTTTTGTTAAAGCAAAAAATAAACATTCTAAAAACCTGAAGAAAAACTTACAGTGAAATCTATTCCAAAGTGCCATCTATCGAAAGTCATCTAAAACCTACAAATAAAAAATCTAAAGTTAATAAAGTTCAGTTAAAAATAATTTGAAAAACAAAAACTAAAAGAAAAACGAAACTTCCTACCAAAAAGTCATCAAAGAATCTAAAAAAAAATTCCCACCAAAAATCTCAGATGATCAAACCCAGGATAGTTTATAAACTAATAATACCTTACTCTGAAACGACGTCACAAGTATTGCATAGCCGGTTGAATTCTGTAATTATTGAAAGGTACTAAAATCCATATTCACGAAGTTTCAAAAGGCGTCTGAAAAAGTGGGTTCCCACAAAAAAAAATAGATGCCTACCTACGTTTCAAATAAAAAATTCATATCTCTACTTCTTTAAGCAGCTTCCAAGGCTATTTCAAGTGTCTGGAAAGTTCCTACAAAAAAAGGAAATGGAACGTTAGTATCATTATTTAGTGTTCAAAATCGTTTCCCGCTCTTCAAGTCACCTTCTAAAGTCCATTTCCAAAGTCTCCTACAAAAAAAAAAAAGAAATGGAACGTTGGTAACGTTTACTAACATTTCAAATAAGAAGAATACACTTCTCTTACCTTCCGAGGGTCGTTTCCAAGTACCTGGAAGGTTCCTAAAAAAAAAAGAAATTGGAGGTTTTTTTCTCCATTCACTTTGGGTTCGTGTCTATGGCGTTCTACGTTTAATTTTTTTTTTTTTTGAAAATTATAAAACGCACCAGTTTATATGTTACATTGATCACTGATCAGTTTATTCCTTTCTTTTTTTTGCTTCTACTTTCATTCTACTTTTATTAACTCGTTCTTTTTTTTAGACGCGGTTGTTTTTAGTTTCCATTTCGGCAATTCAAGGCGAGTCACTTTTTTCATTCTGTTTTTCTTTCGTTCTTTTCCTTGTTCTTTTATTAACCTTTTATTTCTCTTTTAGGCGTGTACGGTGTATCATTTCTGTGAAATTCAAGGTAAGCTCTTTCTTCTCTTTATTGTTTTGCTTTTTTTCACTTTTTAAAATAGTATTATTAACCGTTTTCTTTCCTTTTTCTATAGGTGGGCGTTTTGACTTTCGTTTACTTCGTTATTTTTCATTTTTATTCACTTCCCTTTTGTTCATTTTCGCTACTCTTTAATTTTTTCCATTTATGGCTTATTTTCTTTCATCTTTTTCGTTATTTTTCATTCCTCTTCATTTCTTTCGTTATTTTTCTATTCCATTTCACTTCCTTTCAATTATTTTTATTCCCTCTTCATTTCTTTCGTTGTTTTTCTATTCCACTTCACTTCCTTTCATTATTTTTATTCCCTCTTCATTCTCTTTGATTCACTTTCATCATTTTTTTTATTCCTCCTTCGATCCCTTTGGTTCCCTTTCATTATTTTTATTCCCCTTCGTTCCCTTTAATTCATTTTCATTATTTTTATTCCCTCTTCGTTTCCTTTGATACCTTTCATCTTTTTTTGATGCCCTTCAATTCTTTTGATTCCCTTTCGTTATTTTTATTTCCCTTTTCGTCATTGTTATTTCCCCTTTGATTTCCTTTCATCATCTCTTAATCTCCCTTTCTTTTTTTTCGTTGATTTTATTCCTATTCTTTTTTTTGTTCCTTTTCAATACCACTTTGTTTTTTTTCACTCCCTTTAATTCCCTTTCATGTTTCTTTCATACTCCTTCATTTTCTTTTTATTTATCTTCATTTCCTTTCATCCCTTTCATTTACCCTTTCCATTATTTTCCTTTGGTCTTTTCCATTGTCTTTTCGTACTGTATTTTTTCATTTTTTCATGTATTGTAATGTATTTGCATTACAGCAGCCTGACATTAATGTTACAGCATAGTTATAAAATTTTTTATAAAATCATGTATTGATTAAAAAGTTGGCCAATAAAAAATTTTTATAAATTATGTAATTGTAATGTAGTACCATCTTCCCAGTATTACCAGTTACCGCCATCACTTTTAACTACCCAATAGCATTATTAATATATGATCAAAGAAATTTGGTATAATAGTTAATGTATGACAAATAGGATTTTACTTGTTTAAAAAAAACTTTTTTCAAATAGTAAATAGTAAAATGTAAAGGATGAGATACTAGTGATAAAAAAACCAGAAAAATTTTTCTGGATATTTTTAAATTTTTTTCATTCATGTAATTTTGTGTTATATAAACTTTATTATTGATTTTTAAAAAAAGTAATTAAAATTACAAAAAATATGATTATAAATAACCAATTTTTAAAATTGGACTTTTCATTTAAAAGCTAATTTTTTATATAAATAAAAATTATTAGTTATATATAAAAATAATTATTTAAGGGTAGAGGGATCGACATGGCTGATCATATGGCTAAAAAAAAAAATATTTTTTTTTTACTTCGCTACAAGGAAAACTCACTCAATATTTTATGAAAAACTGTTTAAAAGTATTTTTTAGAAAGCTAGAGTTTCTGTCTTTCAAATAAACTTTAGTAAAGTATAATACAAATAAGGTTTATAACGAAATATTACACTATGAAGTCGTCATTAAGTTGCGAATCTCCTATGGTAAGTTGCGAATCACCTAGAGAACATATCTTCAAATTAACTTTAAACTTATGAAACCTTACAAGTTAATAGTATAATAAAAAAGAATATTTATGTCAAAAAATCATTGTGCATTTACTTATTCAAATAAAATTTTTTATTAATACCATTTTATTTTTTTATTATTAGTCATATTTGATTTTAAAAGTTTAAATACATTCAAAAAGACTAATAGCAAATGGTTAAACACTTTAATAAATAAATGAAGCGCATGTTTATACTCTTTTTAAATATGTATTTAACAAAATTCATATGGTAGTTTGCGAGAAATCATAAATTTTGCTCGTTTTGGGTCACGTGATAATCTACATTTTTTAGTCTATATGTTGTGGCGTAGATACACTTTACCCTTATTTAAGGGTAGAGGGATCGACATGGCTGATTATATTGTTACATAAGATTTTATAAATTAGATTATTCTAGTATAATCTATATGAATGAAAAAAGTTAGGAAATTTATAGGGTAATCTAGAAAATTGTAGTACCCGGAATTAAGATTTAAGACAAATCTAGAAAGTAATAGATTTAGAATAAGATAGAAAGATTAAAGATTATAAAAGGAAGAGAATTTGGATTAAGTGAAAAAAGAAGTTTATGCGTTAAACTTAAATTACAGTTAACTGTCACTTGTATTTATTAATAAAGACAATTAGGTTATATGCGTTACAACTGAAAACTTTATTAATAATTCGATCATAAATTATAAACGATAATAAAAGTATTAGCCTTCAGACTATAAATAAACTTGCTCTCTAAAGTTAAACTCGTTCGTTATTTCAGATCACGTGTAACTTTTCAGTCGGTTGCATTCGCTGGGTAACAATTTGGTGCGAGTTGGGTGGACTATAACATTCAACCGCACAGTAATAAATTGTTCCTATATATATATATATCCAAACTTTTCCCTGATTGTTATAATCTATTACACCCCTAAATAACGAGCAAGACATCTTACTATTAATCCTTAGAGTTACCACTTGACTAAAATAAAAATAAATAAATAAAGATTCGAGTGATCTTACTGATAGTGTTATTCGATATTATCCAATGGCCTCACCCCAGAATTCAGATAAGAAGGTTCCTGCAAAAAGGCCTGATGGGACCACTTCTTTTATCACCAACCAGACCAAAGGAAAGAGTCCAGATACTGCTGATGCAAATATCGTTCCTAACTTGACTCTGAGAACTCTTAATGCGAATAAAAGGTATATCGACCAGGTTAAGAGTCATCATCAGCAGCACCAACAACATAACATTAACCAGACCGCCTTACCAGAGGAAATAATCAAACAATACCCTGATCCTACTTGTAGGGTATGCTATCCAGAACCTAAAAAGAACATGTTATCGGTCGAATTTTGTAACTTTTGGTTTGACTGGTTTCGATCTCTATACAGCATCAGTCACTATAATGGTCACACAGTGTATCTCTTTGATGAAGCAGTAAAAGAGAAAGATCAAGATAAAAAAATAAATCTGTTGCAACATATGGTTTTTACCATTCGATATAAAAACATGCCAGCTGAAGGTTTAGAGAACGTTGTGGCTGACATTGCTCAAACATGAGACACGACCGCAGGATTTGTTCGTATGGAAAGATTAATCAAACAACCTAGTAATCCGAATAATGATGATGGTGATCAGAAGGATGATGACGATGAGAAGGTAGTTAGTCGCCATGGTCAGAGCGGAATAAATGAGGATGATGATGACTCTGATGATTATGTACTAAGGATACCTGATAGTTCTGAACCAACTCAAGAAATTCCAAAATTAACTGAACCGGAGCAGAAAAGACTTGACCAGAACTTACAACATTTCAAGTTGACCACGCTAGAAAGTAGTATAAACGATGCCCTCAGAAACATCGTTAAAACTGAACTATTAGAGATAAAATCAGCCCCTAATTCGCCTATTCTGAAATCATCCTTTAACAACACCTACATTCCAGTAACAAACGTAAATACGCATGCAATTATCATACCGGAATATTCTGTCGGAACGTTTTCTTGGAAAGATAAAACAACGAATGTTGGTATCAGACATGCGAATGCTCAATACGTTAACCAAATAGGCGCCCTTTTTAATAACGAAATAAATGAATTAGAGGATAATAAAATCGAAGGAGAATACAACTTGATTATTAATGACACCTCATTCGAACAAATAGAAGAAGGAGATTCCGGACTGATAAATTTTAACAACACTCTTCCTTCGTATATGACGACCATTACCAATCTGAGCATATCTACGGCAAAAACCGTCAGACTGGATGTCACGATCAGGAATCCGACTATTGGCAATATAAATTTAGGAGGTAGTAGTTCGGGTTCTAGTAAAGTACAAGGAACTACTCAAGTAAAATTCAAATCACTGGTTAAAAAAAGTATACCAACCGGTAATTTCAGCGCAACACAGCCATTTTTAGGTATAAATCTGGCTCTTACTACCAATCCGAATATTGTAGCAGTTCCTTTAAGTGGTGGTAATCTCCATAACATCACTACTTCGAATGTATCCTCGCAAAATACACAGCCCGCTTATCCTATTATTCAACCGGCACCTACGGATAATGCGGATTTGCTTACTCAATTGCTACAAGGATTTAATCAAATCCTCTCTGCCAACCAACACCACTCGTCACCTACCTCAAATATTCGAAAGAAATCTAGGTTGGTGGATTTTCCTGAGTTCAAAGGAGGGAACCAAGACCCTATAGAATGGTTGGAAGTATTTGATAGGGCATGTAAGGCGAATTGTGTCAGTATGGATAGACGAATAGATGTGGTGCCCTCCTATTTGAAAGGAACAGCTTTGACATGATTCAATACTGTGGGAGCTCGCGAATGGGAAAATTCTCTAAATAGGAATCAATCTTTTACACACCTCTTTGAAGCACAATTTTGTAACCCATTCAAAATGTCTCAGTGGAAGCACCAACTCAGGAATAGGAAGCAGAGAGCTGGAGAAACTATAGATGAGTATACTTCAGCTATGGAAGAACTATGGAAACGAATAGATCCAAAGAGAAAAAGAACAGAGTTGGACCAAATATCAGAATATGTAGAAGGGCTAAGACCTGAGTTTATAGTGCCTGTGCAATCCGCAATGCCACAAACTGTAAAAGAAGCCATTAACAAAGCCAAGGCTACTGAAACTGCCTTTTCAATGGGGACAGATTTATCCGCATATTCCTTAACCCCTGGATACCTCCCTAATCTGTATGGTGCCGCTATACCAGCTCAAGTGGCGCATGCGGCTTTTGTTTCACAAAATTTGTCTACTCCTAGTGTTGTGACTGATAGTATAGAAGAAATTATTGAAAGAAAGTTGAAAGAACAAATAGAAAGAGTGCTAAATAGAAATAATTATAATAATAGTTATAACAACAGTAGTAACAATAACATAAGGCGAAATAATAGGGATAAGGAGTGTTACAACTGTAATAAAAAGGGGCACATTGCTCGAGAGTGTTGAAATAAAAATAAAGATCAATCAAACAGGCCGAATAATAGAGGAAATAACCGAAATAACAACAACAATAGTAATGTTAACCATTATAATTACCAATCCAACAGTCGGCAAGGTAACAATCAGCTGAACCAAGCAAGAGGAGATTACAACAATAGTTCGGCCCAATCGTTAAACTAAAGAGTGTACCTCCTGAGGGTGAGAGTACACCTATTAAAAATCCCTCTTTGATAAAAGAAAAAGACCGGAATTCTTTTATCAGTTACAATATTTCCAATCTTAATGATAATAATTATAATAATGATAAATTAATTAATGATGAAAGTTTTGATCAAGATTACAATAAAAATCTGAAAGTTACTAATGCAAATAAGCTTGAACAACGTGCTACTATAAAAATAATGGAAGCTTCGAATAACCCAATCACCAAAGGAGAAATAGATGACTGGAACAAATTCTTAGAGGAAATTGCCACTACCCAGAATTCAGAAAATGAAAAACAACTAAATAGCCGAATAGATTATAATACGAAGGATGTAAAAGATGCTTTATTTGGTGAAGCTGTAGTATTTGGAGAATGAATAAATGTGATTATTGATTCTGGATCAAAGGGGAGTGTTATTTCAAAGCAGTTTTTAGACCGTAAACAACAGGATATTGATAGCTCAGCACATTTCAGATTAATTGATATACAAGAAAATCGTACTTGCCCATTAGGAATAAAGCACAACGTGCAAGTAAATATTGAAGGATATGATGTTGGAATAGATATGGTTGTAACTGAATCCAAGGATTATAATATTGTTTTAGGTAATGATTGGATTAGTAAAGTCCGTGCTACCTTGGATTATAATAATGGACTTTTAACTATACTTACACCACATGGAACAGTTACTACAGCCGTAACATGTTGGGATAACATTAAAAATCCGTTACAATTTCATCCAATCTCACAAGTATCAATTGAGAATCCCAGTGAATTAGAGTTAGAAGGGGAAAATGAAAATGTGGAATCGCAAACTTTCTTTTTTAATGTACAATAAACCTCGAATATTACTCAAATAGAAGGAGATGTATATCCAAATGAATGTTTACAATATTGGATAAAGAAGTTCAGAAGTAATGATCAAAAACAGTGGAAAGGGCCAGGAAAGTGTTGGTGTGAAAAGAAATTAAAAGAACAACAACAATGTAAAGTCTGTTACAAACGATGGGAGAATTGCGCCTTGTACTCCATGATCAGTCCTACAGATGATCCCTTCTATAAAGTGCAACTTGAACAAGATGATGTGTTACTATATATAACATCGGAGAAATCAATTGCTATCGGAGAAATTAATAATACACAAAAGGAGAAATTGACAACCTTACTACAGAAATATGCACATCTTTTTGCCACTAAAAAGGAAGAGTTGGGTCGTACTAATATTGTAAAACATTCTATTTATACTGAAAATATTCCTCCCATACGTCAAAAATTTTATAGGACTTCCCAAAAAGAGCAGGAGCATATTGATAAGAAAATTAAGGAAATGTTGTATTATAATATTATTAGGCCATCTACAAGCGAATGGGCATCCCCTGTTATTTTAGTACCCAAGAAAAATGGAAAGTTACGATTTTGTGTAGATTATCGCCAATTAAATAAAGTTACTAAAAAAGATAATTATCCTCTTCCGCGAACAGACGAAATTTTTGACTCACTAGGAAAGGCCCAATGGTTTACTTCATTAGATCTGGCCTCAGGATACTGGCAGGTAGAAATGAAGGAAGAAGATAAATCAAAAACAGCTTTCATAACAAGAAATGGAATGTATGAATTCAATGTAATACCATTCTGCTTATGCAATGCTCCAGGAACTTTTCAAAGATGCATGGATAATATATTAAAAGATATGTTATGGAAAAATACAATGGTTTATTTAGACGATGTTAATATCTATTCCAAAACATTTGAAGAACATTTACAACATTTGGAAGAAGTACTAAAAAGAGTGGAAAAAGCAGGATTAAAAATTAATTCAGAAAAATGTCATTTTTGTACCCAATCTCTTCAATTTTTAGGTCATATAGTAACTAATAAAGGAATTTTGCCTGATCCAAGTAAAGTAGATGCTATTAAAAATTACCCTGTTCCCAAAAATCTTACACAATTACGTGCTTTTTTAGGCTTAGCATCATATTATCGTCGCTTTATAAAGGATTTTTCAAAAATTTCAACACCTTTATACATGTTATTAAAGAAAGATATTCCTTATGAATGGAATCAGGATCGCCATCAAGTTTTTCAGTTTCTTAAAGAAAAACTTATTACTGCACCTTTATTGGCATATCCAGATTTTACCAAATCATTTTTATTGTTTACAGATGCTTCAATTACTGCGCTGGGAGCAGTATTGGAACAAGAATAGGAGGATGGATTAAGACATCCAATTGCTTATGCTAGTAGATCGACTAGTGAATCTGAACGAAACTATTCTTCCACAGAATTAGAATGTGCCGCTGTTATATGGGCTGTTAATTATTTTAGACCTTATTTGTATGGTAAGAAATTCACAATCTTCACTGATCATTCTGCACTGCAATGGCTATTAAAATTAAAGACTATTAAAAATGGTCTTACTGGACGATTAGCCAGATGGCAATTAATTCTTCAACCTTATGATTATGATATCAAGTATAGAAAAGGTACTGTAAATCATAACGCAGATGCTCTTTCCCGAATTATTTTAACTAATAATTGTTAATATGGAAGAACAATTATATTATGATTTATATCAGTACCTATCTAACTTGATTATCCCTGAAAATTATAATAAAAATCAACAAGATAAAATAAAACAATTAGCCAAAAATTATACCATACAAAATGATAAAACTATTTAGGAAGAATCAAGATAAATTACAGAGAGTAATTACGCCATCACAAGTTGAAATCATTCTGTTTAATCTACATAAAGATATGACTGGTGCACATCTTAGTGTAGAAACCACTTACAATAAAATAAAAGAACGTTATTATTGGCCTAAAATGTATAATGATATTAAAATATATATTGAATCCTGTGATAATTGGCAAAGAAGAGGTAAAACAAAAAGAAGAGAAGAATTATTACCTTTAAAGATAGGAGGTCCTTTTGATAAAATTGGAATAGATATTAAGGGTCCTTTACCTGTAACTCAAAAAGGTAATCGCTATATAATAGTGGCTATGGATTATTTTACAAAATGGCCATAAGCGAGAGCAATACCTAATGCTAAAGTTGAAACTGTTGCTAAATTTTTATTTGAAGAAATTATTAGCCGACATGGTGTTCCTAAAGAAATACTTTCTGATTGTGGTACATCTTTTAATAATGCTCTTATCAATGAAATATGCGATAAATACCAAACAAAACATAGGTTAACTTCAGCTTATAGACCTCAAACAAATGGAATGGTAGAACGTTTTAATAGAACTATTGGCGAAAGTTTGGCAAAGTTAGTTATAGATAAAAGAATGGGATAATTATATTCAGGCGATACTATTAGCTTATCGCACTAGACAACATGAAACTACAGGATACTTACCATTTTATTTAATATATGGAAGACAAGCTGTATTACCTATAGAATTAATGATTGATACAAATATTAATAAAGAAAAAGATATTCATGAAGCATTATTAGAGCAAACATATGATATAATGGAAAAGATGGATCAAGATTTAGAAAAAGTAAAGATTAGAATTAATCAACGACAACAAATTCAAAAGAAAAAATATGATGATAAAGGTATTTCTTTAAAATTAAAAATAGGCGATAAAGTATTAGTAGAACAAACTTATTTAAGAAATAATATGTCAGCAAAACTAGAAAATCAATGGATTGAACCTTATTACATTCATAATGTTTTAGATCAAAATGTATATAAGTTGCGTCATATGAATGGAAAATTGGTAAAAAGAATAATCCATGAAAATCGTCTTAAAATATATATTGAACAATATTTAGAACCATTAATATTATTGGAATAAATAATTATATTATAAGTAAAATTTTTGAGAATAATTTTATTTTATTATAACATTATCTAATTTTACTATATTTCCATTATCATTATATCTAGTAAACATTGTTATATTTTTGAATTTTTTGTCATGCCAGAAATGGATTACATTTAAGCCTCTTTTTTGTAATCTTTTTCTAGGCCAATATGGAACAAAATTGTCTTCACAAGAAAAATGTATAACCCATATTTCATCTGGACATAATTGTGAGGCATATTCAAAAATACGAATATAATGACATTCTAAATCAGCACTAGAAGCAATTACCACCAACTCAAGAATAGCTATTGGAAAAGTAGAACTATTGAATTTTATAGCGAAATCACAGTATAAATGATGAGGATCTCCATCTTTTCCAATATGATTGAGATGCCACTGACTCACAATATTAATATGATGCGTTAATTTTAACTAATTTACCAGAATACGATACATCTCTGCATCATATACACTCTCACGTGGAACCTTATTATAACATTGCGAATCAACAACCAAATGATTTGAACTTTTATACGAAAAAAGTGATCCTTGAACAATCATATCTGTATCAAAATGTCGTACAACTGTTTTCAACACCTCAAAAGTATCTAGTGATTGATTTGATCGAAGAGGAAGTTCTAATTGCATTATATTATCATCATCAACATGTTTTCTTTTGACAGATAATGGTGATGACGGAGGTAATATTGATGATGATGGTAAATTAATATTTTTTGAAACTTTATTACTACCATCCTATCAAGTAAGAAAAATAGATATAAGTAAAAATAATTTTACTTAGTAGACATTAAGTATGAAAGTGAAAAAAAAAAAAAAAAAAAAAAAAAAAAAAAAAAAGAGAAGAGAAAAAAAAAGAAAAAGAAAAGAAATAAAAATGAAATGAATGAATAAATGAAAAATAATGGATGAAAAAATGAACGAGATAAAAAATAATATTATTTAAGGCTTTATCTTTAAAACTTCTTTAATAAATGAAGGTACATAACCAATTCCTCCTCCAGAACTAGTAGACCTTTATTAAATCCATTTTAAAGATAGGTAAAATAAGGGAATCTAAATAAAATCCTATAATCCCTACCAAGACCAGGAGCTTATACATCTCCGAATAAAGGCCTGAGATTAAAAGAAATTATTTAAGTATATGGAAATATAAAAAATGGATGCCTACCTTTTTTCGTTGTAAAAATAAATCTTTTATAATAGAGCGGGATCTTGCTGAGAGTAAAGAATCATCTTTAAGTAATCCAATTAGGGTTACAAAAAAATGATTATCATTTCTAGAAGGGGTTTGATCTTTTTTGGAAATCCAATTTATAAAATGATCTTTAGACCACTGTTCGACAGAAAAAATTTGAAAATAATCAAGTTTTCCACCAGAAGAGTTAGATTCTTTCTTTAATGACGAGATAAGTTCCAAAATACAAATAATAGGTCCCATTTTAAAACCCATAGTCAGTAATAAATCCTACGTTAATAAAAGAAAGAAACATCTATTTATTTTTTCATCTTTAAGAAGATCCAAATCATCACTATCCAGCCCAATATTTTGAATATGTAAAAAACTAACAAGTTGCTCTGTGTTGAAATCAATAGAAAAAGCCATAATAATATTAAAAAAGAAAAAGAAAAAGAGATAATACTAAAGTAATAAAACAAAAAAAAAAAAAAATAATAATAATGAAAAATGTAATAATACTCTTACCTTGAGAAATAATGATTATATATATAAAGAAAAAGAAAGACGCGTAAAAATTAAAAAAACGCGTAAAGACTAAAAGAACAAAATATGAAAAAAGAAGATAATAATAATTTTAACATGAGTATTATGAAGATTAAATAGGAATAAGATTTTGAAAACACAAGAATTTATTAAATAAAGTAATATAAACACATGTTAGTAACTCAGAAGTGACATAATGTTAAATCAATAATATATATAGTAATATTTATTCAGGAAAAATTACTAAATAGGAAGAATTATTTGATTAGTTTGATATATGTAGTTAAAAGTACTTATGTCCTTTAATTCGAAAACTCTAGAAATAATTTTATAAAAGTTTCACAGGAGTTCAACCCTTAAAGAGAGGGAAATGTTACATAAGATTTTATAAATTAGATTATTCTAGTATAATCTATATGAATGAAAAAAGTTAGGAAATTTATAGGGTAATCTAGAAAATTGTAGTACTCGGAATTAGGATTTAAGACAAATCTAGAAAGTAATAGATTTAGAATAAGATAGAAAGATTAAAGATTATAAAAGGAAGAGAATTTGGATTAAGTGAAAAAAGAAGTTTATGCGTTAAACTTAAATTACAGTTAGGTTGTATGCGTTACAACTGAAAACTTTATTAATAATTCGATCATAAATTATAAATGATAATAAAAGTATTAGCCTTCAGACTATTAATAAACTTGCTCTCTAAAGTTAAACTCGTTTGTTATTCCAGATCACGTGTAACTTTTCAGTCAGTTGCATTCGCTGGGTAACAATATGGCTAAAAAAAAAATCATTTTTTTTTACTTCGCTACAAGGAAAACTCACTCAATATTTTATAAAAAACTGTTTAAAAGTATTCTTTAGAAAACTAGAGTTTCTGTCTTTCAAATAAACTTTAGTAAAGTATAATACAAATAAGGTTTATAATGAAATATTACACTATGAAGTCGTCATTAAGTTGCGAATCTCCTATGGTAAGTTGCGAATCACCTAGAGAACATATCTTTAAATTAACTTTAAACTTATGAAACCTTACAAGTTAATAGTATAATAAAAAAGAATATTTATGTCAAAAAATCATTGTGCATTTACTTATTCAAATAAAATTTTTTATTAATACCATTTTATTTTTTTATTATTAGTCATATTTGATTTTAAAAGTTTAAATACATTCAAAAAGACTAATAGCAAATGGTTAAACACTTTAATAAATAAATGAAGTGCATGTTTATACTCTTTTTAAATGTGTATTTAACAAAATTCATATGGTAGTTTGCGAAAAATCATAAATTTTGCTCATTTTAGGTCACGTGATGATCTACATTTTTTAGTCTATATGTTGTGGCGTAGATACACTCTACCCTTAATATAAAAAAATTAATTGTTATATGATTTTTATTTTTTTAAATATAATAATATTAAAATTTAAAAAATCAAATTAAAATTATTATACTAAAACTGTACTGAAATAACTTTACATATATATAAGTTAAAAAGTCAAATTTGTATTCATTTAAAGAAAAAATCAAGTTCTATTTATTAAATATAAAATCTTATTAATTAAATTACTGGTTATTAAATAAATGTATAAAATATAATTATTTTTAATCTTTAACTTTAATTATAAATATTTTGTATCTAGTAATTCAATTTTAAAGATTTTGCATTTTGTATATTAAAATAAAATATTAGATTCTTACCTTTTAAATAAATATAAAATTATAATATTAGCATATATAAAAGCTATAATATTTATAATTTTGTAAATTAAATTAAATTTAATGTAAAAAATATTTAAAATATTAAAAAATTATTATTATAAGAAATTTTAAATTCTTGTTGTTTTATTTTATTTAAAAGACTTTTATTTATTATTTAAGACTTTAAATTAAATATGATGTACACAGTCTAAAACTATCACTTTTTATCATGTGATTTCAAATAAATAGAAAAAAAAAATTAATTAATATATATTTATAATTTTTTTCTGTAAAATTATAGTTTGAACAATGCTCTTTCATATAACAGAGAGATTTTTCAAATTAGATTACTTTAGCATGAGCTATATAAGTTTAAATTCCAGTAACTTTACTAAGTTTAATAGTAATTTAGTAAAAATTTGGCCAGTTCAGCACTAATATAATGCGGGTTAAATTTACAAACTGGTCAGAATTAAAAATTTGGATCAATTACATTTTTATTTTAACGTAAGAATTTTTAATCAATTTTAATAATGGACAATCCGCAATCATCAGCATTTGCAGATTATCATCATCTTTTTATAAATTAAAAATGCCACCAAAGAAACAAAAGGCTCAACTTGCAGCTGCTTGAAACAGTAAAGCTTTAAAAGCAAAAAATGTAACTAATGGTACTTGGTTAAGGATTATAAACAGTGATGATGATGGTGAATTATCAGATTATCATGATTTTGATGACGATTGGCATGATGATGAACTTGAAAATAATTTGAACCAAATTTCGCAAACTGTTTTTGATGTTATGATTGAAAATGCAAAAAACCCATCAGCATTTACAAATAAACGCCCATTAGTTTATATTGGAAATTCAGAAAGAACACAGAGATACAAAAATTCAACTAATAAAACTGCTGCAGTTGGAATACCCAAACTTGATACCTTTTTCTCTACATTTCAATCATATCAATCTACAATAAAAAAACTTACGAATAAGTTAAAACAACTTGAAAAAGATCAAGAGCAAAAAGGTTTTAAATTGGCATTAGAGGATGTAAAAAGATTAATTAATGATAAGTCTCTGGTTCTGTAAGTCAAAAACTGATTACAACTCATAATGCAGTATATTAACTTATGATTAAAAGGTCTTAAAAGCATGGATGCAAGTAAAACTCTTGTCATTAGTATCAGAAAAGGAAATTATCAAGCCTGACTAATTAGATCATGGATCCAAAATTTTATTGTCCATCATTAGATTTCAGTATCAATACGTGAGAAGCATCAAAAAATAAAAAGTTTATTAGGTGATGAAGATATTCATCAAATGATTACAGAATATCTTTGAAATGTTGGTTGTAATATAACAGTAAGTGGATTTAAAACTTATATTGAACAAGAAGTATTTCCAAGTATGGGAATTGAAAGAAAAAAAATAATTTCTGAAAATATAGCTCGTACTTGGTTAAAACATTTTGAATGGAAATATCATATTGGAAAAAAAGATGTTTATTATGATGATCATGAAAGACCAGATGTAATTGAATATAGGAAATATTTTTTAAATAAAATTTTCAAATTAAAAAAATGGATGTTAAAACTGTTAGATGATAATATAATGGTTTTAGAAGAACTAATTTTAAATGAAAATGAAAAATGTTACATATTAATAATACATGACAAATCTACTTTTTATGCTAATGATAGAAAAAAACTTTTTGGAGACCTGTTGGACATTAACCACTTTGGAAAAAAAGGGCAGGACTTAGTTTGCATGTTAGTGATTTTCTTACAAAAGTTGATGGACGTCTAAAAACTGAAGAAAAAGAAGCATGTGTCATAATGAAACCAGAAACAAATCGTGATAGATGGTGGAAAACAGAGGATTTAATTAAACAGGTAAAATTATTTATTTTATTTTTAAACATTTTTTATTAATTACCTTTTAACATTAGATAACTGAAAAGGCAATACTTATATTTGAGGAATTATATCCTAGTGATGTCAGTGTATTTGTATTTGATAATGCAACAAGTCATGCAGCATATGCTAAAGATGTACTTATTGCTTCACAAATAAATCTTAAACCTGGTGGTAAAGAGAAATTTAGAGATGAATTAATGCCTAATGGCTTAGTATAGTCAATGTACTTTCCAAATGGACAACCAAAAGGTATTAAGTTAATTTTGAAAGAACGTGAGTTGTGGCCTCAAAGTCAATTGAGACGTATTTGTGATGATTGTAAAAAATACTCGCCTGTTTCAGAAAATTGTTATGCAGTTTGTGTGCTTTCACTTCAACCAGATTTTTTAATACAAAGGCCATTAATTAAGGAAATTATTGAAAACCAGGGTCATAAAGTGATATTTTATCCAAAGTTCCATTGTGAACTTAATTTTATCAAGATGTTTTAGAGTATCACTAAATGATATACCCGTAATAATTGTGATTATTCATTTAAATCATTAAAAAGAACTGTTCCAGAAGCATTAAATTCTGTTCTTTTAGAACAAATTAGACGATATTCTTGTCATTCTTGGAGATTTATAGATGCATATAGAAAAGGTTTAACAGGCACTGCAGCTTTATATACCGTAAAAAAATATAAATCACATCGAAGAATTTCTGAAAATGTGATAAATTTTTAATAAAAACTATTGGTCCATTAAATTCACAATCACATAATATTAAGTATTGACCAATAAAATTTTTTCACGTGATTTTAATAAATTTGGCTGCAAAATAAAAAAGTGGTGACTTTAAATTGCATGCACTATAAATAATAATAATAGTATTTGATTTATAAATATAATACAAACATATTTTATCAAATCATTTATCATTAATAATTTTAACTGTTGATCAGGACAGATCTATATAATACTATTGGTGTCAAAAATTTCATTTTTTTATTTTTCTTTCTTTTAGTTTGTTCAAAAACATATAAAAATATTTTTAATTTTGTTTAAAATGGTAAGTACCTTAAGAAAACACATTAAAAGAAAAGAGACTACTTTTTATTTATATAAAAAAACTGTATATCTGGTAATACAAATACAATAATTATATCAGTTAAAGAACAAAATAATTCAGAAGAACCAAAATAGATACCTAATACTAGAATAAGTTTTGTTTAAAAGTTTTTTCAAGCTAAAACTAATGGTTATGCATATTGCAGGTATATAGCAGATAATAATAAGAAGTGCAGATATAGTTATGTATATAAAAGTCAAACTAGTAGTATGATATATCATATCCAAAATATTCATAAGAAATATGAAAAAAAATCAGAAGTAGGTAATGAATCTACACAATAAAATTGTTATTTTATTTATTTATATCAATTTAATTTTTATATAATAATATTAGCAATTAAAAGTTGATGAGTAATTTAAGAAAATTATACTATATAAGGAAACAAAACAACAAGAATTGTGTTATGCAGTAGCAAATTGGATTACCATAAATGGAGCAATTCAAGAATAAGGATTTAGGCGAATGATAAAAAATTAATGCTGTATTTATTCCACTATGCTATGCAACATTAAAACAAAATATACTAGGATGTAATTATAAAACAGCAATTGAATTAATAAAAGATCATATTAAGAAAACTTGTATTTATGTATCAATTACTACAGATCTCTGAACATCAAGAGTAAAAATTGGATATATTGGTATAATATGTTATTGGTTAACTCAAGAAATGAAATTATGTAATATATTAATATGTATAGAGTAAATTTCCTATTCCCACACTGGTAAACATATTCGTAATACAATTTAAAGCAAGCTGAAGGTTTTGGGATAAAGTTGGATGCTGAAATATTTTGACATATCAAATTACTGAAATTTTTGCCAAAATTTCAAATTAAATTCTAGATTTCAGCAATGGTTTAAAATTTTAACAATAGCTTGAAATCAAATTTCTGAAACCTCAAAATATTATCAAAATTCCAAATGATTGCCAAAATATCAAACTGTTACTGAAATTCCAAACTATTGCTAAAATTCCAGATTATTGTTAAAGCTTAAAATTGGGTGCTGAAATTCCAAATATATCAACCATGTAGCAAAAGTATTTTAGTTCTTGGAATATAATAATCACACAAAATCTCAAATCCCAAATTTATTAAAATTTCAAACTATTGCTAAAATCCAAAAACAATGCCAAAATTCCAAATTATTACCAAAATACAACTCTAAAATTTAATTTGGGATTTTGGTAAAAATTTCAACAATTTTAATATACCAAAATATTTCAGCATTTAACTCTATTTTGAAATTAGAAAATAAAATAAATATAGTAATTATAGATAATGAAAGCAATATGATAAAGGCAATTAGAGAATGGAATGGTGTAGATCATGTATTTTGCACTGCACATACTCTTCAACTTTATGTACTTAAAGGACTTAAGTAAATAAAACTATATCTCTACAAATATACCAAATTAAATTAATTTTTTGAGTTTCATAAGCAAATGGAAAGGTTAGAAGATGCTCAAAGAGAAATATTTGCTAAGCAGACTGAAGTGTATAATCCATCATTACTCTTTATAAAAGATAATAATCAAAATGAACAAGAAAGTACATATAAACTATTAAAAATTCTTAGGATAATTATCGAGGTACCAACATGGTAGGGATCAAAGTTAGCTTCTTGGAAACGATTAAGAGAATTAAAAGAACCAATAAAACATTTATATGTAACACTTGCTTTAGAAATTAATTGTAAGATTATTAACAATTAACAAATTTAATGCTTAATGATGACGAATGGAATTTTCTTGATAAATTAATTGAACTTTTAATTCCAATTGAAAGAGCAACTGAATTTTTAGGAGGTTAAAAATGTTGTACTCTTTCTTTAATTTTTCCTACAATTCAATCACTTAAATTTGAATACACTTCAGATCCAAATATCTCAATACTTGAAAGAAACGATAATGGTAAGTTTGATTAATCTATGTTTTTAATTAAATTATATAATATTACAAATTTTGTAATTAATTAAAAACAAGTTAATGTAATTAGGGCAGTGACATATATTAGCTAATATTTTAGGGGGTGGGCTGATAAGCGAAAATTTTAGGTTACATAATTTTTAAAAAATATGATTGGTTGCACATAACTAAGATATCTTACCTGGGGGTGGGTAGGGTTGGTAAAGTCGGTCCTAGTCCAGTTTTAGTCCTAAGACTTGCAAGTCCTATCTGATGGACCTACAAACTAAGTCCATATATGATTAGTCCAGGACTTGTGTCCGACCAAGTCCAGTTCTGGACTAGATCCTAAGACTCAGTCCTAAACCAGTTTAACGTATAACATTTATTATAAATTCTGTATTAAAAATATCAAAAATTTTTTTTTTTCTATCGTTTTTCTTAAAATTAATACAAAAAACATCATAAAAATAAAAAAAAACTTCAAAAAAATATACTAAACGTTTTATTTGTATAAATGATGATCATATGTTAATATGTTATACAACGTAATACTAAATACTGCATTTAACAAATAAAACATATTTGAATTACTTCAACCGAATTTGTTCACCAATATTATTCTCAATCCAACTTTTTGTACATAACGATGCTCTTGCAGTCTCTGGACATAAACGATTTTAAACTTTGGTGATTGTATTTCCTGCAACAGAAAATGCTTGTTCACAGACTATACTTGTGGATTATATTGTTAAGTAGTCTTTTGCCATTAGTGAGAGTACCGGAAATTCAGTGGAGTGGGCTTGCCACCAAAGAAGCGCTTCCACGTTTTCATCACATGGCAAAGCTAGATATCTTTCTATTTCAGCAAAATCAGGGCTAGGTGAGGGTGGCAGTGTTGTTTCAGCAATTACTCCTATGTGACATTTTTTTAGTTGACGAAAATATTCTCTTGATGATGTAGAAGGAAGGGAAGCTTGTGATTGTGGCTTTTAGAAAAGATAGAAGGAAAATTGTTCACGTAAAATGGCAATAGCATTTATCGTTGGTTCACCTGGTTCAAAAAGAGAAATTTTATTTCAGGGGTCTAATATTGATGAGATGGTAGTATTATTATCAATAATTAACCAGTATTCTTTAAGTTTTTCATTTATTGAAGCAGCTAATATGTATTGTCTGAATCCATCCTCCCTTTCCACACAATACTTTAGATGATCATGAATTTCATTAAAGTAAAATCGAACATTAGCAATAGTTGGGTACAACGATCCTGAGAGGTTTTTTGTTGCTCTTTCAAGGGGTTCTAAAATGATCGCTGTTTTCTTTGATTAATAATTAAAAAGGATTTAATTTTGTAAGTAGTAATAACGAAAAAAAAGAAACTTGTTATTAAAAAAAAAATATTATTTCATTTTTACCTTTATCTTCGTCCATGCTTCAACATCTGGTATTAATTCACGCACACTATCATATTTGGCTGCAAGCATTTTCAATGCCGTTTCCATTCGCTGTAACTTACAAAGCATGTAATAGGTAGAGTTCCACCTTGTTTCTATGTCTATTTCTGGCCGAAGGTACTCAAGTTTCTCTATAACACATAATTCATGTAATTCATTATATAATAAGACTGAATTTTTAATTTTTGATATTAGTTGTCGCACTTCTACTATTTCTTGATCAACTATTTCCATTCCTTGCTTAACTGCAAGGTTAAGTATATGTGCTAAACAACGATAATGGCTGAAGGTAAGATTATTTAATTCTTTTTCAAATTTTTCTGATAATTTCCATCCACATACTAACATCGCAGATTTATTATCTGTAGTAAGTGCTAATGCTTTATCTGCTAAGTTGAATTCATTAAGAACATTAGTGATTGCTGCTGCCATATTGATTCCTGTATGCCGAATTTTAAAAGAAATAATATCAAGTAAAAAACGTCGAAGAACCCAATTTTGGTCAATATAATGAATTGTTAGGCCAAGGTATGCTTCGCTACTTATAGTTGATGTCCACATATCAGCAGTGAAGGAAACTTTGCTGGATATTTTTTGTAAATCATAGCCAATATTAGAACGACGTTCATTAAATTCATCAATAATCATTTCTTTTATTTGATGTCGATCAGGAATTTTGTAATGAGGATCGAAAATATGCATCATTTCAATAAATTTTTCATTTTCTACAACACTAAAAGGTTGTTGATTATCAACAATCCAAATAACAACTGCTTTGTCTCGCACCAATTTTTCTTTTGCAGGTCAAGGATCTGTACATTTGAAATTTAATGTTGTTTGCTTTCTGACCTTTGGGATTATTATGTTGTGCTTATTTAAAAGATGCCATTCAATAGTAGTATTACTTGACTTAATAGAAAATACGTAATTGCACCTTTTGCATACAGGTACTCCCGGGTGAGCTGGGCTTTTGCAATCTACATAATTCCATAGAGGTGAAGTTTTTCGAGAACTTTCTTCAGTATGTAATATGTTATCCAAAATGTCATCACTCTCCAAGTCAACAAAATTGAACGTGTCATCTAAACTCATTGTGTAAGTTTGTACAACAAAAATTAAAACTGTGTAATATATATACCGAATGTAAAAACCCTTTTTATTGGTTAGGACTCATTTAAGACTAACTCCTTATTAGTCCAAAAAATTGGACTTAAAGATCTGCAGACTCAGTCTTAGGACTGAATCTTTAGGTCCGAAATAAGAACTTTTACTAACCCTAGGGGTGGGGGATAAGCGCCTATAGTAAAAAAATATTAGCTAATATATGTCACTGCCCTTATTTAAAAAAAAATTCGTTAATTAAACTAATTTAATTGTTTAAAATAAAACTATACAATTTAAAAAATAAGTTCATATAAGAAATCAAAATTATTAACTGAGCTAATTATTAAATATAATTAACTGAGCTAATTATTAAATATAATTAACTGAAAATATTTACTACGCTTAAAATAAATAAAACTATATATAATACAATTTTTTACTAATGTAATTTCATTATTATAGAAAAAGAGCAAGACAATCTTGAAATCGAAGACATATCTGCAGAATATCTGTCATTATCACCAAATAACTTTAATCCCATAATTGATACAATCAAGAAAGGAATTTTTGATGCTCTGTTTGATTATTGGAACACCTCACCAAATTCTACTTTATTGGCCAATTTATTGGATCCTAGATCTAAAACAATGTATGATTGGTCTTTTGAATTACAAGAAACAGCAAAACATTTATTGAATTCAGAATACAAGGAATTTAAAAATAACAAAATACCCGAACAAGCTCATCAACCTACTACTACTACCCAAATAACTCCAACTCAATCATTTGCAAGCAGGATTTTTGGTCCTTTTCAAACGCTACCATCAACAGATAATGAGGTTTGCTATTTAAATAATACCAATACTCCTCAAGCTTTTCCTGATATAGATATATTCCAATAGTAGGTTAACAATAAGGAAAAATTTCCTATATTGTTATATTGTTTAAAATTGCATGTAAATACTTAGGAATACCTGTAACTTCAGTACCTTCTGAAAGACTTTTAGCGATGCAGGTAATCAAATAAGTTCCAAAAGAAATAGATTAAAGCCAGAGACTGTAAGCGAATTACTTTTTTTAAAAAGAAATATAGAATATATTAATCCATTTGAATAAGAGCAGCTCAAATAATAAATAATATAAATAAATTTTTTGTAATTTTGAAACAATTTAAAATTTTAACTTTGATAGTTTGATTATTAGACTAATTTATTTGATTAAAACTTGATTGCTATTCTGATTGATTAAATTGGTCGATTAAACGGGACTAATCAATTTTGATCAATCATACTTATCATAAAATAATCAATTAATCGATCAAAAGTTTTTGAAGCAATTAAATTCCCTATTATTACAGACCTATGATCCATAAAAGTCAAATGGCTATTTGCTTCGATTGCTGGAAATTGGTAAAGATCACTGATGTAAAACCAAAAAAGACATATTTCAGCGGATGGCGCAGATATGGATATGAGATTAAATCCAAGGACTTGTTGAAATATCATTGGGATAACGAATGCTCCAAAGCTAAAACTGAGGATGGAAGTGCTCAACTTATCCAAAGAGCTTATAGAAATTATAGGAAGAGGCCCGTTTTATTAGCAAAACAAGTTTGGGAGGCAGTTAGAAATGATAACACTCCTAGGGAAAAAAAGTTTCTTAACATGCCTGGTAGAGAAATTCGTTGCACTGTAAACTTGGATATATGGTGTTCTATTAATGGATTATATAGACCTTATCATGTTCCGCTAGATCAATTTTATGATTATATAAGTTATTCAAAGCATAAGAGACGCCAATTATCTGATAGATTAGCCATAGCAAAAAATACTGCGCAGAAACATGCTCTTTTAAATTCTCAAAGACAGAAGGGATTTCATCAGGTCATGAACAATGGCCGAAAGATGCAACCACTCTATCTTTGGAGCGATCAATCTAATATGCCTGTCAATTCTAGCAAGACTAGTTTGGGCGACCTTGCCTGAAGCATATTTTGATTCTGTGCGAAAAAATGCAAGGAAGGAGATAGAATGATAGACTTGATATCTTTCAATTCTCAGCTATATTTACTTTTGCGCAATTCAATCAAGGCAGTGATCGCCTAGTGTAATGTACGGTGTACCACCTGCAGATATTACCGTAAAACAGTCGTAAAACGCGTCTTATATCACGCGTCTATAAAAATGTTGTAGGACGAGATCTTTTTTATATTTATATTTTCTATCCCAACCTGACAAAACCACCGTATGCCTCTTGATTTAGACAAAAAGGTAAAGATACGGTTACTTTAGAAAGTTTTTGGCTTTTTTGCGCCTTTTGTTTTTTCTTACTCCGCTACAGTTTGAAGGCTGGCAAAATGATTTGGACCCCGATGATTTCTCCCTTCTCTCCATCCTGAAGTTCCGTAAGAAAAAAGATGATTTCTCGCATAATAGAGTGGTCGAGCATACTATTGTATCAAAGTTCGTTTCATTCGTTGCAGAAAATGCAGATGAAAATTGGAGGAAGGCGGCCTCCATCCTTAACAAAGATGGTGAGCTAAAGGTTAGTCTAGTTAGGTTCATTATTGACACACATTGACACACAAAGTGGCGAAGGAATAGAAAAGAAGTTGGACGCTGTCAAAACAACCGCCTAAGTAACCTCACAACGCGTTAGGTTAACTATGGAGACTAGTTATGAAACTTCCTCCGGTGGGCTTCTTTTTAAATCTGCGTGAAGGCCAAGGACAACTCGTCTCAGTGCTAAGAACAACTCGTTCATTCGTAGTTCCCAAATGTTTCACCTTGAATGTATTGAAATAAGTTAGCAGACTGTAATTCACTTCTACTTTTTTAAGTCCCAGGCTCAATGGGAATCTACTAAGTCTTTCTGGTGTGACGTCGAGCTTGAGAAAATCGAGAAAGAAAAACAATTAATAGAAAAGAAAATGGATCAAGCTGAGGTATTTGTCAGTTTAACTTGAATATTGGTGCATATGAACTGTACTAACTGTTTCTTACTGTTTACAGATGCAATTTGGTTTGGATCAATCCTTAGCCGGAAATGAGGCTCAAGTTATCTTAAACAAGACAAAGTTGGGTATTTTATCGGATAGGAGTAATTTCAAGAGGAAAGCTACCCATACGGGCAAGGGCAGTACAGATCCATTAACATCATCCACAGAAAAGGTAACAACCGCTCTTCAAAGGTATTCTATTAATGTTTTCGCAATAATTTATATTTTTACATTAAATTTTTGAATTTTTGTAGGATGAGATTGATATTTTTTTTCAAAGCCCAAATGCGATTATGAAACGTCCGAAATTGGATGAAAAGAACATTCTCAACGAGGAAGGGGTATGTTATTCACATTGTTTAACTATCGACATTAATAGTTTCAAATTCAGGGATTTGTATAAGATTGTATTTACTCACCTAATACTTTTTTATGAACAGCCTATTAATTATTCACAAAAATTATTAAATGATGGGATCGAATTGGAAACACATAAAAAGGTAAAAGATTATAGGTAAAGCTACAGGAACGTAAAAGCTTATGTATTTTTCTATATTTAGGCGAAAAAAGCTACGAGAGTTGCTTCAAAAACAAATACTCGGAAATCAAAAAATGCTTCAGAAACAAGTACTCGGAATAATAATGAAAAGTCTTCTGAGCAGTCTTCCTCTTCTGATCTAGGGCCCGAGGGCGATGAAGAAATAAAGCTTGATTTTGCAAGCATTGAAAAAGAATTGTTACGGGGACAATCAAATGAGGTACATGTCAAGATTCTGGTGCTTTTATTCTGCATATCTCAACAGTTTACATCCGTTTTTAGTGGGAAGTCGATACCATAAATGTATCGCAAAGGTTTAGAAAATATCAAATAGAGATACTCGAGAAAGCGAAGACTGATGGATTAAGATGGTGTGATTTCCATGAAGTGTTGTAAGTATTTTTGGTCATATAATGATTATATTGGATAATGTGTCAATGCTAACGATTTCTATTTATGCTCGATAGGGCATTGTCTTCCGTAATTGTATTAAATTCGCCTTGCCCCTACCCTGATCATATTTTCACCAATCGGGAATGGCGGGAGATTACACGTGAGAATCCCTATGTTATAACTGAACCGGTACTGCCATCGGAAGTATGTCTTTCTTTACGGAATTCTTTGGCAGAATTTATGGAAGGCAAGGCCCCTTTTTTATCCTTGGGAGATTCCGAAATCGGGCGGGTGGTCTCACGAATATTTAACGACATGTAAGTTTTTATCCCATAACATATATCTAAAACTGAGATCAGATCTGCCTTAACTTTTTATTTCATGCATAACAGGTGTAGCAGTGTTCCTAAAGTTTCTCCAACAAAAACTTCAGAGGACGAACACTGCTTTAAGTTGCTACATCCAATAATCCGTCCATTGTTTTTCACCGATTCATGCGAAGAATACGTTATTCGACTGAATCGTGCTACTAGCGGTACGGCGAAAAGACCTGATTTTTCGTGCCTGGTTAACGATATTCCTATCCTGAATTCGGAGATAAAGCCACCCGGATTTACACCTCTTCAAGGACAAAAGGACAAGTTGAAGGTACAATTGAGAGCGCGAAAGTCAATCAATCAATTATTAAGAACGAAAGGTGGACCAGACGAAACGGTTTTGCTAACAAATCAAGGTATGTTTACTTGTAATCGGTAAAGCTTGATTCAACTTCAATTAAATATATTAACAATGCCTTCAGGAGATTTGGTAGAATCACATATAATGGATCTAAAATACGATGGACTTTATCGTTCTTGGCCGTTTTTAACTACACGATTAGTTAAGGATAAAACGACCATTCCTTTAATGGAGTCTAATATCCGCCACCTGAAAGCATTAGAGGTACATATATACTACATATTTCATTTTCAAGTTTGCAATGAAACAGCTAACGACATATTTTGTTTATATTCTGATTGGTAGGAACGCATCAGCAAAATTGCTGAGAATTACAATTCCCGAGGTTGCCAAAATGAAACAACTCCACTACAAATACGATATATGAGAGACTTACCAAATAGTCCGCAAATAAAAAAGATACTTGATAGTTGATTAATAAACTTTAATAAACTTCGAGTGTGGTTAGGTTAATGTGCAAGTTTATTTTTTATGTTTATTTTTAGCATTTTAATATGTAATCTTTATGTATGATCACTATGTAATAATTATAAATAATAAAACACTTTACACCGCTTTTACTTTTAATAAATCATTGTAATACATACGTGACATAATCCAATCTTTTAGTTTACGTATGCATCACGAAAAATGATCCCAATATCTGTTATAACCTATATGCAAGTATTATATAACATGAAAAATTCACAGTCCATTATGAAAAATAATGCAAGTGTAATGACTATGGAGCATTTAAAGTTTCAAGTTTATTCAATGAGACCTAATTCTCGAAGATGGCATTTGTTTTTTGTATGTCAGGTTAGTGGCGCAGCAACTAATTGTGATGCAACAAAAATCATAAAGAAAAAATTTTTTTAATAACATGTAACTTGAAAATTATTAGATAAATGTAATTTTGCCTGCTTTTCAAGTTTACTTAGAGAGACAAAGGTGATTTTAAATATCATTATTGACTTATTTAACAAAAACCTTTCTTTTCTGAAATCCATTTTTGGAAATGGCAATCATTTATATGTAAAGTCAAAATTGGCATTAAAAACTTTCTTTCAAATCCTAAATAAACTTGCAGAATAAGCGAAATTACATCCCCAATACAAGTTTAAAAACTTTATGCCTAAAAAAAAAAGATTTTTTTAAATTTGCTGAGCCACGAACCTGGTATACAAAAAAGGGATGCTCAAAATAATATATATCCAGCCATAATACATGTAGGCATGTGTGACAAAAGGACTGGAAAAACTTTATTGAATGTTACCGCAGAGCTATGATTTGAAAAGTACTTTAAAATAAATAAATGTCCCCGCCAAAATAATTAGTAAAAGTTACGTGCTGATTCGCAACAATAAGAATTTTTCTGCAAGGATCTTTCCTTTCTTGGTTGGATTACTATATTTGGACTAGGTACATGTGAATAAATGGCTATATAGCCAATCATGTTGTGATTCGCATTCATATATTTTTTTTGATATTTTGGCGAGAACCTTATATAAAGTTTTTCCAGTCCTGTGAAAAACTACCACTAGCATTACCTAAAAAAGCACTGTAGCACAGATAAGCCACAATTTGTTTATATGATATCACATGTGATCATTTTGGCATATCTGAAATCTGTGACAGATTTTATGATGAATTGTAATACAGTAAAAATGCAAAAGTCAAAATTTTTTCTTATACAATTTAATATATAGGTTTAAAAGTTATATAATAAATATAATTTTGGCTGCTTTGCAAGTTTTTCTAGAGTGCTAAAAGCAGTTTTAAATGTTATTTTTAGTCTATTTAAATAAAACATTTTTTTCACCAATTTTATTTTAAAAATGATCAGCAAAAATAATAAAATTAATTGTTTATATAAAGTTAAAAATGGCTTTTAAATCTGCTATTCTAATTTTAAGTAAACTTGTAAAATAGGTAAAAATATATTTATCACCATTTTCAAAATGGTGTAGGCTATTTATTCATAATTAAATATTTAAATACCAATATTCGTCTGATTTCATCCATATTTTATTCTGTTTTCATTCAGTTTTCATTCAGTTTTCAGTTTTCTTTTTTTTTTATTCAGATACAATTACATATATCATTTTGAAAATAGTGATAAAATAAAATTTTGAACAAAAAAAAGAATAGTTATTTTTCTTTTTCTAAATTATCATATTACAAAACTTGTCACAGATTTTAAATATGCATCATTTTGTGATACATAGATTTGAAACAATAAACACGAAATATTTTTTTTTATTTTTTTTTTTTTTTATAATTTAAACTAAATTTTTTCAATATATTCACACATAATAAATATTTTTTTATAGTAATTTTCTGTAATTTTATTTATTTTATATTTTAATAATTATCAATACTATATTATATTTTATAGGAAATAGAAAATAAAAGTAAAAATATTTAGGTTGTCAACAAACTTATTTGATTGAATTATTTTTAGATTTATTGCCACATCAGGAAATTATATAGTGCGAAAAGTTGCGCAAGTTTACACATCATAATATTTCGTAAGTTTCCAGACTTACCGCAAGTTTGCGTAAGCGTAATATTTTGTAACTTTTTAAAATATTTTGAAATATTACAATATACAAAGCTTTGTAATTTTACAATTTGTAATATTCCATAAGTTTTCAGACTCGTCACAAGTTTGCGTAAGCGTAATATTTTGTAACTTTTTAAAATATTTTGAAATATTACTATATGCTATTCTGTAATTTTACTGCATAATACTTCGCAACTTTTTAAAATATACATAATATTTCGTAATGTTTCAAAATATTTTGATAAATAATACTTCATTTTCTGTACTATAAGTTTATATAATGTATGTTTTATTAGATATAATTTTATTAAACCATAAAAAATTACAAGTATTTATTAATATATACAGAATATATAAAAGTAAAAAAAAGAAAGAGTAAAAAGTAACAATATTATTAGACGTAAAAAGAAGAGAAATAGCTATAGTAACGTTAGTATTAGATATAAAGATAAAAGAAATATTGTTATTATTATTAGTATTAAGGTAAAAAGAGTTAAAGAAACAGTAAAAGGAGTAAAAGAAACATGGATATTATCATTAGTATTAAAGTACAAGTAAAAAGGAATAAAGGAAACGTAGATAGTATTGTTAATATTATGATATAAAGTAACAAAGAGGTAAAAAAAATGCGTTAATATTAAAATAATTAGTATTAATAAATAAATATTTCTATACCTGCAAAGTAATTGAACAAAAGAATAAAGAAATAAAAAGAAAGGAAAAAATAAACATGTTGTTAGTATTGTTAGTATTGTTAGTATTAAAGTACAAGTAAAAAAGAATAAAGGAAACATGAATATTATTGTTAGTATTACGATACAAAGTAACAAAGAGGTAAAAAAAAAATGAAAATAATTAGTATTAATAAACAAATATTTCTATATCTGCAAAGCAATAAATTATGAAATATATGTAAATATATTGTATATAATTAAAGAAATAATAGAAAGAAGAGACAAAAAAATTAAAAATATTGAACAAAAGAATAAAGAAATAAGAGACAAAAATAAATAAGACAAAAAACGCGTGCATGATTAAATGATTAAATCACATGCAAGGATCAGCCTAGTTTTGATTGGCCAGAAAATACGATACTGTCATGCACAATTACTAAATATCATCCCCTTGTGATAAATAAAAATTACCAGCATAACACCACAAATTTTATGTTCAATTTGTGTTCAATTTGTATTGACAATTCTGATAAAAAATTATTAATTTTGGCCAAATTTCGTTAAATTTGTTAAATTTGTGTTGAATTTGTGTTGCGTAATTTTTTATTTATTACAAGGGGATGATATTTAGTAATTGCATGCATGTACGATGTACAAGATTTTTTTTATGATTTTTTTAAGAAATGTACGCAAAATATTTAATCAGAATATAATTGTTTTATTTTTAAATATGATATATAGGGTCTTTGCAATAGAAAGGTACGAAACTCAAAAAAAAATAAAAATTTAATTAATATTAAATTTACACTTATTTTAGTATAAAAAACATAATTAGCATATAAAATAAATTTAAAATTTTTTTTGAGTTTCGTATCTTTCTATTGCAAAGACCCCATATTGATATTTATATTTAAAACAATTAAACATGTATATGATTTTCAATTATTTTTAATTGAAATGAAACTGAAATCAAACTAAGATTTTTTTTTATTTTTTGATTTAATCATGATATTTATATTTAGATAATCCATATCTGCATGAGATTTAATTAATATGTTTAATGATGAAAAGTGTAATAAATTAAATTTTAATTGAAACAAGAAATAAAATCAAACCAAAGAGGTATTGTTCAAATTTTTATTTAAAGTGATATTTTACGACCTTCTTTCTACCCAAATTTTTACTCATTTCAAAATCAAATTATAAAAATCAAATCTAATCTAATAATACCTTGCCATACACATTCACATCATTCCTACTATAACGTTCATTGGAACTGGGTTATGATGAATGATCTTGTTAACATATGCCGAGACAGAAACTGTGCTTACCACAATATTAATGGTAAAAGCCGCCATGATTTTTGGGACTTTGTTGCCAATAGGTTCATATGACTAATATTTATAATTTCTTTAAGAAAGAATTTAAATTCAAGGCAAAGACAGCGTGTTGCTTCATACTTTATTGCAATTCTGATAGTGACTTAAAGAGAAATTTCTTTCTCGTACATGCACAAAAAAAAGCGTAACATACAAAGAACAAATAGTTTTCCAAAAAATTACATGCAAGAAATGCTAAAACTATTATAAGAAAAAGAATCTCTGGCAAATAACTACGGATCCCACCCACTAATATATCTCAACTAGCGTATAGGCAACTATGCTTTACACTCCCTTCATAAAATCCCCCATCCACAGTAAACGTCGACAAAAAACCATCTGGGAATGTCACAAGCACCGTTAAAGCAAAAACAGCATATGAAGATGAGTGCTCGTTAGCAACTTCTCCTGGTGACTACATACCACGAATACACAAACCCATTTCACCAGTGTCAAGACAAAACAGTCCTTAAAGACTGTGGATCTACCTGGGTAAGGATTCGATGATGGTCCTACACATGACTCACCTGATCGGCATGCTACAAAAACTGCGGCACCTGAAGTCACCCCCCTTAAAATAAAAATCACCTGAACGCTGATCGATTTTAAAAATCATCAAACCTACTGTCGATCAAATTTTCCAGTACCTCCTCATCCCCCAACAAAAACAATGTTACACCAAAAAAAATGACCAAAGAAAAAAGAAAAAGAAAACAAAAAGAAAAAACCGCAGGAAAAACTCAACCTTCGTTGATAAAAAAACCTGATGTAAACACCAAACCATCCCTTACACCTACACCACCTTTTAAAAAAAACAACTCAACTTCAGAACTAGCCATAAACTTCAACTAACGAGTCATAAAACCAAGACCTTAGGATATTTTCCAAAAATGAGGGTCCAAACCATGAACCACTTGGCCAGTTAGACTTTAAAAGCGTAGGAACTGGACGCACTACTAGTAACCTTTCAAAAAGCCCAAGGAAACATTCGTATGGTCTATCCATCTTACCCCGTTATTGGTATATCCCTGACTAGGGCTCCGATCGGTTCGGTTCAGTTCAGTTTTTGCAAAAACCGATACTGAACCGAATTAATCGGTATCGGTATTAATGATTACCAAAACCGATCGGTAATTACCGAAAACCGAACCGATTTACCGAACGAGTTTAGTAAAAAAATGTTTCGCAATGTTTAGCAAAAAAAAAGTTGCGAAACGATTTTTTCTTATCAAATCATCCATAAAAAAACGTTTCGTAACGTTTTTTATTAAAGTGACAAAAAAAAACGTTGCGAGACGTTTTTTTTATATTAAATCATTTTATAAAAACGTTTCGCAACGTTTTTAAATAAAAAGGAAAATAACGTTGCGAAATGTTGTTTTCTATATTAAATTTCTGATGTAAAAAACGTTTCGCAACGTTTTTTACAAGTTTCGCAAAAATAACGTTGCGAAACGTTATTTTTTTTATATCGAACGTTTATGTAAAAAACGTTTCGCAACGTTTTTTACAATGTTCGCAAAAATAACGTTGCGAATCGTTATTTTTCATAATAAATTGTTTATGTAAAAAACATTTCGCAACGTTTTTTACAAGTTCCGCAAAAATAACGTTGCAAAATGTTATTTTTTTTATCAAATCGTTTATGTAAAAAACGTTTCGCAACATTTTTTACAAGTTTTGCAAAAATAACGTTGCAAAACGTTATTTTTTATCAAATCGTTTATGTTAAAAACGTTTCGCAACGTTTTTTACAAGTTCCGTAAAAATAACGTTGCGAATCGTTATTTTTTATATCAAACGTTTATGTAAAAAACGTTTCGCAACATTTTTTTTTAACTACATTATTTACGTTTTTCTTATAAAAAAAAACGTTTTTATTATCGGTAAATCGGTTCGGTAAATCGCAAAACCGATATCGAAACTGAAAGTTTCGGTTCGATAAATCATAAAACCAAAACCGCTCTGATACCGAAACTGGTCGGTACAGTTCGGTAATTACCGAAACTGATCAGAGTCCTATCCCTGACTTAACAATAATGTTTCTACTTGCAACAAGCTGTTGGGACATGAGCGAATACCTTAGACCAAGATATGAGGCTCCGTAGGTTATCCTACAATATCGAAAAGACCTTCTACAACCACTCGAAGGCAAAAAGTCCTCATACTTTTCTTCCAAACTTCTTGGGAAAAAATGGACAAAGGATCAGTGGGAAGAGTTGACAATCGGCGTTAGAATTTAAATTCAAGACAAACGCAGCATAGTAGCCTTTATCTTTATTAATTATTATTAAACTGATACAATTTACAAAATATAAAAAGAAACAAAATAAAATAAAACTAACTAAAAACAAAGCTATATAGTCTTCTAAGTAAAAATATAGTAATAAACCTATCCTAAAAAGAATAAAGCGCATTACACTAAATTTCCCTAGATCTTCCCCCTTGATATATTCCAACCAAAGTGGAAGCAACTATGCTAACAAAATAACGGATAACACACCCACTATAAAAATCGACATCCCATCCTGCAAAAGCTGTTATTAAGTAGCATCGTTAGACGACCCATAAAACCCGACAGATGTTTAAACCATGGCAAACCTTGAGTCATCAAGTTCTTTATCCAATCAAATTTAGAGTCACGTGGAATCACGGAATGGGTCAGAAAAGGTAACGAAGAGAAAGGCACATACGAAGTAGCAGGCAAATTAGAAGGCCGAGGAGTAGTTTTTAATTTAAGAGTGATGTTTATTGCGTCTTCCCATTTACTTTTGTCATAAGTACGCAGATTCCAGATGCGTTTTCTAAGCTTCTGAATGAAATTGTTGTGAATCGCAGCTACGACCTTCATAGCAGACTGTCTGGGAATAGATAATTCAACAAATAGGTCAATAAATATTGTGGGTAAGCAACCCTGGATGAGCGCGTAAGAGGACCAATTAGAAGAAGAAATAGTCCAACAAGAGAGAGAAGAAAGTCTCCTGAGCATAGGCGTAGGATCAACGTCAGCCAAATCACCAGCTTCGCGAAGCTTGGAGAATAAATGATTTTGATAAGATTGTAAAATTTGATGCATGACGGAATGACGTTTGGAGCAAAGGATCAGGTGCATCAAATCCTCCATGCAGTCACAGCACGAGCGGCACGTAAGAAGATCAATATAAAGATCAGAACGGGTAATTTTCAATTTCTCCAGGAGAGGCAAATCATCAAGAAAGAGTTTGAATTTGAAGGTGTAATGCCGGGCGACATGAGAAGCTTGGAAAGAAGCGTCATAAGCCGGAGAAAAATTGAGAGTAAACCAAGTGAGTTCCCAGTCCATTACATAATCGTTCTTGTTATATAAACAATATACAAATTGAAAACGTTTGAGAGATAAAAGGTTCTTCAAAAAGGTGGCCTGAAAGTGGAGCTTGAAGAGCCGCCTAGGGTTGGATTCACAAACAACATCATCATACACCAGGCGGACATCGTGCGAAGAAGTATATGTGGCCGCAGGCAAGAGAGGAGCTGAATCAGAGTGATGGGCAGAATTTGCAAGGGAGTCAGCAAATTCGTTCCAATAATTATCATCGTGGCCTTTGACCTTGACAGGGAAAACTGTGAGATGCTTTGAACGAATGGAATGCTCAATAGAGGCCCACAGCTCAAAATTGGTAGTTTTATAATACAGACGGCTGTTAGAATAGGAAGAAGAAGCACATAAACTCAAACCATCAATAGCAGCTTGAGAATCTGTGTAAATAGTGATAGTAGAATCATCTGGGGAGACGCTTAGAGCAGCATAAATCGCAGCAGCTTCAGCGCGAGTAGAAGAAGGCCAGTTTCGAATAGTGCCATGCACATATGTAGCAACAGAATTCAGATATCCAGCGTCATGAATTAATTGGACCCAAGACCAACCCATCGAGACTTTAGGTGTCCCAAGATTAACAAGGGAGCCATCAGTATAATAGCGGTAATGAGACCCTGACGGAAGAAAAACTGGAGACGGGAGTATAGGTAGGTCATCTAAAGGGAAAGCCACAGTCAAGTTGCACTCAACTACAGGGGAGAAAGAAGAAAGGTCTGGTAAAATATCGAGGCACCTATAATAAGGAACCACTGTGATACTGAGGTCAGCCCAAGAGTAAGGGGAAACGACTTCTGTGGTAGATTAGCGAATACGCTCGCAGTTTGTAAGGAGAATCAGAGATTTCAGCAAAGAAACTTTGAGGGTACAACGTGGTGGAACAGCGGTATATTTATTAGCCAAGGGGAATGGAACATGCGCATCACAGCCAGGACATGGTCGAAGGCGAATTACGTCACCAGGGGAGGAAAGGCAGTCAGACGTCCAATGGATAATCATACAGGTATCTTTCTTAAACTGCACGCTAAGTTGTTTGCCAAAAAGAGGAGCATCATTTCCATCAAGTGTAATGAGTCACCGCCGATTCTTTTATGTCGTAGTTAAGGATGGTGCCGCAAATAAGCAATTGCGGAATAATTGCGATTTACGGTATTGCGGAACATTGCGGATTTTTAAACCTAAATATCTGCAATTCCGCAATCCGCAATTGTCCGCAATTCCGCAAATATTCCGCAATTCCGCAAAGTACCGCAATTCAATTGCGGAATAATTGCGGAATTGCGGCACATTTGCGGAATTGCGATACATTTGCGAAATTGCAATTTCGCTAAAGCAATCCAAAAAAACGTTGTGAAACGTTTTTTTTAATTAAAATATACTTTGAAAAAACGTTTTGCAACGTTTTTTCTTTAAATTAATTAAAAAAACGTTGCGAAACGTTTTTTTTAATTAAATATACTTTGAAAAAACGTTTCGCAACATTTTTTCTTTAAATTAATTAAAAAATGTTGCGAAACGTTTTTTTTAATTAAAATACTTTGAAAAAACGTTTCGCAACATTTTTTCGTTAAATTAATTAAAAAAACGTTGCGTAAACGTTTTTTTTATTAAATCAGTTTGGTAAACTGCCAAAACCGATCAGGTGAATTGCAGAATTGCGGTTCACTAACCGCAATTCAACTCCAAAATCCGCAATATTGCGGATTTGATAAATCAATTGCGGCACCATCCTTAGTCGTAGTGATACCAGGAACTAGAGTGACAGAAGAAGTAGTAGAGAGGGACAGACATAGCGATCCTGTAATAGATCGTGGGAATCAGGGAGGGTTGTGTTGGCCTTTATGTCCAGATACCATTTATGAGGGAGGGAACGGCCACATTTATCCATGAGTTGAGCAATATAGGCGGTCTGATAAGCAGTCCAAGAGATGAGATGAGAGCCTGATGGTACGATTAACTGTGATAAATAATAAAGATGGCATTTCCGAAGGACCTTGAGGCAAGCCTTAAAGACATGCAGACTCATACACGTATATAAAGGGGTATGGCCAGGGAGAGTAAGGTCCAGAAATGTTGAAGATAAATGAGCATGTTGCAGGCGGAAGGGAGTAGAGATCATAGAGGCAAGAGTGCAAGCGATATAATCACATTTAAAAGCAGTCATAGTGGACCATAAAGACCAATCATCCACCATCAAAGGAGAAACAGGAATTAAAAACCTGTACTGAATCAACATTAATCTATAAATGAACAAACTTTGAATAAGAGGAGTGGAAGAATTAGCCATCAAAAATAAATTATTAACATGACATTGAATCAAATGAGAAGACAAATTAATCAATCCCAAAACTTGAGAAAGATAAAGTATAGGGTTAGGGAGAGAAAGGGAAAAATTAGCTTTGTATTTAACAAGCGAACGTATAGATCGAGTAGCAGCATAGCAATCAACCGCAGAGAGATGGGTAACTTGCATACGGTACTCCAATTTAGGAATGAGCACCGAGTTGTAAAGGTAGACAACTTGTTTAGCAGACAATTTGGCCAGGTGAATAGTGGTGGCGAAAGAGTTACATTCATCAGCGATCTGTTTTTTGACAAAGTCATGAGAGCCCTTGATATTGAACCATACCCCTAGAAAACGGAATGAAGAGGTGATAGAAAGGGGAGTAATAGAGATAGAAGAAATATCGTACAAAGACGATAGGGATAAATGAAATTCCACAGGGAGGATAGCGGATGTAGTGGTTAAGGGTAAAGAATTTGATATCAAAACATATTTTTGATGATTAGCAGAAGTATTATTCAGCGCGTAAAATTCTTTGGTGATTGATAACATGTATTCCAGTCCAGCCTTAGATGAAGAAATAAGTGTAGAGTCATCCATAAAGACTAGATTGTTGATAACAATGTCTGAAGTGAGGCCCGTCATATTCGAAAGTAGTATTGGGGATCGCAAAATATAAGGGTCCAACATCTCTTTTTTCAAGACAGTCAAAAGAGGATCAAGGTAGATAACTCATAAAAGCGGGAAAATCACTTCGCCTTGGTCTATACCAATGCGAACCCAATAAGAAGAAGTTTCACCGTATGCAGTAAAAACCCGATTTGAGCAGTTCATAAAAAGAGACAAGATGAACGTGATAACAGATGCGGGTAAACGTATGCGTTCCAAAGTGAATTTCAATATAGTTAGATTGACAGAGTCAAAAGCTTAGGAGATGTCTTGTGAGAGAATCCAAAGAGGAGAATTGTTGTGATTGGCGTTATGAATGATAGATTCAAGAGTAATAATTGGATCACGACAGGTCCCTCCAGGCAGCCCAGCAAAATTACCACCTTTGAGAACATTGTGAGCGGCCAAAATGGCAGACAAGCGGTTATAAAAAAGCTTGACAAGGGATTTCTGAATAACATCCAAGAGCGTAATAGGACGAGTGTTTTTTAGTTGACAACACCATTCATGTGGCTTGGGGATAGGGAAAATCATAGCTTGTCGCCAAAGATCAGGGATGTCAGCAGAAGCAAAGCATTTGCGGATCAGGGTTAAAAGTAAAGAGTTGGTGGTAGGTCCTAAGTGTTTAAGCATTTCATACGTAATTATAGAAGGACCAGGGGCTTTGCCATTAGGCATAGAAGAGACCGTAGAGAGCCATTCCTCTAAGGAGGGGGAGATAAGAGAAAATTATAAATATCGGAAGAAACGGTGCCTAGGGGCGAATACTCAGAACGCCATCTTTCAGGTAATGCTGATATATGCGAAGGTGGGATAGATCTGATAGGAACAGCATGTTGAAAGTGATCAACCACAGAATTTAAATTCAAGGCAAACGCGGCATAGTAGCCAATATCTTTATTAATCATTATTTAACCGATACAATTTATAATTATAAAAAGAAAACAAAAATAAAATAAAAACTAACTAAAAATAAAGCTATATAGTCTCCTAAGTAAAAATATAGTAATAAAATTAATCTAAAAGAATAATCGCATTACACTAAATTTCCCTAGATCTTCCCCCTTGATATGTTCCAACCAAAGTAGAAGCAACTATGCTAACATAATAACGGATAATATGCCCACTATAAAAATAGACATCCCATCCTGCAAAAGCTGTTATTAAGTAGCACCGTTAGACGACCCATAAAACCTGACAAATGATTATACCATGGTAATCCCTGGATCATCGAGTTCTTAATCCAATCAGGTCTGGAGTCACGTGAAGTCACGAGTTGGGTCGGAAGAGGTAGCGAAAAGAAAGGCACATACGAAGTGGCAGGCAGATTAGAAGGCCGAGGAGTAGTTTTCAATTTTAGGGTAATGTTCATCGCGTCTTCCCATTTACTTTTATCATACGTACGCGGGTTTCAGATGCGTTTTCTGAGCTTCTGGACGAAGTTGTTGTGAATCGCAGCTACAACCTTCATAGCAGACTGTCTGGGAATGGATAATTCTACAAACAAATCAATAAAAAGTTTAGGCAAACATCCCCGAATGAGGGCATATGAGGACCAGTTAGAAGAAGAAATATGCCAGCAAGAAAGAGAAGAGAGCTTCCTGAGCATAGGAGTGGAGTCCTAGTCGGCCAGTTCACCAGCTTCACGGAGTTTGGAGAACAAATGATTTTGGTAGGATTGCAAGATCTGATGCATTACGTTACGACGTTTGGAACAGAGGATGAGATGCATCAGGTCTTCTTTGCGATTGCAGCAGGAACGACATGTTAAAAGATCAATATAAAGATCTGGGCGTGTAATTTTTAACTTCTCCAGGAGGGATAAATCATCAAGGAAAAGTTTGAATTTGAAGGTGTAGTGTCTTGAAGCATGGTGAGCTTGAAAGGAAGCATCGTGAGATGGCGAGAAATTGAGAGTGAACCAAGTGAGATCCCAGTTAACAAGATAATCATCCCGATCAGTCAAGCAAATAGTAAACTGGAAACGTTTAAATGATAGGAGGTCCCTCATATAGGCAGCCTGATAATAGACCTTAAAAAGACGCCTAGGATTGGATTCACAAATAATATCGTCATAAATCAGGCGGATACTATGAGAAAAGGCGATGAGTGCATCAGGAAAGGGAAAAGCATCATCCGACTGATGAGCAGAGTTAGCAAGAGAATCGGCAAATTCATTCCAATAATTGCCATCATGTCTTTTGACTTTCATGGGGGTGAACAGTCAATCGTTTCTCATGAATGCAACATTCAATAGAGGCCCAAAGTTCAAAGTTGGTGGTTTTATAGTAGAAACGACTGTTAGTATAGGTAGAAGAAGCACAAGAACGTAAACCATCAATAGCGGCTTGAGAGTCCATATATATAGAAACAACAGAATCTTTCGGAGTGGCGCTTAAAGCAGCATAAATCGCAGCACCTTCAGCTCTAGTGGAGGAAGACCAATTACAAATAGTGCTATGTGCATAAGTAGCAACAGAATTGAGGTATCCAGCGTCAGGAATAATTTGGACCCACGACCAACCCATTGAGACATCAGGAGATCCAAGGTTTATAAGAGAACCATCGGTATAATACCGGTAATGAGAACCTGGAGGAAGAACGATAGGAGAAGGCAGACCAGGTGAGTCGTATAAAGACGGAAGGCTTGCTGAATTACCAATGACCACAGGAAGGGAAGAAGAGAAATCCGGGAAAATAGATAAGTGATGGCAATATGAAGTCACCACGTCACAAAGGTCCGCCCAGGAATAGGGAGAAACCACTTCCGTAGTAGTTTGCCGAATGCACGCACAGTTGGTAGGGAGAATCAAAGACTTTAGCAGAGAGACCGTGAAAGTACACTGAGGCGCAACGGTGGTGTATTTATCGACAGTAGGGAAGGGAACATGAGCATCGCAACCTGGGCATGGGTGAAGGCGGATAACATCACCAGGTGAAGAAAGGCAATCAGATATCCAATGAGCAATTATGCAAGTATCTTTTTTGGGTTGAACGCTAAGCTGTTTGCCGAAAAGTGGAATAGCGTTGTCATCTAGTGAAATAAGCCAGTGCCTATTCTTTTGATTAGTAGTAACACCAGGAACCAAAGAAATGACAGAGGTATTGGAGGGAGAACACACATAATGATCGTATAAATGATCGTGAGAGTCGGCAGCAGTAGTATGAGCTTGAATATCCAGATACCATTTGTGTGGAAGAGAGCGACTGCGTTTATCAGCCAATTGAGCAATATAGGCAGTCTGATAAGCAGTCCAAGAGATGAGATGAGAGCCGGTAGGCGTGACCAATTGTGAAAGATAATACAGATGACGTCTTCAGAGAACCTTAAGGCAAGCCTTGAAAGTTTTCGGGCTCATACATGAATATAAAGGAGTATGGCCAGGCAAAGTAAGATCCAGAGATGACAAAGTGGAACGAGCATGTTGCAGCCGAAAGGGGGTGGAGACCATGGAAGCAAGAGTGCAAGCGATATAATCACATTTAAAAGCATTCATATTAAGCTATAAAGACCAATCAGCCACCATCAATGGAGAGACAGGGATCAAAAAGTGGAACTGAATTAACATTAATCTATAAACAAATAAACGTTGAATAAAGGGAGTGGAAGAATTAGTCATCAAAAATAAATTATTAACATGACATTGAATCAAATGGGAAGACAAATTAATCAATCTCAAAGCTTGGGAAAGATATAAAATAGGATTAGGTAGAGCGCGAGAAAAGTTAGCCTTTTGTTTAACCAGCGAGCAGACGAGTTTTGTAGCAGTATAGCAGTCCTTAGCCGAAAGGTGAGTGACTTGCATACGGTATTCAAGTTTAGGGATGAGCACCGTATTGTAGAGGTAAATGACTTGCTTAGCCGTTAATTTAGCCGGGCGAAGAGTAGCGGCGAATGAATTGCACTCATTAGCAATTTGTTTCTTTACAAAATCCCGAGAGCCTTTAATGTTGAACCAAACCCCTAAAAACCGAAATGAAGAGGTAATAGAAATAGGGATAACAGATATGGAAGAAATACTATTTAAAGAAGACAGAGACAAATTAAACTCCACAGGGGAGATATTAGAGGTAGTAGTTAGGGATAGAGAATTTGATATCAAGACATATTTGTGGTGATTAGCAGAAGTATTATTCAGTGCATAAAATTCTTCTGTGATAGATAGCATATGTTCTAGGCCAGCTTTGGACGACGAGATAAGAGTAGAGTCATCCATAAAGACCAGATTATTAATAGTAAGATTTGAACTATCATTAAGAGGCGTCAGAAGGAGCGAAGGAGAACGTAAAATATAGGGATCTAACATCTCTTTCTTTAACACAGACAAGAGGGGATCGATATATATGACCCAGAGAAGAGGAGAAATCACCTCGCCTTGGTCAATACCAATGCGGACCCGGTATGAGGGAGTATCACCATGAGCAGTAAAAACTCGATTTGAGCGATTCATAAAAAGTGACAAAATGAGTTGAATGGAAGAGGCAGGTAAGCAAATACGTTCCAAAGCGAATTTCAACATAGTAAGATGAACAGAGTCAAATGCTTTAGAAATATCCTGGAAGAGGATCCAAAGAGGGGATTTGGTGCAGTTAGCGTCATGAATAATAGATTCTAAAGTTATAATAGGATCACGGCAAGTTCCTCCAGGTAGGCCAGCAAAATTACCACCAGTGAGAACATCGTGAGCAGCGAGGATGAAAGACAAGCGGTTGTAAAAAAGCTTGACAAATGATTTCCGTATGACTTCCAAGAGTGTGATGGGCCGAGTATTTTGCAATTGACAGCACCATTCATGCGGTTTGAGAATAGGGAACACCATAGCCTGACGCCATAGGTCTGGAATGTCCGCAGAAGCAAAACATTTACAGATCAAAGTTAGAAGTAGAGCATTGGCGACAATGCCAAGGTGTTTAAGCATTTCATAAGTAATCGTGGAGGGACCAGGGGCTTTGCCATTAGGCATAGAGGAAATTGTGCTTAACCATTCTTCCAAAGAAGGGGGAGATAAAAGAGAGAATTTAAATTCAAGGCAAACGCGGCATAGTAGCCTTTATCTTTATTAATCATTATTAACTTGATACAATTTACATAAAATAAAAAGAAACAAAAGAAAATAAAACTAACTAAAAACAAAACTATATAGTCTCCTAAGTAAAAATAAAGTAATAAAATTAAACTAAAAGAATAATCGCATTACACTAAATTTCCCTAGATCTTCCTCCTTGATATATTCCAACCAAAGTAGAAGCAACTATGCTAACAAAATAACGGATAACACGCCCACTATAAAAATCGACATCCCATCCTGCAAAAGCTGTTATTAAGTAGCACCGTTAGACGACCCATAAAACCCGACAAATGTTTATACCATGGCAAACCTTGAGTCATCGAGTTCTTAATCCAATCAACTTCGGAGTCACGTGAAGTCACGAGATGGGTCGGAGGAGGTAAAGAGGAGTAAGGCACATACGTAGTGGCAGGCAAATTAGAAGGCCGAGGAGAAGTTTTCAATTTAAAGGTAATGTTCATCGCGTCTTCCCATTTACTCTTGTCATAAGTGCGCGGATTCCAGATGTGTTTCCTGAGCTTCTGGATGAAATTGTTATGTATCGCAGCTACGACCTTCATAGCAGATGGCCTGGGAATAGATAATTCAACAAATAAGTCAATAAACATGGTAGGTAAGCAACCCCGGATGAGCGCGTAAGAGGACCAGTTAGAAGAAGAGATGGTCCAACAAGAAAGAGAAGAGAGTTTCCTGAGCAAGGGTGTAGGATCGTGATCAGCCATTTCACCGGCTTCACGAAGCTTAGAAAATAGATGATTTTGATAAGATTGCAATATCTGATGCATGACGGATCGGCGTTTAAAGCAAAGGATCAAGTGCATCAAGTCCTCCATACGATCACGACACGAACGGCATGTAAGAAGATCAATATAAAGATCGGAACGGGTGACTTTTAACTTTTCCAGGAGAGGCAAGTCATCGAGGAAGAGTTTAAACTTGAAGGCGTAATGTCTTGTGGCGTGAAAAGCCTGGAAAGAAGCATCATGAGCCGGGGAAAAATTAAGAGTAAACCAGGTAAGTTCCCAGTCCACTACATAGTCGTCGTTATCAAACAAGCAGTATATAAATTGAAAACGTTTGAGAGATAAAAGGTCCTTCAAAAAGGTGGCCTGGAAGTGGAGCTTGAAAAGCCGCCTGGGATTAGATTCACAAACCACATTGTCATACACCAGACGGATAGGATGCGAGGAAGTGTAAGCGTCCACGGGCAAAAGAGGAGCCGTATCAGAGTGATGAGCGGAATTCGCAAGGGAATCAGCAAATTCGTTCCAGTAGTTGCCGTCATGACCTTTGACTTTGACGGGAGAGACCGCGAGATTTTTGGAGTGAACGAGTCGCTCAATAGAAGCCCACAGCTCGAAGTTAGTAGATTTATAAAATAGACGACTATTAGAGTAGGAAGAAGAAGCACATAGTCGCAAACCATCAATGGCAGCCTGGGAGTCCGTGTAAATAGTAACAGCAGAATCAGCTGGAGTGACGCTTAAAGCAGCGTAAATTGCAGCAGCTTCAGCTCGGGTAGAGGAAGGCCAGTTCTGTATAGTACCGTGCGCATAAGTAGCAACAGAGTTGAGATACCCAGCATCGGGGATTATTTGAACCCAAGACCAACCCATCGAGACTTCAGGTGTTCCGAGGTTAGTCAAAGAACCATCGGTATAATAACGATAGTGAGAGCCTGACGGGAGGGGAACTACTGAAGAAAACAAAGATTGATTTTCTATAAAGGGAGACACTATAAGATCATCCACAATAACAGAGGAAGAAGAGGAAAAATCTGGCAAGAGATCAAGACGCCGGTAATAAGGAATAACTGTGATACTAAGATCAGCCCAAGTATGAGGAGAAATGACTTCCAAGGTAGATTGATGAATGCGTTCACAATTTGTAGGCAAAATCATGGATCGCAACAAAGAAATCTTGAAGGTGCAGCGAGGCGGAACGGCAGAATATTTACTAGCTGAAGGAAACAAAACATGTGCGTCACAGCCTGGACAGGGACGAAGGCGGACAACATCACCCGGAGAAGAGAGACAGTCAGATATCCAGTGAACAATCACACAGGTATCTTTCTTAGGTTGGACGCTAAGCTGTTTGCCGAAGAGAGGAGCGCCATTGCCATCAAGCGTGACAAGCCAATGCCGATTCTTTTGCGATGTAGTAGCACCGGGAAGCAAGACAATAGAAGAGGTAACAGCAGGAGGGCATACATATTGATCAGACAACTGATCATGAGAGCCGGGAATGGTCGTATGGGTCTTGATGTCCAAGTACCATTTGTGAGGGAGAGAACGGCCACGCTTATCCTCAAGTTGGGCAATATAGGCAGTCCGATAAGCAGTCCAAGAAATGAGATGAGAGCCAGATGGCGCAATTAATTGTGATAAATAATAAAGGTGACGTTTTCGAAGGACCTTGAGGCAAGCTTTAAAAACCTGCGGGCTCATACACGAGTATAAAGGCGTATTGCCGGGAAGAGTAAGGTCCGGACACGTTGAGGAGAATTGAGCATGTTGCAAGCGGAAGGGGGTAGAAACCATGGAAGCAATAGTGCACGCGATATAATCACATTTAAAAATGTTCATATTGGACCATAAGGACCAATCATCCACCTTCAAAGGAGAAATAGGAATCAAAAACCTAAACTGTATCAACATTAATCTATAAATAAACAAACGCTGAATAAAAGGTGTAGAAGAATTAGCCATCAAAAATAAATTATTAACATGACATTGTATCAAATGAGAAGATAAATTAACCAAGCCTAAAGCTTGGGAAAGGTAAAGTATAGGATTGGGAAGAGAACGGGAAAAGTTAGCCTTATGCTTGACGAGAGAGCGTACGGATCGTGTAGCAGCATAACAATCCGGTGCTGAAAGGTGAGTAACTTGCATACGGTACTCGAGTTTAGGAATGAGCACCGAGTTATAAAGGTAAACCACTTGTTTAGCAGAGAGCTTGGCCGGGCGAAGAGTGGCGGCGAACGAATTACATTCACTGGCAATTTGTTTCCTGACGAAATCACGAGAGCCTTTGATATTAAACCATACCCCTAAAAAACGAAAAGAAGAAGTAATAGAAAGAGGGGTAACGGAGATGGAAGAAATGTCGTTCAAAGACGATAAGGATAAGTGAAATTCCACAGGGAGAATAGTGGACGTGGTGGTTAAAGGCAATGAATTTGATATCAAGACATATTTCTGATGGTTGGCAGAAGTATTGTTCAACGCATAGAATTCTTCTGTAATTGATAACATATGTTCCAGTCCAGCCTTCGATGAAGAAATAAGAGTGGAATCATCCATAAAGACCAGATTGTTGATAGAAATATCAGGAATAGAGACCGTATCAGCGGAAGTTAGCGATGGGGATCGCAATACATAAGGATCCAACATCTCAGATTTCAAAACAGTCAAAAGAGGATCGATGTAAATGACCCATAAGAGTGAGGAAATCACTTCGCCTTGGTCGATACCGATTCGAACCCGGTAGGAAGAAGTCTCACCGTGGGCAGTAAACACCCGATTAGAACGGTTCATAAAAAGAGATAAAATAAGCGTAATAGCAGTCGCAGGTAGACGAATGCATTCCAGAGCGAATTTCAGCATAGTCAAATTGACAGAGTCAAAGGCTTTAGAGATGTCTTGCGATAAAATCCAGAGAGGAGAATTGGTGTGATTGGCATCATGAATGATGGATTCAAGGGTGATGATTGGATCACGGCAGGATCCTCCTGGTAGCCCCGCAAAATTGCCACCTTTAAGAACATTGTGAGTAGCAAGAACGGTAGATAATCGGTTGTAAAAAAGCTTGACAAAGGATTTCCGGATAACTTCTAGAAGCGTAATGGGACGGGTATTTTTTAATTGGCATCGCCATTCGTGCGGCTTGGGGATGGGAAAAACCATAGCTTGCCGCCAGAGATCAGGAATGTCAGCGGTAGCAAAACATTTACGGATCAGTATCAAGAGTAGAGAGTTGGCGGTAGGTCCCAAATGTTTGAGCATTTCATAGGTAATCATGGAAGGGCCGGGAGCTTTGCCATTGGGCATAGAGGAAACCGTAGAGAGCCATTCCTCCAAGGAAGGGGGAGACAATAGTGAACTATAAATATCAGGAGAAACAGAGTCCATGGGTGAATACTCAGAGCGCCATCGATCAGGCAGAGCGGATATATGCGAAGGTGGGGAGGATTTGATAGGAACAGCATTTTGAAAATGTTTAACCACAGCATCAGAAATGCCCTTGGGATCCGTCAACAGTTGGGGAGTGGTAGGATGGTCAATAAAGACACGGTCCAAAACGATGCGACGACGTGAGCGAGAAAGCGCTGAGCTTATAAATGAAGAAATGTCAGTATCAAAATTCTGGTCGCGAGACGCCAAATGAGCCTTAATAGAAGAGTCCTGGAATTCTTTTTCCTTCAAAAGATGTAAGCCTCTTAACAAAGAAGAGGCACGTGAAAGAGTGCTGTATAAAGAATTGAAATTATCCGTCCGACAAGAAAGTAAAGTTGAAGGTAAAACAGGGACGGAAGGAAAAATGGATTTATACAAATTAAATATATTATTTAATCTGATCAAATGGCCAGACCATTTACGGTCATGGGAAGAAGAAAAGGTATGCGGGTATTTACGCAATAATCTAATGGAGTGGAGAACACGATTGAGAAAGCGATAATGCTGTATTAGGGATTCTAAATCTTTAGGGAGCTTTGGGGTATAATCATTACCAACAGTTCGAGCAGGTAGGATAGCATTGGCACCGGCAATAATGTTGGTGTGCAAGAATTCACACATACGATTAACGTGCCAGGAAGCAAATACATTGGGAGAAGAAATAGTGCACAAATTGTCAACATGAGCAGAAAAGTCTTCCCATTGTGAAGGGGTAACCGAGTCAAAGGAAAATATACGACGAGAACGTCGTTGAAGCTGCCGAGCACGTGCTGGCTTAAGAGAAGAAGATAAAAAGGAAGAATCGTAATAAGTAATAACAGGATTATGATCAGAAAGGCTAAGATCACGCACGTCGAAAATGACAGAGGTGAGTAAAAATCGTTTAAGAAGGGGACAAGACCAGACATAATCAATGCGGGAAATAATATCCGCACGATGAAAGGTGCCCAGAGATGTAGAAGAGAAATTAATAGGGGTAAAGTCAACATATCCGTTTGATAAAAGAAAATTAAAAAGACGATGGATACGTTTGGAGGCGATTTGAGGTTGATTGAAAAATATAGGGTAGAATTGATCAAGGTGCATATTAAAATCGCCACAAACTGCGTGGTGAAAACCTAATCGTTTAGCATCTGACAGGGCGGAAATAAGTAGGTCGATAGTTTCATCGCGCAAGAATTGATCGGAGGGAGGAGGGATATAAACAACAAAAATTCGAAGCTTAATGTTTCCTTTAAAGTATAGGTCAACAGAAAGCAAGCGTGATGAAAGCGAAGTATAAGTGTGAACATGAGAAGCCAAAGAATTTTCAATAAAAAGGGAAACACCCCCGGAAGAACGAACATGTTGGGAGGTATCCAAAACAGAGGAAAAAACAGTATAATTAGAAAGTCTTTTAGACAAAAAATGCATTTGTTTAGGATGTATGTGAGTGTCAACGACACCACCAAAAGAAATGTGTTTGAGAGAAAAGAAATCATTTAATAACTCGATCTTATTTTGTGAAAACATCTTAAGACCGTTAATGTTGAGAGAAGAAATATTAAAGGAATTACAAGGGGAGAGCGAAGGAGAAACAGAAGAAAATAAAGAATCTTGCAGGGTAAGGTCATCAATGTCTATGGGGTTGGGGGGATTACGTACAAAAGAATCGTAATTAAAATTATTGTCCGTCATTATAGCACTATGATAAAATCAGACGGGGAAAGTATGAATAGGAGAACAATTAATTAGAACCAGCTTTACTAGCTGAGTCCGAGGAAGATGAAGAAGAAGCAATGGATCCAATAAAACCACTAATAGAGTTGGCAAGCATATCCAATTTGTTTTCAATAGCTGAATGCTTCGCATTAATGGCTTGAATTTCGTCGTGAGTTTGGGTGGAGGGGGGAGCCATATGAGAAGTAGAAGACAATGAGGAAATATCAGGGATATCAACAGGAGCGGAGATGGGAGCTCTAACTGGTCGCGAAGGAATGAAACCAGGAGATAAGGGGTTGAGAGTCGTTTGTACAGGCGAAACAGCGGGTCGAGGAGAGACCTGTTTAACAGTAGGAGCGGGTATATCCGGTGCGTCTATGAGCATCTCAGAGGTCTGACTAGTGTTTGGGATGTCAGGCGGGGGTAGCAAGCCAAGATGTTGCTCGATACGACTCATACGTCTATCATTGAGTTCTAAGGCCGTGATACGATCCCGAACTTCAGCCATGTCTTGTTGAAGAGATTTCAACAAGGATAAAATATTAGCAGCCTCGTGAGGAGACATAGTAGTAGCTTGATTGGGTGTTGAGAGAGGAGGGGGAGAACGGACGACCGTAGAAAAAGATACAGAACGGTCACGTTTATCATTAGATTTAGAGCGATTCCGGCGAGGATTGTTATTAAGTTGGATGTTGGCCAAAGGTTTTTGAGGCTGGGAGGGTTGAGAATTACCAGGACCTTTTGATCGCGAGCGCGAACGAGAACCTGAGCGTGAACGCTCTTTAGTTCTGGCAGGTTGGTTGATATTGAAACGTTCTCTAAGTGCAGCCACCGGGTTCCTTCCCCTAGAACGACCTCGATCTTGGCGGCTTGGGCACTGAGAGGGGGCACAGCCTAATTTACCACATCTGTGACAAAGTTTGTTGGTATTGTCAGGGAGGTTCCATTGTAATGTATGACCTCGGAAACCAATGATTTGTTCCATAGCGGCATCCATGGTTTCTTGAGAATTGAACGTGACATAAGCCCAACGTTTGGGTTTATAGGAATTCAGGGAAAGGGGAACGTTGACAGCCTTAGCACCAAGATCTCTTGTGAGGGGAGCCAGGTCAATATCCTTGGTGTTAGGAGGTAATTGCGTGAGCGTAGCAACAAATGCTCGGCGGGAGGATTTCTGGTCGACTGTGTAATGACACGGAGTCACCCGGAGGCAGGTGGAGAAGCAGTAAACGGCCCATTGGGTGTCAAAGCGAGTGATAGAAAGGGCAGAATCATAGACAATTCTGGCTTGTTGTACTTTGGCATTTTTCCTGGAGTAAACTCGACAGGATTGAATGTTACCGAATTTCTTGAAATAAGACATAATATTGTCTTTAGTTAAGAAGAAAGGAATATCAGTAACTTGGATGGCTCGGAGGTCCTCATCACTCCGGAGCTGCTTAGGATCGTGGGCATGAAATACAAGATCCGGGAACTGTTGGTGAGCAGCACCAACGCAGGCATCACGGGCCTCCTTGGATTGGAAATGAATAATGAGGCGTTTGGCATCACCAGAACCAGTCATTCTAGCTTTACCGGTGTACGATTCGTACATTTCTAAAAAGGTATTGTTGACGGCATCAATCAATGCCTTATTGGTAGTGAAGTTCTTTAAGGTTTCAGGGGCTGAGTTGGGGGCAGCCGCAGCTTGAAAATCATTTCTGTCGATGGAAAAGGTTGGAGATTGAACAAGGAATTGATCAGCCGGAGGATCAATTTCAGTAGCCATATCAGGCGACGCGTTAAGGGGGGATGCAGGAGTCGTTGTTCTAGCATGCATGGACGCGTTGAGTCCATCAGACGCGTTATCGTTAGGCGCAGAAAGAGCCGCAGCCATATTCGGGTGGGAGGAGAGAGAAGTCGAAGCAGTATTATTTTCTTTAGGAGGAGAAGAGGGACCTTCTACTTCAACGTCAGCCGCTGGACCGGCAACGTAGTCTTCATCCATAGTATTGTCAGAGGTGGTTCGAGTACGTTTTTGCTGAACGGTGTTCTCACCGTCAGAACCAGAGTTATCAGAGTTATTATTGTTATTTCTTCGTTCTTGGCGGCTGGCCTTCCTACTATTAGGATTAAAGGAGCCGCGGCCTCGTCTAGCAACGTTATTAGGCATATTCGAGGACTTTTGGATAGGGAAAACTATAAGTTTTTATGAAAAAGTGTTAGCTAAAAAAATGGACAGAGCGATCAGCGGAAAAAGGTGTGCAGATCGTTAGAATTTAAATTCAAATTAACCAATCCATTTAATTGAATCAGAATAAATAGAATATTTCGTACGAGGGTTTCTGGACAACAGTGCAGCCAAAAGTAGAGGAACCTTGTCAGGGATTACCATGTAAGTAAATAAATAAAATTATATTCATATAAATTAAATGTATTTATTGAATATTCAAACTGATTTTGATATTTAGAACTATGTTCTATATCGTAATGAAAACCCTGGGCGGCGGCTGTGAACGCGTACCAGTCAATGATATTATCATGAATTTAGAACGAGATTTTAGGAGAGACTGGGTAATTATACTATAATAAAATTTATAATTAATATTTACGTTCATCATATGCGCTGATCCTTGGAATTAGTTTAAATTAAGAATTTTTAATAAAAAATTAGTAAACAGTGCAAAATACGATTGTGTTACACATTCATCTTATTAATTTTATATAGAATAATCAGAAAATAAAAAAATTTTTTACAACTCGTGCTTAAAAATTAAAGTAATAACGACTTTTTATAACCCATCAACTATTTTAAGAACTCATCACTTTTTACACCAGTTGCAAATAAAAGTTTTGTGAATACAATAGTAGTTATTTGCAGTTGTTAATGGTATTATTTATTCTTCAAAAGCTTTTTCATGATGTAAAATAATTAAATAAGGCAGTAAGAATAACTAGGTTTCATATGAATTTGCTATAATATTTAAAGAATTTTGAAAATAAAGAAATAACCAAAATTTTCATTATCTTTTATTAATTTTTAATTTTAAAAATTTTGTTTTTAAAATATGGAGACAAAGAATCTTCCTTTATATCATTTACCAACGATGATTTTAAAACTAACAATGATTTTAAAACTCATGCAGGCTCCTCTTAGGGAAATCACTTAACCGACATTGAAATCTCGTGATATTTAAATCCACCAGTACAAAAACTTTGACTTTTAGATAGATGATCATTATCACGGAGCCTTGCGAATAGTGAATTTGATTGCCTCTAAAACCTTTGATCGATTAATTGATTATTTTATGATGAATATGATCGATCAAAATTAATCAATCATATTTGATCGATCAATTTAATCGATCAAAATAGTAATCATCCTGTATTTATATTAAATTTTAAATTAAGTTCGATATATTATATGATATCAAAAAATTTATTACAAAAATTTATTATTTATTATTTTATTACATATTATTCAAACTATGTTATTTTATATTATTTAAACAGAAAAAAAAGAAATTAGAATTTTTAAAAATTAGCTATTGGTGTTAGTCATTAACATAAAGTATAATGACGCTATTTAGTTTGTATTTGTTTTGTATTTTCTTTTATTTTTGTTTGTTTGTTTTATTGTAGTAAATAGTTACTTTATTTGCTGATTGTGCTAAAATAGTGTCATTACAATCCAGCATGATCAAGTTGTATGTCAAGGTGAAAAGTTTGTACCTACACATAAAAATTACTGTTTAAAAAAAAAAAGAATTTTTAAAGATCATTTAAATAGAAATTATCATATAGTTATTGATTGATTGTATTGATTGATTATATATTTGATCGATCATAATTAATTGAATTCTAAATTTTGTGATCGATTAATTGGTTGATCGATCAATCATCGATCATAATCAATATAATTAAATTCCCTACTTGCGAATGCCGTAATCTTCTTGACCATATACTCTTGATCTCAATTGTCCTTAATTCCAAAAGTCCGGTCGTGCTTTTCATCCGGCAACACTACAAAAAAGAAAAAAAAAAAAAATAATTAATTAATTAATTAATTAAAAAAAAACAACAAAAAAATTCACCCCAACCCTCCCTTACCTTAATTCCAATAGTCCGGTCATGCTTTTCGTCCGGCAACACTACAAAAAAGAAAAAAAAATAAATAAATAAATAATTAATTAATTAAAAAAAAACAACGAAAAAATTCACCCCAACCCTCCCTTACTTTAATTCCAATAGTCTGGTCATGCTTTTCGTCCGGCAACACTACAAAAAAGAAAAAAGAAAAAAAAAATAGTTAATTAAATAAAAAAAAAATCTGAAAACACCACCCCAACCCTCTCTTACCTTAATTCCAATAGTCCGGTCGTGCTTTTCGTCCGTCGAAACTATGAAAAGAAAAAAAAAAAAATAATTAATTAATTAAATAAAAAAAAACAACAAAAAACATCACCCCAACCCTCCCTTACCTTAATTCCAAAAGTCCGGTTATACTTTTCGTCCGGCAATACTACAAAAAAGAAGAAAAAATAATAATAATAATTAATTAATTAAATAAAAAAAAAACAACGAAAAGCATCTCTCCAACCCTCCCTTACCTTAATGGCCATGCTTTTTGTCCGGCAACACTACAAAAAAGAAAAAAGAAAAAAAAAATAATTAATTAAATAAAAAAAAAACCTGAAAAACACCACCCCAACCCTCCCTTACCTTAATTCCAATAGTCTGGTCGTGCTTTTTGTCTGGCAACACTACAAAAAAGAAAAAAGAAAAAAAGAATAATTAATTAAATAAAAAAAAACTGAAAAACACCACTCCAACCCTCCCTTACCTTAATTCCAATAGTCCGGTCATGCTTTTCGTCTGGCAACATTACAAAAAAGAAAAAAAAAATAATTAATTAAATAAAAAAAAACTGAAAAACACCACCCCAACCCTCCCTTACCTTAATTCCAATAGTCCGGTCGTGCTTTTCGTCTGGCAACATCACAAAAAAAAAAATTTTTTTTTCAAGATCGGATATTTGGATTATCTGATTAGATTAGCAAGTCACATGTAGGGCCTTTATACTGAATAATTCGTTATAGTGTTGAATTTTTTTTTTATTTAATTTTATTTGATTAATTAAAATTGAAATAAAATAATTAAAATTAAAGTTTTAAAAAGTGAATGAAGAGAAACAAATAAAATAGATTACCTAATAAACAAATAAACATTATTGCTGATGAAAAAACTGCCAGAGCCCAGAGGCGCTATATTTTTTTTTTTTTTTTATGCGTTTACCACTTGTTTACCTAAATAATCAGATCATAATACCGGTTATACCAGTTCAAAAACTGCATATATCCCTTTTTTATATCAACTCATGAGATAAGCTTATCGTAAATGGTAAGCGATATTACCTTTTATATTATAGATAATTAACGCTAGTAGTTTTGTTCAGACTTAAGCTACTGTAGCGGAAGGAAATTTTTTTTAACATTTTTTTTTTAAAATAAATAATCTTTTTTTTTTTTTAACATTTTTTTTTTAGATAAAATAAATAATCATTTTTTTTTTTTTTATTTTTTTTTAAAATAAAATAATCATCTTTTTTTTTAACATTTTTTTTTAAAATAAAAAAATCATTTTTTTTAATTCTTTAGTTAACGGCGTCACCTTTAGCTTTGGGATTAAGTGCTGTAACAGGTAAGTTTTTTTTTTTTACTTTTATTCTTTTTTCTTTTTCTCTTATTAACTTGTTCTTTTTTTTTAGATGCGGTTGTTTTTAATTCCATTTCGGTGGAAATTCAAGGTGAGTTTTAATTTTTTTTTTTGTTTTCTTTTCATTCTTTCCCTTGTTCTTTTACTAAACTTTCTGTCTTTTTTAGATGTGTATCATTTGAGTGAAAATTCAAGTAAGTCTTTTACGTCTCTTTCTCTTGTTATTTTATTTTTCTTTTAAGATGATATTAACCATTTTCTTTTTCTTTTTTCTATGGGTGGGTGTTCTGGCTTTTCTTTCATTTTTTTATTTCTCTTATTTTCATGGTTTCTTTGTTTCTTTTTTTCATTGTTTCTTTCGTTTCTTTCCATGGTTCTTTCATTGATCTTTTGTGGTTCCCTTTGTTATTTCTTTCATTGATCTTTTGTTCCTTTTGTCATTGTTTCTTTCATTGCCTTTTTGGTTTCTTTCATTGATTTTTGGTTTCTTTCGTTGCTTTTTTTCATTTCTTTAATTTATCTTTGGTTTCTTTCATTGCTTTTTCCATTTCTTTCATTGATCTTTGATTTCTTTCATTGCTTTTTTTATTTCTCTCATTACTCTTTAGCTTCTTTTGTTGCTTTTTTTTCATTCCCTTTATTGATTTTCATTCCTCCTTTGCTTCTTTTCATTCTCTTTTATTCCCCCTGTTTTTTTTTCATTCGCTATTTGTTTCTTTCATTCCTTTTAATTCCATCTTTGTTTCTTTTATTTTTTTTTCATTCTCTTTATTCCTTTTCATTTCCCTTTTGTTTTCTCATTCATTTTTATTCTTTTTTTGTTTCATTCATTCCTTTTCACTATCCTTTATCTTTTTTGTTCCTTCTTCATTTCTCTTTGATTATCTTTGCTTCCCTTCATCCCTTTTCATTTATCTCTTCTTTCCTTTATTCTTCTGTCATCCTTTCTTACTGTATTTTCCATTCTTATATATTGCAGTGCATTTGCAATTAGTACAGAACTATAGCATTAATATTACAGTTAAAATTGTGCAATTGTGGTTCAATTTTTTTATAAAATCATATATACATTGTGGTGTAATTTTTTTTCTTTTGATTAAAATATAATTTCTTTCATACAATTTTCTTTTATAGTGATATTAATTATTATTCAACAAATTATTAAATGTGAAATTGTCTTTGTAATTATAGATTTTATAGATTGTAACGTTAAAGTTTTTTTCTTTTTTGTTTGACTAAATATCATTACTATCATATTACCAGTTACGGTATATTAAATCTAGCCAAAATTATGTTAAATCTAGCCAAAATTATGTTAATTCTGGCCAAAATTAAAATCGTCCTAAATTGCATTTTTTAAAATTGTACGCACTTTTTTTGGATTATTATATTGCATATCTTTAACTTTTATAATACATTGTATAACAAAATTTAATATATTTGGATGATGAAATAAATCCGCCGATATGTGTTTTAAATTTGATAAATTTGATCAATTTTAATTACGCGTGATGTTCATAAAAGAAGAAGAAATTTACCTATGTATCGTAGAAGAAGATAAATATTTTTATTTTTTTATTTATTAAGTGAGTAGCTAGGCCCAGTCCGTACCAAATATCGGCTAGAGACTCACGTTTTTTTGGGCTGTGACTGATACTGATGTTCACATCATACAGCCTGGGTACTATTTTATAAAATAGTAGCGAACAAGTATCAAATGTGTATTTTTTTATTAAGTTATAATAAAAATTAGAATTTACTTTAATTTTTAACATAAAAATTGTAAATAATAAAAAATTCGTAAATAAAAATAAATTTACTTTCCCAAATTTAAAAAAAAGGTGTTTATATTATTTTTGATTATTCAATAGTATCACATGTTCCTTGTATACGTTCTACTGCATACGCAACTTTAACGATCGAATAGTAATATTACGCAAGTTTACAGTCTCGTAAATTTTCGAAATATTTTAACTGTAATATTACGCAGGTTTACAAGTCTCGTAAATTTTTGAAATATTTTAACCGTAATATTATGCAGGTTTACAGTCTCGTAAATTTTCAAAATATTTCAACCGTAATATTACGCAGGTTTACAGTTTCGTAAATTTTTGAAATATTTTAACTGTAATATTACGCAAATTTACAGTTTTGTAAATTTGCAGAATATTTTGACCATAATATTACGCAGGTTTACAGTTTCGTAAATTTGCAGAATATTTTGACCATAATATTATGCAGATTTACAGTCTCATAAATTTTTGAAATATTTCAACCGTAATATTACGCAGGTTTACAGTTTCATAAATTTGCAGAATATTTTGACCGTAATATTGCGTAAATTTTACGATATTGAAAACTTGTGTAATATTTTAACCGTAATATCACATAAATCTTACAAAATTGTAAACTTATGTAATATTTTGAAATTTTTCAAAATATTATGCCATAAACTTTCGTAAACTTACAAAATCATAAACTTACGCAATTTTACGTGCTATAAAATTTTCTGATACATTTTCAAAATGGTGTATGCTATTTATTTGTAATTGAATATTCGAATACCAATATTCATCTAATTTTCATCTATGTTTTGTTCAGTTTTCATCCAGTTTTTGCCCAGTTTTCAGTTTTCTTTGTTTTTTATTCAGATATAACTGCATATATCATTTTGAAAATGGCGATAAATAAGACTTATAGTACATATTTAATATGTTAAATTCAAAAAAAGGTAATTTGTGATAATCAAAAATGAAAGAAAAAAGAATTTGAATACCAAAATATTAATTTGATTGAATATGATGATTTTATGAATAAATATTTATTTTTTCTTAACAAATTTAATAATGGAGAAAATAAAGAAAATAATATTCTTCTATACTCAATACAAGGAAAACTTAAAAATCTATGAAGAAACTAAATAGTCACACAAATAATAGAATTCTTAGTGACTCTTAACTTGCATCAAAATAAGCAAACATATTCAAAATAAGGTTAAAAAAAGCATAGTTAGCATTAAATATAGCATCGTACATTCTAACAATTGACTCTGATAATCAGGGTCTATTGTTAGTAGAGCTCTGATTGGTTTCGGTAATTACCAAACTATACTGATCGGTTTCAGTATTGGAGCGGTTTCAGTTTTCATGGTTTACCAAACTGAACCTGTCGGTATATTTACCGATCAGTTTCAGTAATTTCAATTTCGATACTGGTTTTACAATTTACCAAACTGATTTACTAATTTAAAAAATGTTCATTTTTTTAAGATAAATGTTTTTTGTTCAATAAAAAAACGTTTTTACAACATTTTTTTATTAAAATATTAAAAAAGTTGCGAAAACATTTTGTTGTTAAATAATTTAATGAAAAAAAAACGTTTCACATTTATTAAATAGTTCAATTAAAAAAAATAAACATTTCGCTATGTTTTTTCATAGCATTAATAAAAATGTTGCGAAAACATTTTTTTATTTGATAATTACATATAAAAAAATGTCATTTTTTATTTGTAGATTTAACGAAAAAAAAGTTTTCGCACCGTTTTTGATTCCAAATGTTGCAAAACGTTTTTTACTTATGAATTAATAAAAAAATGTTGCATATGCACCGATCCTTGGAATTAGCTTAAATTAAGAATTTTTAATAAAAAATTAGTAAACAGTGCAAAATACGATTGTGTTACACATTCATCTTATCAATCTTATGTAGAATAATCGGAAAATAAAAAAATTTTTTACAACTCATACTTAAAAATTAAAATAATAATAACTTTTTATAACCCATCAACTATTTTAAGAACCCATCACTTTTTACACCAGTTGCAAATAAAAGTTTTATGAATACAATTGTAGTTATTTGCAGTTGTTAATGGTATTATTTATTCTCCAAAAGCTTTTTATTGATGTAAAATAATTAAATAAGGCAGCAAAAATAACTGGGTTTCGTATAAATTTGCCATCATATTTAAAGAATTTTGAAAATAAAGAAATAACCAAAATTTTCATTATCTTTTAATAATTTTTAATTTTAAAAATTGTTTTTAAAATATGGAGACAAAGAATCTTCCTTTATATCATTTACTGACGATGATTTTAAAATTCATTTAACCGACATTGAAATCTCATGATAAATCCACCAGTACGAAAGCTTTGACTTTTAAATAGATGATCGTTGTTACAGAGCCTTGCGAACGCCGCCTTTCTACAAAAACAATATACCTGTATCCCAATAAGCCCAGAGAACTCATCACCTACAAAAATTAAAAAAGAAGAAACGTTAGAACATTTCTTAAAGTCAATTCCGATATTCTTCCCAAAGAAACAACATACCCGCGTCTCAAGGAATTCCATTTGCTGCAGATAAGTCATATTATGATCGATATACTTTTATTTTATTTTACATTCGGTAAAACTTGGTAAAACAGAATAGTAAAAGTTAGATCATTAGATTCGGAACACTAATGGCCCTATGATCATTAAATAAAAGGATAATTTTTTTTAAATACACAATATATGAAAGGCACAGAATGCTTTTATAAAAGTTATTTAACAAATCGTTTTAATAATATCAAAATATTAAATTGTGAAGTCCGGTCATGCTTTTCGTCCGACAATACTACAAAAAAGAAAGAAAAAAAATAAATAATTAATTAATTAAAAAAAAAACCAACGAAAAACACCACCCCAACCCTCCCTTACCTTAATTGTCCTTAATTCCAAAAGTCTGGTCATGCTTTTCGTCCGGCAACACTACAAAAAAAAAAAAAATTAATAATTAATTAAAAAAACAACGAAAAACACCACCCCAACCCTCCCTTACCTTAATTGTCCTTAATTCCAAAAGTCCAGTCGTGCTTTTCGTCCGGCAACACTACAAAAAGAAAAAAAACAAATAAATAATTAATTAATTAAAAAAAACAACGAAAACACCACACCAACCCTCCCTTACCTTAATTGTCCTTAATTCCAAAAGTCCAGTCGTGCTTTTCGTCTGGCAACACTACAAAAAAGAAAAAAAAAGCAAATAAATAATTAATTAAAAAAAGCAAATAAATAAACAATTAATTAAACAAAAAACACCACCCAACCCTCCCTTACCTTAATTCCAATAGTCCGGTCATGCTTTTCGTCTGGCAACACTACAAAAAAGAAAAAACAAACAAATAAATAATTAATTAATTAAACAAAAAACACCACCCCAACCCTCCCTTACCTTAATTCCAATAGTCCGGTCGTGCTTTTCGTCTGGCAACACTACAAAAAAGAAAAAAAAAATAATAATTAATTAATTAAATAAAAAAAAACCAACGAAAAACACCTCCTTACCTTAATTCCAAAAGTCCGGTCATGTTTTTCATCCGGCAACACTATAAAAAAGAAAAAAAAAAATAATTAATTAATTAAATAAAAAAACTAACGAAAAACACCTCCCCCAACCCTCCCTTACCTTAATTCCAAAAATCCGGTCACGTTTTTCGTCCGGCAACACTACAAAAAAAGAAAAAAAAAAATAAATAATTAATTAATTAAAAAAAACAACAACGAAAAACACCACCCCAACCCTCCCTTACCTTAATTCCAATAGTCCAGTCGTGCTTTTCGTCTGGCAACACTACAAAAAAGAAAAAACAAACAAATAAATAATTAATTAATTAAACAAAAAACACCACCCCAACCCTCCCTTACCTTAATTCCAATAGTCCAGTCGTGCTTTTCGTCCGGCAACACTACAAAAAAAGAAAAAAAAAAAATAAATAATTAATTAATTAAAAAAAACAACAACGAAAAATACCACCCCAACCCTCCCTTACCTTAATTCCAATAGTCCGGTCATGCTTTTCGTCCGGCAACACTACAAAAAAGAAAAAAAAATAATAATTAATTAATTAAATAAAAAAACCAACGAAAAACACCTCCCCCAACCCTTTCTTACCTTAATTCCAAAAGTCCGGTCACGTTTTTCGTCCGGTAACACTACAAAAAAAGAAAAAAAAAAATAATTAATTAATTAATTAAAAAAAACAACAACGAAAAACACCACCCCAACCCTCCCTTACCTTAATTCAAATAGTCCGGTCATGCTTTTCGTCCGGCAATACTACAAAAAAGAAAAAAAAAAAAATAATTATTTTTTTAAATTGTTTTTTATCTAAATGTAATAAATTCAAAAAAAAAACCTGTTTACCCAAATAATCAGATCATAATACCGGTTATACCAGTTCAAAACTAGATAAAGTGCATGTGATATATAACATATTCCTTTTTTATATCAACTCATGAGATAAGCTTATCGTAAATGGCAAGCGATATTGCCTTTTATGTTATAAATAGATAATCAATGCTAGTAGTTTTGTTCAGACTTCAGATTTTTATTTTGGCGGAAGGGAAATTTTTTTTAAAAAAATATATCGTTTTTTTTAAGTGAAATTTTTTTTTAAAAAAAAATGTCGTTTTTTTTAAGGGGAATTTTTTTTTAAAAAATAAAAAATCATTTTTTTGTAAGGGAAATTTTTTTTAAAAAAATAAAAAATCATTTGTTTTATGATAAGGGAATTTTTTTTTTCAAAAATTATAAACCACAATTTTAAATTTTTTAGTTAATGGCGTTACCTTTAGCTTTGGGATTAAATACTGTAACAGGTAAGTTTTTTTTGCTTTTATTCTCCTTTCTTTTGTCTCTTATTAACTTGTTCTTTTTTTTAGGTGTGGCTGTTTTTATCCATTTCGGAAATTCAAGGTGAGTTTTAATTTCTTCTCCTTTTTTTTGTTTTCTTTTCATTCTTTCCCTTGTTCTTTTACTAAACTTTTTGTCTTTTTAGATGTGTACCATATGAGTGAAAATTCAAGTAAGTCTCTTATGTCTTTTCTCCTGTTGTTTTATTTTTCTTTTAAGATGATATTAACCGTTTTCTTTCTTTTTTTTTCTATGGGTGGGTGTTCTGGCTTTTCTTTCATTTTTTTCCCCTTTATTTCTCTTCTTTTCGTGGTTTTTTCGTTTCTTTTTTTCATTATTCCTTTCGTTTTTTCTATGGTTCTTTCATTGATCTTTGATTTCTTTCGTTATTCCTTTCATCATTGTTTCTTTTATTGCTTTTTTGGTTTATTTCATTGATCCTTGGTTTCTTTCATTACTTTTTTCGTTTCTTTCATTGATCTTTGGTCTCTTTTCAATGATCTTTGGTTTCTTTCATTGATCTTTGACTTCTTTTGTTGCTTTTTTTTGTTCCCTTTATTGATTTTCATTCTTCCTTTGCTTCCTTTCATTCTTTTTCATTCCTCTTATTTTTTTTCATTTGCCATTTGCTTCTTTTATTCCTTTTATTTTTTTTCATTCTCTTTATTCCTTTTCATTCCCTTTCATTTTCTCATTCATTTTCATTCTTTTTTTGTTTCATTCATTCTTTTTCACTATCCTTTACCTTTTTTGTTCCTTCCTCATTTCTCTTTGATCATCTTTACTTCCCTTTATCCCTTTTCATTTATCTCTTCTTTCCTTTATTCTTCCTTTGTCCTTTTTTACTGTATTTTCCATTTTTTCTTATATATTGCAGTGCATGTGCAATTAATACAGCATTATAACATTAATATTACAGTTAAAATTATGCAATTGCGGCTTAATTTTTTTATAAAATCATGTATACAGAGTGGTGTAATTTTTTTTCTTTGAATTAAAATATAGTTTTTTTCATACAATTTCCTTTTTATTAATTTATAGTGATATTAATTATTATTCAACAAATTATTAAGTGTGAAATTGTTTTTGTAATTATAGATTTAATGATTGTGGTGTTAAAGTTTTTTTTCTTTTTTGTTTAACTAATTATCATTACTATCATATTACCAGTTACGGTATATTAAATCTAGCCGAAATTATGTTAATTCTGGCCAAAATTAAAATTGTGCTGAATTGCACTTTTTAAAAATTGTACGCATTTTTTTAGATCACTATATTGCATATCTTTAACTTTTATAATACATTGTATAACAAAATTTAACATATTTGGACGATGAAACAAATCCGCCGATATGGTTCACAACGTTTTTTAACTCCATTAATTAAAAACGTCGTGAAATGTTTTTTAATTTAATTTATACATAAAAACGTTGTGCTCAACATTTTTAACTATATTGATAAAAAATGTTGCGAAATGTTTTTTATTTATAGATTTAATGAAAAAAAAATGTTGCGCTCAACGTTTTTAACTATATTCATAAAAAACGTTACGAAACATTTTTTATTTATAGATTTAACAAAAAAAAAATATTTTCGCAATGTTTTTTACTTATGAATCAATAAAAAAACGTGTTTGCAATGTTTTTTAACTCCATTAATTAAAAACGTTGTGAAACATTTTTTATTTAAGAAATTAACGAAAAAAAAATGGTTTCGCAATGTTTTTTTAAAAATATTGCAAACCGTTTTTTACATATGAATTAATGAAAAAAAATGTAGTTCGCAACGTTTTTTTTAACTCATTAATTAAAGACGTTGCGAAAACGTTGTGTTCAACATTTTTAACTATATTGATAAAAAACGTTGCGAAACGTTTTTTATTTATAGATTAATGAAAAAAAAATATTTTCGCAATGTTTTTTTTAAAAACATTACGAAACGTTTTTTATTTAAGAAATTAACGAAAAAAAAATGATTTTACAATGTTTTTTTTAAAAATGTTGCAAAACGTTTTTTACATATGAATTAATAAAAAAAACGTATTTTGCAACATTTTTTTAACTCATTAATTAAAGACATTGCGAAAACGTTGTGCTTAACATTTTTAATTATATTGATAAAAAACATTGCGAAACATTTTTTATTTATAGATTTAACGAAAAAAAACATTTTCGCAATGTTTTTTTTAAAAACGTTGCAAAGCGTTTTTACTTATGAATCGATAAAAAAAAATGTTGTTCGCAACGTTTTTTAACTCCATTTTAATTAAAAATGTTGCGAAATGTTTTTTATTTAAGAAATTAACAAAAAAAAATGGTTTCGTAATGTTTTTTTTAAAAACGTTGCAAAACGTTTTTTACATATGAATTAATAAAAAAAAATGTAGTTCGCAACGTCTTTTAACTCATTAATTAAGAAAGTAATGAAAAAACATTTTCGCTCTGGATTCCAGCCATACCGTATTGATTCAGTAATATGACTGGTATCAGTATTCTGATTTATTGAACCGAATCCATTCAGTAAATTTGATTTAGGCTTCGGAAATTTACCGAATAGGTTTCAGAATTTACCGAACTTAATTTTCAGTACCGAATGGGTTTTGGTAAATTGCCAATTTTATAATTTATCGAACTGAATGATGATTCATTTACCAAATTTTTGCAGATTGATCTTATTAATTTTAATCTATTTTTTACATTTTTTTTATCTCCAATTTTTTTCTCTCAGCTAATTATATAAAATTATAATTCTAATTATAATAATTTTATTTCTAATTATAATAATCTTAATTTTAATTCATTTTTATATATAATAATGACTTCTGGGTCTGGAGAGAATCAAGTTGAATATGACATTGAGGAAGAGGTTGAGACTGAGACCGAAGAAAATCAAGTTGAACATGAACATGATGCTGAAACTGAAGAAGAGCAGAGCGAAAAAAATAATGATCATGAAGTGGAAGATTTGCGTGTTGAGAAAACTAATATGAAGCATAATTATAAACGTAGTTGGGTTTGAAAATACTTTATATATGACAAAACTGAAAAGAAAGCAAAATGCAACCACTGCAAAACATTAATTATTTGTAATAAAGGAAGTATGTCAGGAATGGCCAGTCATATTAAAAGTAAACATAAGTTAATTAAAGAAAAAGAAAAAAAAGCAACTTACAATACGTGAAACTATTAATAATTCTGAAGCAATTGTAAGTATAATGTTCTTTTCTTTTTAAAATAAATATTTGATTTGTGGATTGTAATGATAAATAATTTTGTATATTGAATATATGAATATTTTTAATTTATAAATTTATAAACTCATGTATTTATTAATATTCATATTTAGATATATAATAAAGATTCTTTTAAAAAATTCCTTATTTGATGGATTGTAAAAGATGATCTTCCTTTTACGTGTGTTGAATCTGAAGATTTTTGTAACATGATTTATTTTTTACGCAAAGATGCATTCATTCCATCTGCAGATACTGTCAAAAATTATATTATGATATTTTATGAAGATAGTCATAAAAAAATTGCTTTAATTTTACAGGTATATTAATGTTTTTTAATAATAATATTTTTATTAATTGATTTTACCATTTATTATTTTAATTTTGTAGAATACATCTAGTAAAATTTCTTTTACAATAGACGCTTGGACTTCATCAAATAATTATTCCTTTTTAGGAATAACAGCCTATTGGGTTACTGAAAGTTGAAAATTAAAAAGCATCCTTTTAGATTTTATTAAGCTTGAAGAGCCACACTCAGGAGCTAATATTAAGGAAGCTTTTTTAAAAAGTTTGAAAAATTTTGAAATTGAATCAAAGGTTAGTTTTTTTATAAATAATACTATGATAATTTAAAAAAAAAAATTAATTTAAAAAAAATTTTATATAGATCCTTAGGGTAACAACAGATAATGCGAGTAATAATGTCACATTTCTCAAAGCTGTTGAAGATGATCTTTCTCAAAAATATATTTATTTTAACAGTGATGATTAGCATGTTAGATGCTTGGCTCATGTAATTAATTTAGCTGCACAACAAGCCCTTACTACACTTAAAGCTGTAGAAAATGATGAAACATCAGATGAAGAAGTTGGTAGTTTAATACATAAGGTAAATATTTTTTTTATGGTTATTACTGTTATTTAACTAATAAATTTATTAAAAATTATGTTACCTTTTAGCTTCGTACTCTTGTAAAAAAAATAAAAGCATCACCTCAACAAGAAAATAAATTCAAAGCTCAATATACAGTCAAACTCTGATATAACGATATGTCGGGACTCATATGAAATTCGGAAAAAATATCATTATATCAAAATTATACTGATATTTATATGCTCCCATATATGATGGGAAAACGAAATCCCATCGTTATATCGAATTTTTAATATATATCGGTATATTGGATATCGATATATTGAGGTTAGACTGTAAAGCTGCAAATGTTCCAAATCTTAATGTTATGCTAGATATTCGTACTAGGTGGAATTCCACATATGACATGCTTGTAAGTGCAAGAAAGCTCAAGGAAGTAAGTTTGTTGTTCTATTATTTATTTTAATAATTTATTAAAAATAATTATATTTTTTTTTAACCTCTTAATACATTAAGTAATAGTGATCCAACCCTTCGTCCATTTACTATCAATGAAGAAGAATGGATTCATTTATTAGAAATAGAAGAGTTATTAAAGGTTAAATTTTAATATTATGCATGTAATTATATATTTCTATAGTTTTGATTTTTTTTTTTTTTTTTTAGTGTTTTGCCAAAGCAACAAAGCAAATTTGTGAAGAAACATATCCAACAATATTATATGTAATTCCTATATATAATATTTTATTAAATAAATTAGAAGATTTTTGTGATACTCCAAATCGATTTGAAAATGGCAAAGTAAATTGAATTTTTATTTAATATTTTAATAATTTTACATTATATGTAATTTAAATTTATTTTTTAATAGGAAGGGGCAACCAATGCCATTAATAAGCTTAATTCGTGATACGTGAGTCAACTGCAAAAAAATGTCGATCATTATTATAGATCAGCGGTGATAATAATCACTATTAATTTTACAATGTTGGAAAATCTCACACTTCTTAGATAATATAACCTCAAACTATTAGTCAAATACGCGTTAAATAATGGGTAAACGAAAAGAATATCAAGTTAATTTAGTTTCTCTTGGTCGTATAGACGAAAACTTTCATTATAGACCATTTTCTCGAGATTGGTGGGAAACGCGATCTATAAAAAATGCAACTGAAACTCCAAATTTTTATCCTATTCGTATAAATATGAAAACCTTAGTCATTCTTCAAAATGTACAATTTTTTATTATTGTTATTCAAGGCCATACTGGTTCTTTGCAACAGCCAGGATATATTTGTGAAGCAGGAGATTTAAAAAGTGCTGTTTTTAATAATCCTTCAGCCGCGATAACTACACTTTATCAACAAGTGTTTAAAAGCAATACTAGGTTTTCTGGTTCTCTTATTATGGGTCATGATAAAATGGAAATTGGAGAACAACTTTTGAAGAATATTAATTTTCGTCCATTTTGTTGTTTTCTTGGAAAATTCTGGTTGTTTGTATATGGAATTGGTATATCTTCAGACGAGCAATTATATTATGCGGGTCCAGGGTTTAAATCATCATTTTATTATTCAATTGGAGCAAACAAAGATCGAACTTTATTTGTACAAGAAATAAATAAAAAAAATTCAATTATAAAAATGTATCAAAATTTTGAATTGCGATATACATATATTGGTAATAGTCCTAATGATGTGTGGCAAAAAGTTGGTGTATTACGAGAACATAGAGGTGTTGATTTATTTGGAATTAGTCATCCTCAAATTCAAACATTTATTCAAACACAACTTATACCAAGATGCCCACCTGAAGAATGGCATATTATTGATAAAATGCAAGCCTTGTGGAATTATCATTTGCGAAGATTTACATTATCTTCTATTAATTAGAATGAATTTTTTATTGAATGGTATAATGAAACGAAAACTGTAGTTGAAATTACCACCACTTTAAAAAAACTCTATCCACTAAACTATATAATTAAAGAAAGAGAAATGCGTGCATGGCGTGCGATGTTAAGCCATGCTGAATGTACCAATATTACACCTTATACAAAAGATATTTCACCAGTAAGTTTTTTTGAGAAAATATATTTATAAATGTTATAATAAATTCTTACTTTTATTTTTTTTAGTATGAATTTTGGACGCGATCTGGTGATCCATCATGTGATCGTGAAATTTTGCATTTTTTGTATACGTCCGGATTTTTACATCCATTTCCTGGACAGTATCGCAATGATGGGATATTTTCTGGAAGTGTTTTAGTCAAGCGTTAGAATCTAATAAAAAGGGTTATGATGGGAAAAGAAGGATTCTTTCCATTATAGCTGAGAAATTTTCTTATAATATTTTGATGGAAAAATTAAAAGTAAGTATAACCAAATATTCGTAAAAAATTTTTTTGAATTATATTTACCCTTATAATTTGTATAGGTTGCACAAGGCACTATTTTTGAGGTGAAAAAATATGCCAGAATTAATGGTCCTGGTTGTGTAGTATTGGAAAAACCTGTCAGAAAAGTCAAAAGAATTACTTCTGAACAAAAACAACAATTTGATTCATTTTTTCAAGATAAAGCTCATGTTATTATGAGCTCCTATAAAACTGATGCTAAAACAGGACAACCGGTAGTTTATTTAAAAAATACAAACAATATATTATGGGAAAAATTTAAGGAATCTTTTCCAAATGGAATTAAACGCACAACATTTTACACTCAATTGATGGGTCACCAATATATTTACCGAGAAGATCTTGGAGGATTATGTTCTACATGTAGTATGTATGGATATGAAACTTTTGAAGATATTATAAATCTAATAAAAGAAAAAATAAATAATACCAATCTACAGGTAAAAACAAAGTTTACTAAAAAATTTTGATATATACATACATTCTAATCTTGAACAATGAATTTATAGAATATTTTTTCCGAACATTGCTATTTTTTAAAACGCTATTTAAAGAAAGAATATGAAGAACATTTAGTTGTAACTGATCATGGAATAACAACTCATGACCCATGCATAAATCATTGTTTATTATATGCATTTGGTGAGTGTAATGAACATCATACCCATGTTTGCAACGAATGTCAAAAAATTTTCAAGTTTTTTCAGGATTTGAAAGATAATTTGGATTTATCTTACCATGAAGAAATCCAAGAGTACCAAAATCGTATACTTTATTATCTTGCACATCAAGCTCGAAAAACTTATTTGAATGCACAATTTAATGCAACCCTTCTAGATTTAAATGAAGATAGTGCACTATTAGTAGTTGATTATAAGATGAAAATATTGCCTAAAACATCACGTGAAACAAAACAAGAATTTTTTGGAAAAAAGGGCTGGACGTTACATACAGTTCTGTTATATACCAAATCTAAAGAAAGCTTTGAAATTAATATACAAGCTATAGACCATTGGTCCACGGATGCTCGCCAAGATGCATGGTTTTCTGCATGTTCCCTGCATTCTGTGATAGAAAATTTAGATGTCAAACCAAAGTGGATTAGTATAATCTCTGATAATGGTCCACATTATCACAACTCAGAACTTATGATTATTATGAGCAAATGGCATGAATGGTATGGAATTCAAGTAAAAAAATGGATATTTTTGGAGGCTGGTGAGGCTAAAACCACTGTAGATTCGCATCATGCTCAGGTTGGTAATAAAAACTTTTTTTTTTTAAAAAAAAAGAATCAAACTGACTTGTAATAACTGATAAACCATTAGATATCCCTTTCAATAAAACGATTTGTTCGAATTGGTGGTGAAATCCAAGAAGGTAATGACATCACAGCAGCTATTAAGAATATTGCTGGTACTTCAGTTGCCCATATAGAGCCAAATCGAACTAAAGGTAAACACTATATTTATTTAGAGTGTTTATTACTATTCATACTAATTAATAATAACAACTCATTGATAGAAAGTAAAGGAAAGTCTATGACTATACCAGGGATATCCAATTGGTTTGAATGGACCTGGCCAATTGAAGGTGAAGATGCGGGATATATAAAAGCACGAGCTATGCCAAATGTTGGAAATTGGACATCATTTTCTCCTGTCCAGATTCAAAAATTCGCAAAAGGTGAAATTAATCAACCATTACCACAAGTCTCTGAGTCAACAGAACCAAAATCCCCATGGAAAATTCCAATTCCACACGCATCAGGTAAAGTGATAATTCTGGATAGTAGTTCAATAACTGCAATGAAATTGTATAACAAAAAATTTTTTTTATCAACAAATTACTAAATATTGTTTAGTATATTAGTTTTTTTATTTCCAATAAAAGTTCAGACTCTTTCACTTACCATGCTTATTTTACGTTCTTTTATGTCAAAACTCCTATATCCCTAATGATCAATATACTAGGACTTTGTCCAAAAAGATTGCCACTACAAGAATTAACAAATGAATTGCAAAATCGAAAAATTGATTATGAAAATCAAAATAAGAGACGAAAATTAGTAGAAATTTTGGACAAAGAATTGACGAATAAAACCTTAGAAAATAAAGGTAATTATATATACTGTCTGCAGTACTTTACCTGTTATGAAATATTTCTAACTTCATTTTATTTAGGATTATGTTTGAGAAATCGTAGTATGTCGCATAAAGAATATACTACAAGGTAAATTTGATAAATTCTCTTCAAAGAGATAACAAAGATTGAATATTTTATACATTGTAGACCACCTTTAGATATGACTGAATTTCCATTATCAAGTGGCTGGGCAACAAAAGAAGCTCAAAAATATGGAAAAAAGGGTAGTGGAAAACGTATAAAAAAAAGAATTTCAGCTATTTTAGAAGAATGTTTTTTGGCTGGAAATGTTGACAAGAGTTACCGAATGACTGCCCAAGATATGTGGAATTTATTGACTTTAAGAGCGCAAGAAGGAGAAATTGAGAGTTCAGACATACCGAAAGTAACAACTATACAGGGTTGGATAACTCGTTATGCAGCACAGTTGCGTGAAAAAAGTGCTCAAGTGGTACTTGAAGAGGTTTAAAAACAACACATATTTGTACTTTATATATCTGTAGTGTAGGTATTTTAGGTGAGAATCTGGCGAAGCGTCAAATAAAAGTAAAAAATTTTTTAATAAAATTTTTTTAAAAAATATATTATTAAAAACGTTAGGATAAACGTCATGTGTTACAAATATTTGTTGAATTTAAAGTTAATTTTAAGTGCGGTTATTCTGGGATGAAAAGTGGCGTTCACTGAAAATTAATTAGTGATCGACAAAAATTTGCACCAAAATTAAATATAAATTTTTTGCAGTTAACTCACGTATTACGAATTAAAACTTATTATAATAAAACTGATTCAATTTTATATGCAGTATCTTTGAGTAAGTTATTATTAAGTTGATTTAATTTTAATAATTTTAATAAATTTTTTTTTATATTTTGTTATAGTTTTAGACCCACGTCTTAAAATAGAATATATGAAAGATAATGTATGGGAAAGAAAATGGATCGATAAAACAAAAAAAAATGTGAGTTTTATTTGTTTTATTTAGATTATATTATAATTTTTCATTTAATACATATTGTATACCAATTTAATAGGTATTTGAACTCTATAAGACATTATATGTGCCTCAAGAAACTCAAAATACTAATATAGAATATAATTCTTCGGATGAGGATCTTGTTTCACATATTTCCAAATGGCACCATATTGAATCAGTAAGTGAATTTGATCGTTATCTCAAGGCTGATCGAGCACAAGCTTTGTGTGATATTTTAAATTGGTGAAAAGTAAGTTTATTATTTTAAAGAGTATTTATTTAATTAAATATTTGTAACAATTTTTTAATCATAGCGACATGAAGAAGAATACCCAAATTTATCAAATATGGCTAGAGACTACCTTGGGATTCCAGGTTATTAATTTGTTTTTATTTCACTATTCAATAATATTTATTAATGTAAAAAATATTAATATTTTATTTGGTAGCGATAAGTGCCCCCTCTGAACGTATTTTTTCAAGCGCTGCTAATGTAATAACATATAATAGAGCAAGTCTTGCTCCCAAAACTGTACGTGCAGTTATGTGTCTAAAACATTGGTTTCGTTTAGGTGTTTTAGATTAAATTTTAACATAGAATATATATGTGACACAGTAAATTTTTTTTTTTGAAATTTTTAATTGGGTTTATTAGTTTTTTATTTTTTCCATCAATTTTGACCCAATTTTATTATATGAATTTCGTTATTTGTAGTTTTGACATAAAAATTGTAAATAAATATTTAGTATGTTTCTTAAAAAAAAAAGAATCAAAAAAATTGTAATACATAATTTGCGTAATGCATTTACGTATATTCCTTTTATTGATATATTATTAATTATTATAAACTGAACTAAATGGTTTTTCTTAATCAATCTAATGAAAAAAAAAAACGTTTTTATTGCTTTAATAAAAAAATGTTTTTATTGCTTTAATAAAAAAATGTTTTTATTGCTTTAATAAAAAAACGTTTTTATTGTTTTAATAAAAAAACGTTACGAAACATTTTTTTTACAGTAGCAATACCACACATTCAAATTGCAAATGAACAAAGTGAAAAAAGATTGTGATTGGAAAATTAATAAGAAAATGAATTATTTGAAATTATCACACTCGTTATTGTAATACATGCCGCTAAGCCACATTAATTTTTTCACAATTGTAATATAAAAGTTATAAAAAAAAACGTTGCAAAACGTTTTTTTATGATATTTGCGAAATTAATAAAAAACATTTTTTTACAACATTGCGAAACGATTTTACATTTCGCAACTTTTTTTTGCGTAATCAATGATAACATTTTTTTATAGCATTTCGCAACATCTTTTTGCGAAATTAATAAAAAAAAATTGCAAAACATTTTTTTACAACATTTCGCACCGTTTTTATCATTCTAATAAAAAAATATATTGTGAAACGTCATTTTTTTGTCAATTAAACGGCTTCGCATCTTTTTTTAATACATAACTTATCGGTAATTCAGTTCAGTTTTTGATAATTACCAATACTGATCAATTCAGTTCGGTATCAGTTTTTGCAAAAACCATACCAAACTAAACCGATCGGAGCTCTACTCTAATATCATAGTTCTTAATAAATTACCAAACAACCATGCATACAACATAGTAAGAAAGGCACATGACTACTACTTTAAATTTCATCTGTTAACAGAAAATGAAAATAGAACATACCATTAATAGGCTTAAATGTAAGAAACTTTATATATCAATAAGTATTGAATATACAAAAGAAAGATAAAGAAATAATCATAAAAAAAGTAGCAATCCTTTCAATATATAGTGCACTATAATTACTTAACCATGACACATTAAACATAATCATATGGTAGCAAATATGTGGTATCAATAAAAAACTGGCAAAAGAAAGAACTTCAAAATGGTTCATTATATTATTAAGACTTATATAATATTCATCTTAATTAAAAAATCTTTATAAGGTAAATATGAAGCTTTTGATCTTAGAAAGTATATAAAAATAAAAAGAGAAACTTTTGCAAATATGCAAGCTTTTAAAATAGCTAAAAAAATTCCATCTACTGATAAGGCAGGCTGAGTTAATTGTATGTATAACATTCTTCCTCTTCCCTCTTTTATCCTAAATTTGGTTAGTTTAACAACAGTTATATTTTATAAATATACTGTATATAAAAGAATTAAATCATGCATTATATCATACCAAATTTAGTTAGGTTGATGATAATTCATTTATATATATAAAGCAATAAATTCTGAAGTTTTGTTATTATCCCCCTGTCCTTTTATTTTCTATCTAATTATAGTTTTTTTGGAATGAAGTTTGACAAATGTCTTAATATAATGAAATTCAATTTTTTTTATATTAAAATTCACTATGTATCTATATAGGATATTGCCATTTTTATTTTAAAAGCATAAAATTTAATAAACAAATTTTGCGAAAAAAAATTTTTTTAACCTTTTTTTTTATTTTGTCTTCAATATTTTATTTGATAAAAAAACAATGAATTTTCATTTAATTGTAAGTATAGAAAAAGGCGTTAAAACTCTAGTAGGACCAAGAATACCAAACATCAATAATTGTATTATGTTTAAAGATTTATATAATAAAGTTATACTTAATGCATATGAACGAAGTTAGGTTGAAATATATGGTCAGACAGAAGCTAAATCTAAATAGATCCCAATTGAAGAATGTTTTGAAGATGATTTGGAAGTTATAAGAAGCCTTAAATTTACTGAAATTAAATTCAAAATTTTTTCACCTTCACTTGTTCTACAATGTATATTACGAAACAATCCATTAGATATTATTAAAGCTCTGCATGAGCTGAGCCAAGCCAAGCCATGATTAAATTGGCTTGGTGGCTCACAAGAGTAGGGCACAAATGGGAGTCCTGGGATCAGATTTCTGTATAGGTATAATTAGTGTAAGCCTCTTCCGGCTTATTTCCCGATATACAAAATTTATGTAATCTTTTTTTAACTCAAATTTTTTTTTAAGACCAGGAAACATATCGAAATAAGATATTGAATTTAAGTTTTAAATCAGGCTGGGACTCAAATCCTGTTAACATATCTTCTTATCCAAATTTTTAGTTTTCAAGTTAAAGGAGATCACCATCTTTGTTAACGCATTGGCTGATTTTTAATCTCAAATAATATAACAAAAAAAGTATGCTATATTGCTTGACTTTAAAAAAGGCCAAGAGCACCAAGGACCAGAGTGTCCGAGTGTGCTCGCAGGCCGCAAATGCAAGCTCATTTTGCATATCAGATTTTATGTTATCCTAGAATTAATTCTAAAACTGATTTATAGTTGTAAACAAAGATCAAATTTTGGTACCACGACCAAAGGGAGGATACCAAAATCTTGAATGATAGAAAGTAAATCAAAAGGGCCATTAAACCTATTCTAGTAAACCAATAATTTCTTGATATACAGGAAATCATTCTAGAGCCAATTCTTTACCAAAATACTGGGGACAAAAAGTTATACAAAAAAAAAAGTCTCACCTCTGGGGTACCAAAATTTCTGGGTATACAAAGATTAAGGATACCAAAATTCTGGCGCAAGGTACCAAAATTTTAATAGCTTAGCTGACTTTCTGAAAAACCCTAGAGCGCAACCTCTGATAGTGTTTAGAGACATAAAATCCTTTTATATGAGCTGGACATCGACCAGAATATAATCTAGTAAATCTTCCACATTCACTACAAGGAACATGTTGTTTATTAGCTAATTTTTGAACATATTTCCAATGAATTAAGCACCCATATTCACGCATGCAAGATCTTCCACAAATTTCACCAGAGTAACGAATAAATGGACAAGTATATTCACCATACATAATGTAAATATTTTTTTTCTTATACTAAATAATAAATAATAATTTAAAATAAAAAGTTTATATAAGTAACATAAACCAAATACTTTTACACAATGAGTACACAAATTCAATTAACTGATACCAAGCCTACATATCAAGAAATTGAACAGGCATTAATAAATGTAGTCAAGGCAGGCATCTACTATAGAAGGCCAAAAGATGGTAAATTCATGCAATCATATAAAGAGCGAATCAAAAAATTACGCTAGGCAGAGGATCCCCAAGAATACGTTCTCAAACTAGCCATGACCATATTTCCTAATGAAGCAAAATATAATAAAGTTGAAAATGACTACAAAGAATTCTATGGGCGGGATCCAAAGATTCTTATTGCAATCACAGAACTATATAAATTATACTATAAATTAACCAATGATTATTTTATTACCGATAAACAAGTTGATGAAGAAACAGAAGACTTCTTATCATCACTTTAGAGATTTAATTCGTGAGCACCCACTGGGGAGGCAATTCAGTATTAAAGGGAATAACCATTAACTCTTCTTGAACAAAAGATCTTTCAGGACGTTTGAGAATATAATCATCATTATCAATTAGCCCAAAGAGGATTTCTTCCAGCCAGTATAAGACTGGCTTATTTTTTTGTACCATAAATTGACAGATATGATAAATATGTGGAGACCAATTCAAATCACCAGCATGACGTCTTCCACCCTTCAAATCACCAGGATAAAGTAAATAACGAACAAGAACATTACTAGAAAGCTTCTCTTCATCAAAACCTATTAGTCCATCACGAGAATAAGAAGGATTAGCAAAGACCTCTTCTTTTTTAATAGCCTTAACTGGAGAAATACCAATCTGACGTGTGATAGAATTATTAATGTCCTCAACAACTAAAGGCAAATTTTTCACCTAAGCTCTAGTATGATCATTTAAATGCAAAGACAAGAAATCAGAAGCATCCTGAGAAGGAAATAGTTTTTCAACTAAGGTACGATTATATCTTTCAATAATACCCATAGTACGCTTGGATTTAGCCTTCTGAATTTTTACATTATGTTCCATCATAAGTACCTCACATTGTCCCTTAAATTCAGAACCCCTATCAGTGATTAATAATTTCGGCCATACAAGAGGACACTCAGGGTCATCATATTTCTCTTTAAGAGCTCTAGCAATAGTCTTTGAAGTTAAAATTCCCTGCCTATCCTTGACACTATATGCACCAATAGGGATGGATACTTTATATCTCGAAGCCACGTCCACAATATTGAGGCAAAAAAGATATGTAATTCGTCCTACTTTATCATAAGGCATGTAAAGAATATCTGCCTGGTGGACTTCATTGGGAGTAGTAATAGAGGTAAAACTTGTACAAGGAATATATTTAGGACGAGGCTTATGTATTTAGTGTATAGCTTGTCTCTCAAGCCAGTCCTCCACTTCGTCTAAACTAAAATCATACCCAGCTTTCAGAGAAGCTTCATGTAATTTTTTAGCATTTTGATAATAACCAATAGGCTGATAATAAATCTTTTTCAAAGCAATAGAAATATCAAGATTTTGAGCCTCACCAGAATCTATAGAAATAATAGGTAATAATGGGAGTTGAGCAGACATATCTTGAACAACTAAACAGCAACTTTGATCTAGGGATAAAGTTAGTACAAAAGAAAATCCGCAAACTTGAAGAGGAAATTAAAGCCTGTGAGCGATATATTTCTCATCTTGAAAAGAATCTACAATCTTATGATGAAGAAGTTAATCAGTTAAAGGATAAATGTAAGGTTATTCTAGGTGAACTTAAAAAATGTCAGGATCACCTGGAGCTAAAAGAGGAGGCATTAGTTATTCAAGATAATCGAATTATCCAGCTAGAAGACACAATAGATAAACTTAAATCTCGTATACAGTGGTACCTCCCTATAGTCACGCAGTTGGGCACATAGTGACTTTTAAAGCATAATGTGCTTATAAAGAGGTGCTATTATGATTGTGACTATAGAGAAGGATTCTTCTAATAATTTTTACCATTCAAAAAGCTCAAATATGTGCTTATATATATGATGTGCTTATATAGGGGGTGACTATATGGAGGTATGACTGTACAAGAATCATCTAAATCTAGTAATAAACATTCTGAAGAAAAAGAACGATCAGAGGAAGAAAATATGGCCATACCTGATATTTTAATAAATATCGCTACAGTACTAGATCGGGTGGAAGCATATATTGATGGGGATACATCATTTAACCCTAAAAATACATTAAATGGAATACGAATCTCATTAACAACTGCTCGTGGACTTATGCAAAGACATGCTCAAGACGCTATTAACTTACTAGGTCAGCTTAATACTGCTCATGGTCTGCTTAATACTACCTATGGTCAGATAAATAACCTTATGAATGATATGGCAAATGTTAGAAATCAATATCTTCGAAGAGCTCAGCTACTGATTTTGGCATATAATAATGAGGTAAATAAGCGTCGATGTTGGTGGCAAATAGCTCAAGATAGGCAAACTAATAGTCAAATAATAGCCTTAAGAAAACAAAACCGAATAAATGTATTAATAATAGAAAAAACCATTCTTCAGCTAATGAATCAGAGACGCAAAGCTGAGGCCAACTTAGCAGAATTCAATCAGGCATTTGTATTTAATAGATACCAAAAATGAAAGGGTAGGGAATTAAATTCACGACAAATTATTTTGAATTTACAAAACAATCCTTCAGGAAACATGGCTACAATACAAGATGTCATGCATACATTATCACCATTATTTGCACAATTACCCAATTATGATTGGCAGGAACCACCAGATGTATATTATCAAAAGCTTAGAAATATAAATGAGATGGCACGTCCCTTAGCCGTTGCTGCCTTTAATGCTGCTGCAAGATGTCAAGTTATGATAAATAAGATGACAGGTAGATTTGCACCTGTTCCTGCCAATGATCCTTATGCAGCAGGTAATCCAGCTATTAATACTAAACCTCTTTTTCTAAATTGGTTGCGTGAAAAATATAGAGAAGTTATGGTAGGAACTAACCGAAGTACTATATTTGCTCTTGTTAATGAAAAGTTTTTAGAGACAGATACTCCAGATAGTTATGAAAAACGAATCAAACCACTAGTACAAGCAATGCCAGATGCTGATGCCTTACCTTATCTATTTAATCAATTGCCTTCTGATTTAGACATGAGAGTTAGAATTGCTAATCCTGCTACAGTCATTGCATTTTTTACAGACTTGCGTAATATATGGCATGAAAGTGCAGGCAAAAGAATACAAGCTCATACAATAGCTCCAGTTAATTATATAGCTCAACCACAAAAAGATGATTTTAAAATTTGTCTAGCAAGAGATTTGGCATATACAGGAATAGGAACAGATGATGCAACATTAGAAAATTTTATTTATGAAGAACTTAAAAAGAGATTAGGAGGGCAAACAGCTCATATTAAAAAGAGTCCCTTTACACCCAGAAGTGCATATGCCACGAAGAAAGTTGTTAGAAAGGTAATGCCAAAAGCATCTGCAAAGCAAACCCGACATTGTTCAGCATGTGGAAAGGCTAGTCATATAAAAATTAATTGTCCTAGACTTAAGCGGACTAAGAAAGTTAATTATATATATCAAAATGAGGAAGAAGATTCTGAAGACTCTGAAGAAGAATACATAGAAGAATATATAGAGGATTCTGAAGAAGAGAAAATAGAAGAAGATGACGAATATATTGATGCTGACGAATCCTGAAACTGCTATGCTGTAAAAAAAAAGTGGTACGAAGTGGAGTACCAATAAAAAAGAGTATCAAGAAGTCCCCTACTTCCAAATCTCATACTAGCAATATAGACACAGCTGCAAATTATATGTTTCAAATAGCCTTAAAATCTTCAATAACATCATTAGTCCCTCATTGTCCTAGAGAGATTCTTATAGAAATTTCAAAATTTATTAATATGATATTTTCCAAAATAAAAGACCATTGCTTGAATACTAGTATGCCAAATGATACGGTTAAAAGAAGGGAATCAGCATGGAGAATTGTTGCAAGTAAATTCGAAGACATCTTATTTCCACTATTGCAGGCAGTAAATAGTGAGCAGAAGCCTCTTTTACAAGTTCCCGATAATGAATCTAAAATTAAGGAAATTAATACTGCTTCTTCTAGCTATGTTATACCAGAAAGCATTCGGTTAGATCATGCTATTAAGGCTTATGCATCGGCTCAAAAAAAAAATAGTCACATATATTGGCCAAAGCCTTTAGAGATAAATTTTTTACAAATAAAGGATGCTGATGATGTTGCGACCATCTCCTGTAAGGTGGGGAGCGTGACTATACCATATGCAATGATTGATAGTGAATCAGACTCGTCAATAGTCTCAGAAAATGTTGCAAAACATTTGGGTCTAAAAATAAATAAGAAAAAGATTCATAGATTTAATGGAGTTGCAAGTAAGTCCCATTCTCTTGGTACAGTTAATAGTATTCCTGTAACTATTGAGGATGGAGAAAATAGAGACACCATTTCAGATGAATTCTCTGTCGTTCCTACAGAATATGATGATAATGGAAAAGAACTATCCCTATTTATTCTTGGAACTCAATGGCAGTATCGTGCAGGATGGGAACCCTTAGTAAAGAGGGAATTCAAGACAACTCAAAATGGGAAGACTATTACCATCTCCCTATCTGTTCACAAATCTCAGCGTAATGTTTTTACTGTAGGAAAAAAGCCAGAACCTGTAAAAAAAAACTAGCAGACCGTACATGCATGCATTGTGGTAAAGAATTCTGTTTTCCCTGTAGGTTAAACAGCATTATAAAACAGTTAAGTATTCAGACAGTGTTTCATCACAGATCGGACAGTGTTCTGACAGTATTTCAGACAGTGTTTCATCACGGATTGAACAATGTTCAGACAGCAATCAGGAAAAAAATACAGTGCCTATTCGGCTATTTTTGGTATAATATAGCCTTTTGAAGTTCTTGAATGAAATTCCATTTGCCAAGAAAAATTTTTTTTTAATATATTATACAAAAATAAATACAAATGTTTGGGACTTTGCCTGTGATACATAACGTCTAGGCCTATTGCACTACACGATACAAAATTATTCTTGCAACGGATGAACAACGATATGATAATGCTCTAATCGATGTTGTGTATTAAAAAAAGAGGAAACCAAGTCTTGCGGTTGCATACGCATCTCATCAGGAGTTCGAAAAAGTTTTAAGCGAACACTATTAAATGGTGCTCGCAATGTGTTTTGAATTGCGACTTCAAGTACGCTAACTGTTTGATTCTTGTTAACTGTAACGATTGGGGTAACTTCACCGAGTTGAAGACCATGAAGTGGACCAATAGGAACAATAATACAGTTAAGAGTGATTTCGTTTGTACTTTCCTAAATACAATGTTTATAGTGAGGAAAAGCTTTGCTCGCATGAAAGCACATCTTTTAACATATACATACCATAATTTTATGCAGGAAGGTTGACTCAACTTCTACCTGTATTTTCGCACTTTATATTTGTTTCTGAGCTCGTGAAATAATAAAAAGCCAGCAGGTATATGATTAACATTGTCGTCTGATGCCAAAAGTTCTATAAAAGCACATGGAAACGAAATCATCATACCTTTTCACATGGAGATCTACTTTGCAAGACATATAGTTGGCTTATGCCTAACGATCTCGAAATTGTGACTCTCTCAGCCCTCCATAACATATGATTTTAACGTTATTATTTACTTATATGGTAGGCCCTGTGTTGCAACTAGACCTTCTTTCACATTTTTTTCTCATGTTTGTTTGGGGAAAATATTTATTTTGTTGCACAATTTGGCCGAAAGCGCAGTACATAGCTCAGCAATTCTTTCGAGATGATGATCATTTCTCCGGACTAGCATTAATTGAACTGCTTGGGAAACTGGAATCAGAAATATCAAACATTTTATTCACATCGCTTTTAAACAATTTTACAAGGTTTTCTAGTCTCTCCAAATTTTTCTCAAATACTTTGGTTAGCTCCTCCAGATCGCTAGGTAAATTATTGGATAAATCTTTTTTACTTGGTCCCTCTGGGATCCTTTTGACTTGGCGATCGCTTTCCATTCTTACTTTCAGTACTACAAAAGTTAGTCTAATTAATAGGAAGAAAAAAATAATATAATAATGTATGTGATCTGACTACACATCACTATCTAGCTTATGTCTGAAGGCTAGATATGTGAGACACACATTCGTTTAGATATTTCTCCGAGAGCTTGGCCCTCATAGCTCTTTTTTCTGCCTGTTCATGAGGAATATCAGCTTTTACCATATTCTTATAAAACATAATGCGCCAATGGAAATATGGTAAAGTAGTTATTCCATCTGATAGGATCCAGCGCTTAGTATCTATGGGACAGAGTGTCTTTTTCTCAGACTCGACCAAAGATATAACATGATCTTTTGATCGGAATCCTATATTCTTAGCATAGAATACCTTTTTCTGGAATAGACAATCCTGATATACTCGAGTTAATGGGAATTTACTTTCGGGATATGTGTTCTCTGCCATTTCTTCCATACCCTTCTTACTAACCCCCTTATGCTTAGACCTTGTAGATTTATCAGCCAAGACGTAGTAGTATGATTTTGCCCGAATGTAAAATGACTCAATAATCACATTTCCTGGAGTCTCATCTTTGAAAAGCCCAATAGTCTTAGTGTCATTGAGATCGAAGAGATCTGGATGCTCAGCCATATCTTTATAGATATCTTCAGTCTCGACTTGGAATATAAAGGAATCTGTGTCTATATAGCCAAGCTGGGCATTATCGCCATATCTTTCCTTTACATATCCATACCAGAAGCGGTACATGTGGAGCTTGCTAAGATCCAAAACAGATGCCCCAACAATGATGGGTTTATTGAGAGTCACACTAGCCTTTCCCATATGCGCACCTACTAGCGTATTTCCAATTGGACGTCTATACTTAAATCTTGGGCTACTGACTTTCTTCTGAAATACCTTTTCATCCTGCTCATCATTCAACTTCATAAGCTTGACATCCTGGTATTTGCGGACATTCTCCATAGTCTTGCCATATACTGAGTTATTCATGAGCTTGAAGAAGTCTTTTTCAAAGGCATTCTTAGCTCCTTGACGTTTCTCAGTATTAAATGCAATATATGGGGCTAACCAGTTAGTCTGGTCAAAAGAAAGGATCTCTGAAACTTCATCTATAATTATGCCTAATTTCACATAGTATTGGAGCTCTAGGTAATGGATGACATAATCCTTTCTCAGGCCAAGGTGGGGATTAACTTTTCTGTCTTAGAGAAGCGTTTTCCATCCAAGTTATTTACAAGCTTCTCATTATATGGGCTAAGCCAATCCTTTCCTACTGCAACATTCTCTACGGCTGGAGGTAAGTCTCTTAAATAATCATGGGTCTTAAGAAGGAAATAAGACTTAATGTTTAGAAAATATCCACGTCGAGCATTTGGCTTAGCTTTAAGAATTTTTTCGAGATATTTCTTTTGCATAACAGAGTTTTTTAGAAGGTATTTCCGGCTAGCTTCCCATTGATAATTTCCAATAGGTAAGAACTGGCTTATAGCCCAGCCATAAAGATTGTTTGCGTCTACATATGATATCCATGATGTGGGTTTGGATGGGTTGAATGCCTGACCCATCTTGGGATTATTGGCTTTGAAATATCGCTTACAAGCCTTAGAGATGCCACCTCTCTTGGCCTTTTCGATGAAGTCATGCATAGTCATATCTGTAAATAGCTCGATCTTAACCCCAGTTTTCTTGAGCATAGCATCCCAGGATAAGGATGGGGCAGAGACATAGTGGCTGGAATCGAGCTCATAATATTTTATGCATGTCTTTCGGAATTGGGTCCAGACATCTGCAAGAGAGAGTACATCAATTTTAAAATAAAGATCATGGTACTCACCTAGATTTTTACAGCCATATGTTTTCCATACTTTTTGTGCATAGTGGTAGTCTTCCTGTGAGATCTTCCCTTTTAGAGTTGTAGTAAATTCATGAATTGGTGGGAGTTCAGTTTCCAAGAATCTATCTTGAGAATTGATATAGTCATAACAATATAATCCCTTATGAGTTGCTAGGGAAATTTGGCCAGGAGTAAAGTCTTTAAAGTGCTGGCTAGTAATTGGGTGGTCGTCGCCCAAGTTTTTTGTGAGATTCGCCAAGCTATTGTTCATGAACTGCTGGCTATCGATATATTTGAGCTGACCTACCTTCATGGACTTATATCTCTCAAATGTCTCAGCTATTACCTTAATCTGATGCGCATTGACTGAACGTCCAACAGATTCACAGACTAAGTGAGAGTCATAGCCCCTAAAGTTATGAAAGACTACTGGGATTGGGGTCTTCCATGGCTCGATTTGAAGTTTAAGATTGCAATCTCTATGTGCAGACCCTCGAAACTTACCTGTGATGTGACAGTGGTTCCAGACCTTATCCATAGTGAACTTACCTTTACAGATCCAACAGGTATCAGCCTCAGCGAATTTCTTTTTATCTTCTTCTGTAACAATGCGTTTATGCTTAATGGCTAGAACATTATTTATTTCTATTAACTCCTGATCTATTCTTCAAACGAATTCTTGGGTAGCATTTTCACCTCGGTATAGGTAAGGTCCCCATACATCTCCAGTATCGATCCAGTGGACTAAATAGCAGAAACTATTAGCATATTGCTCTGATATTATGCAGGTTTTTCCTCCATTTATTAGGCCAGGTCTTTTGTTTCCAGCTTCAAAATCGGCTATAATAACACATGGAGCATTGATCATCCGGCTATAGTTCTTGAACTGCTCGAAATCATTGACCCCTTTTACTGGTAGATTAACTCTCTGGGTTGCCTCTCCTAACCCGAAACAATGTTCTTGATGATGGACTAGGGTATTTTCTGATGAAAAGCTTTGGAGACATCTGTTGCAAAGATGCTTTTCACCATGATGTATCTTTGAAAACAAGCCCATTAGGATTCTTAATCCAGAGAAAGTGATTCTTTTGTCCATACTTTTCTTCTTCAGACTTTGTAATATTGGTAAGAGCCATGAGGTGGATAACATGGATTCTTTTTTCTTGACATTAATTTTCTATTTTGCATGAATTTGGAATATAGATGTTCTTACTGGCTATTACTGGTTTAGGGATAGCTGTTTCTTCTTTCCATTCCCAGACATTGATGGAGATATCTGGGTTCATTTCCTCTATCTTATTAAATATGCGTGGACAGATTGGAGTGGGCATGGGGATACTATCCAACTTTACCCGCTCTAGATATAGTTTAAGATTCTTTGCCCTAAATATACACCAGTCTATGTGGTCTGTATGTCCATCCTGATGTGCAAAATAGCATCCTAATGCACCTTGGAGACATTTTTCAGATAATACATTTGTTTTTGGATCATTATTATCTGGATTAATGGTACACTTGGTATTGGCTAGCTTCTTGGGTGTGGGCTCATAAGACCCTCCAGTAGCTCGACTGTAAATATATACCTCAATAGAAACTATATCAATTCTTACTAAAATCCAGTTAGATCCATTTTCTAAATATTCTTCTATTTTCTTATCTATTTCCCCACCAGAACTAGTTAAATGTTCATCTATGTAATTCTCAGAAAGAAGAGCTCGCATTTCTCCTCTATGCCATTTTTCACTAATTATGATAAATGGTAAATCTTTTTCTTATTTATAATATATACATTTTACAGCTATTGCTGACTTGATTTGTTCTTTCCTTCTAAACTCTGTTTGAAACACTCTTGTCATTTCTTGTCTAGCTGAAGCTATTAATTTAGGCATGTATGGAATTTCATTATAGTTCTTTCCTCCTTTTACCATATTATTGAAAGCATATGCAGGGTTTGACCTTCTAGGTACTTTAGCTTCCCATTTCCTCATTAAAGACCAGTTTTGATGTGATCTTTCTAGATCTCTTCCAACTGGACCTTCTTTAAAATGTATATCTCCTTCTGGTGCGTGATCTTCTATACTAACTATTTTCTTCATACCTTCAAAGTATTCTGCATGTTCTTCTTTGAAAGCCTTATCATCAGCTTGTAATAGATCATGATGTAGACGCTGACATTCTTTTAAATTTAGTGGCAAATCAAGTTCTTCGCCAGTAACTTCGAACCATCTTTGGCGCAATCTGGCACTCCATGTTTTCAGATACTCTTTAGGTTTTCTTGCATGCCAATTAATAAACTTACTTTGAGTGACCTCGCTAGGTCCTGCCTGCTCTTCTCTATTTGCTTGGGTTGCTGGACCAGGGCCAGCTTCAGGATCATCCTCTTGATTTTTGGGTGATTGAATGATAGGTGAAACTAATGGGTCAGGTAAAGGTTGAATAACTTTAGGTATAATTTTTTGACGACATTGAAATTGTCTTTTTTGATGACGTCTAAGTTTCCATAATTTGGGAAAGTTTTCATCACATCTATCACAAGTATGAATAACCATTATATGATGCTTATATAATTTCTTTCTTTAATTATAGTATTGCAACTACTATATAATACTTATAAAATTTCTTTCTTTAATTAATTAATTATATACCCTATAAGTTTTATATCTCTAAACACTATCAGAGGTTGCGCTCTAGGGCTTTTCAGAAAGTCAGCTAAGCTATTAAAATTTTGGTACCTTGCGCCAGAATTTTGGTATTCTTAATCTTTATATATCCAGAAATTTTGGTACCCCCAGAAGTAAGACTTTTTTTTTCGTATAACTTTTTGTCCCCAGTATTTTGGTAAAGAATTGGCTCTAAAATGATTTCCTGTATATCAAGAAATTATTGGTTTACTAAAATAGGTTCAATGGCCCTTTTGATTTACTTTCTATCATTCAAGATTTTGGTACCCTCCCTTTGGTCGTGGTACCAAAATTTGATCTTTGTTTACAACTATAAATCAGTTTTAGAATTAATTCTAGGATAACATAAAATCTGATATGCAAAATGAGCTTGCATTTGCGGCCTGCGAGCACACTCGGATACTCTGGTCCTCGGTGCTCTTGGCCTTTTTTAAAGTCAAGCAATATAGCATACTTTTTTTGTTATATTATTTGAGATTAAAAATCAGCCAGTGCGTTAACAAAGATGGTGATCTCCTTTAACTTGAAAACTAAAAATTTGGATAAGAAGATATGTTAACAGGATTTGAGCCCCAGCCTGATTTAAAACTTAAATTCAATATCTTATTTCGATATGTTTCCTGATCTTGAAAAAAAATTTGAGTTAAAAAAAGATTACATAAATTTTGTATATCGGGAAATAAGTCGGGAGAGGCTTACACTAATTATACCTATACGGAAATCTGACTCCAGGACTCCCATTTGTGCCCTACTACAAGCCAGCTTGAAAAAGCTTGAGTCAGGTATTAGGTTTGGCTTAATAAACTTAAGCTGACAGTGGGCTTGGCTTGAAAAGCTCAAGCTGGCTCATGAGCCAAATCAAGCTCGGCAATTTTTTACAATTTATATGTAAAAAACGCTGGTACCAATAGTTCTGGTGTTTTTTTTTGTAAATTTATATATAAAAAATGCTGAAACTATTTGTTCTGGCACTTTTTGCAATTTTATGAATAAAAAACGCCAGTACCAATAGTTTTGGCATTTTTTTTTTGTGATTTTATAATAAAAAACACCATTAACGCTATAATGAATTATTCAGTATAAAGGCAGGGTCATGTGACTTGCCAATCTAATCAGATAATCTGAATATCTGATCTTTTTTTTAATCATTTATCAGTTTATTTTTGTGGTATTGCCAGATGAAAAGCACGACCGGACTTTTGGAATTAAAGTAAGGGGGGATGGGAAGTGTTTTTCGGTGTTTTTTTAACTAATTAATTATTTATTTTTTATTTTTATTTTTTGTAGTGTTGTCAGACGAAAAGCATGACTGGACTTTTGGAATTAAGGTAAGGGAGGGGTTGGGGGAAGTGTTTCGTTATTTTTTTTTTAATTAATTAAGTATTAACTTTTTTTTTACTTTTTGTAATGTTGCCGGACGAAAAGTATGACTGAACTTTTGGAATTAAGGTAAGGGAGGTGGGGAAGTATTTTTCGGTGTTTTTTTTAACTAATTAATTATTTATTTTTTTTTATTTTTTTATAATGTTGCCAGATGAAAGGCACGACCGGACTTTTGGAATTAAGGTAAAGAAGGGGTTGGGGGAGGTGTTTCGTTATTTTTTTTTTAATTAATTAAGTATTAACTTTTTTTTTACTTTTTGTAGTATTGCCAGACGAAAAGTACGACTGGACTTTTGGAATTAAGGTAAGGGAGGGTAGGGGAAGTGTTTTTCAGTAATTTTTTTAACTAATTAATTAATTATTTTTTTTTTATTTTTTATAGTGTTGCCAGACGAAAAGCACGACCAGACTTTTGGAATTAAGGTAAGGGAAGTGGGTGAGGTGTCTTTCATTGTTCTTTTTTTAACTAATTAATTATTTTTTTTTTTATTTTTTGTAGTGTTGCCAGACGAAATGCACGACCAGACTTTTGGAATTAAGGTAAGGGAGAGTGGGTGAGGTGTCTTTCGTTGTTCTTTTTTTAACTAATTAATTATTTTTTTTATTTTTTGTAGTGTTGCCAGGCAAAAAACACGACTGGACTTTTGGAATTAGGATATTAAAAACTGAAAAAGAATAATAAAAATAAATAAATTTAGTATAAAATACTGAAAAAAAGTGAAAAAATAAATAAAATAAAATAAATTTTGGTAAATACTAGTGTTCTGCAAACGATTTGGTCAAATCAAATCAATTCAGATATGATTTGAATTTTGATTTGATTTGATTTGATAATTTTGATTCACAAATCGAATCCAAACTTTAAAACAAGATTTGAGTTCAAATCCAAATTAAAAAAAAAGATTTAATTCGATTTCAAATCAAATTCAAATTAGTTTAAACTAATTTAATCAAATCTGATTCAAATCTGACAAATCCAAATCAAATCCAAATCAAATCGAATTAAATATACATGACCTGGTTAAACGTAATTACAGGACCTGCATGCGTTTACTATTAACTCTACGCAACTTTTTTTCATAGTAACGCTACGCAAACTTACATCTTAGTTAAAAAAAATTTTTAAAAATTCGTTAATACTATAATGAATCATTCGGTATAAAGGCAGGGTCATGTGACTTATCGATCTAATCAGATAATCTGAATATCTGATCTTTTTTTAATCATTTATTAGTTTATTTTTGTAGTGTTGCCAGATGAAAAGCACAACCAGACTTTTAGAATTAAAGTAAAGGAGGGTGAGAAGTGTTTTTGGTGTTTTTTTTAACTAATTAATTAATTATTTTTTATTTTTATTTTTTGTAGTGTTGCCGGATAAAAGACATGACTGGACTTTTGGAATTAAGGTAAGAGAGGGGTTGGGGGAGGTGTTTCGTTGTTTTTTTTAATTAATTAAGTATTAACTTTTTTTTTACTTTTTGTAGTGTTGCCAGATGAAAAGCTCGACCGGACTTTTGGAATTAAGGTAAAGGAGGGTGGGGAAGTGTTTTTCGGTATTTTTTTTAACTAATTAAATTGTTTTTTTTTTATTTTTTTGTAGTGTTGCCAGATGAAAGCATAACTGGACTTTTGGAATTAAGGTAAGGGAGGGTTGGGGAAGGTGTTTTGTTGTTTTTTTTTAATTAATTAAGTATTAACCTTTTTTTTATTTTTTTGTAGTGTTACCGGATGAAAAGCATGACCGGACTTTTGGAATTAAAGTAAGGGAGGGTTGGAGGAGGTGTTTTGTTATTTTTTTTTAATTAATTAAGTATTAACCTTTTTTTTATTTTTTTGTAGGTTGCCAGACGAAAAGCATAACTGGACTTTTGGAATTAAGGTAAGGGAGGGTTGGGTGAGGTGTTTCGTTATTTTTTTTTAATTAATTAAGTATTAACCTTTTTTTTTTATTTTTTTGTAGTGTTGCCAGACGAAAAGCACAACCAGACTTTTGGAATTAAGGTAAGGAAGGGTGGGGGAAGTGTTTTTTAGTATTTTTTTTAACTAATTAATTGTTTTTTTTTATTTTTTGTAGTTTTGCCAGACGAAAAGCACGACCAGACTTTTGGAATTAAAGTAAGGGAGGTTGGGGGAGGTGTTTCGTTATTTTTTTTAATTAATTAAGTATTAACCTTTTTTTTTATTTTTTTGTAGTATTGCCGGACAAAAAGCATGACCAGACTTTTGGAATTAAGGTAAGGGAGGGTGGGGGAAGTGTTTTTCAGTATTTTTTTTAACTAATTACTGTATATCACAGGCCACAGTACCCCGGGTATCTTGCAAATTTTGGGGGTTTTGACCTGTACCCAGGGGTACTATACACGGGTAGATACTATACATAGGGGGTACAGGATTTTTAAAATACCCGGGGTACATGCCATGTATAATACCCAGGTTTAATTAGATTGGTGAAATGCCGAAACTGACTGTTTCAGCGTTTTTTATATGTATAGTAAAAAAAATGCCGAAAGTGATTGTTCTGGCATTTTTATATATATAAAAATGCAAAAAAAAATGCTAAAACTGACTGTTCTGGAGTTTTTTATATGTAAAGTAAAAAAAAATAGCGAAACTGATTGTTCTAGCGTTTTTATATATATAAAAATGCAAAAAAAAAAGCCAAAACTGATTGTTCCGGCATTTTTATATATTCGGAATATACATTATATATAAATCTAGTATTATACCCTGGGTATTTTACAAAATTTTAAGCTTTAAATTGGAATTCTCTATGTAAAGTACCCGGGTACTTTAAAATTCTAGCAAATTTTTTGAGTGGGGTACTATGCATAGAGGGGGTACTGTGGCCCGTAATATACGGTAATTGTTTTTTTTTTATTTTTTGTAGTGTTGCTGAACGAAAAGCACGACCAGACTTTTGGAATTAAAGTAAGTAAGGGTTAGAGGAAGTGTTTCGTTATTTTTTTTTAATTAATTAAGTATTGATTTTTTTTTATTTTTTGTAGTGTTGCCAGACGAAAAGCATGACCGGACTTTTGGAATTAAGGTAAGGGAGGGTGGGGGAAGTGTTTTTCAGTATTTTTTTTAACTAATTAATTATTTTTTTTTTATTTTTTGTAGTGTTGCTAGGCGAAAAACACAACCAGACTTTTGGAATTAGAGTATTAAAAACCGAAAAAGAATAATAAAAATAAATAAATTTGGTATAAAATACCGAAAAAAAGTGAAAAAATAAATAAAATAAAATAAATTTTGGTAAATACCGAGTAATTTAATTTACTGAAATTAGTATTTTTAAAAATAAATCCACGTATATCTATTATAAACTCTACGTAAACATAATATGTGAGTTATATCTGATATTAGTATTATTCAAGGTCCTGTAATTACCGTAAATATTATTGGTAGTTATTGCAACCACATGATGTCCAACCCTCCTTAAACACACTAAAGAAATACGTTTTGCAACATTTTTTTATTAATAATGCGTTGCAAAATGCATTTTTTATTTAAATAAAAAAAAACATTTCGCAATGTTTTTTTTATTAGTATTGCGTTGCAAAACGCATTTTTTTATTTAAAATTCAATAAATCAAACCAAATCACAAATCTATTTGAATGAATTTGATTTGATTTGAATTTGAATCTGATTTGAATCGAATCAAATTTAAATCAAATCAAATCAAATTCGAATCAAATTTCAAATCAGATTTGAATGGTTTAATTCAAATCTGAATTCAAACTTTTCAGATTTGATTTGATTAAATCAAATTTCAAATCTAACTTGATTTGGTCTAATTTAATTTGTGCAGAACACTAGTAAATACCGAGTAATTTAATTTACCAAAATTAGTACTTTTTAAAAATAAATCCACATATATCTATTATAAACTCTACGCAAACATAATATCTGAGTTACTCCCAAATTAACCGATCTACGCAAACTCAATTTGTAAGTTTAAAAAGTAATTTCATATAAACTCTATGTAAACCCGTATGTAAGTTATATTAGTATCATTCGGATCCTGCTGGGACCATTAGTTCTGGCGTTTTTTTTCAATTTTATGAATAGAAAGGCCGGGACCATTAGTTCTGGTGTTTTTTTTTGTAATTTTACATATAAAAACGCCTAGTTTCAGCTTTTTTTTTGATAATAAAGCTTGAGCCAGCTTGAGCCAGCTCAAGCTTAACTTGGCTTAAGCCAGAATTTTTCATGGCTCAGCTTGGTTGAGCCAAGATTTTTTGTGGCTTGACTCATTTTGGCTCAAGCCAGAATTTTTTTTTTCAAGCCAAGCCAAACCAGACTGTAGCTTGACTTGAGCCAACTCATGCGGAGCTTTAGATATTATTATGCAAACTGATCAACAATCACAATTACCATAATTGCAGAAATCTGAAAATAACTAGTTGGATATGTTTTATAATGAGCTTATTATGCTTTTTCAGAAAAAACATGTTGGATGGAAAGGGGGTTCATATATTGATGTTAGAAAAACATTTATTGAGCGGCTAACTCAAGTATTGTGGTATATTAATCCACATTTACCTAAATTTAAAAAACGTAAATGTAATTTACCTCAATTATTTGCAGAATTGCCTACATGTGCCTAAAATCAGCATTATAATCAATTTTTTCATACTTCAAAACACAAAAAATTGAAGTAACACAAGAAAAGTTAACTACTCTAATTAAATCTTTAGATTTGTATCTTGTGCAATTGTGAGCATCTAATGATCAGTGGATTGGTGTAATTCCATCTATTTTAGAGCTTTCTGAAATAATACACAAGTACATAGAGTATCATAAAAAAGTTAATGTAGCGATGAAAAAGGTGTATTTATCTATAATACTTGTACGCGATGGTATAAATAATATCGATGTACAAGTAATTGATTAGTATGAGGAAAAAATAAATGAAATTTATATCAGACTGGACATTTTGCTACAAGAAAAGGAATACTATGAATTTGTAGATTTGGAATCATATTTACTATATTCTGTAGTCAAAAGATACAATTTTATTAAAAATATTCAATTAAATGTCTCAATTTATTTATATTGATACTATTGTAGAAACTATCTTGGTACCAAGAATTTTGTTTGGAAAATTTCAAATAATTGGTTTGATCAATCTGAAACAAAAAATGGTCAGATGTTAATGTCAATTCATGAAATTATTCCACAATATTTTTCAAGAGAAATGTGAAAAAATATGTTAAAAAAGGTATTTAACTATAGCATGTAATTTATTTTTTAATTTTAAAGTATTAACAATTTATTTTCATTTAGTATTCTTTAATAAAAACTGTTTTACCTGCATTACTTCGTCAATTATTTTATGATCTTACGGGTGATACTGTTATATCACCTAATGTTATTTCAAATGAACTAGAGGAACGCCTTCAATAGATATTAGCATTATAAGATCCAAATATTATTGTCAATCTTAGAGTGAATAATGGTTTTAAAAAAACAAGATTTAGTGAATTTGGAATGAATTAAATACATATTTTAATGAAGTGAGAATTTTCTACAAATATAATTATTAAAATTTAAATAATAATTTATTAATTTATTTAAAAAATAATATTAATGTTATTTAGAATACACTAGCAGTTGATGATCGTTGGCATGGATCAGTACTTTATTTACCTCTTGCAATTTCAATTCGTGATTTGTGAGAAATTATAGTCTACTGGCTTCATGCTAAACTTAGTGATCCATTCCCAACTGAAATCTATATACCATTTAAGGATTGAATTCGTCTCCAATTTTTACCAAAAAATCTATTTGTACATACAGCTACTCAATATACTGGAAAATTTAAAATAAAATATAAAGTTCAGACATAAGTACTACGAAAAAAACATCCTGATGGTCATTACTATGCAGCAATATTTTGTTATCAAAGAGGATTTGCCATTAAATTTTGGGATCATACTGTTTTTATTTCAGCTGATGATAAACATAAAATAGCTATTAGTAAATCTGTAATCACGTCTACTGAAGTTAGAAATTAGTAAACCTTGGTACCTGAAGATAGAATTCTTACAGTCTGTGATCATGATTTTACAAAATTGTCTCTAACACCATCAGTAATATTTCTGTGCAAAATTCCCAAAAAGATTACAGAATCATTTTATGATAATGATATATATGTTTCATATAAAGACACAGACTTTGAACCAAGTTCAGCTATTCGGTATTATACTATTTTTTTATCACATTAAATGAGCATTTTTTCAGTGAAATTCCACCAATCATATGTATTTACATAGATGGTGGACCTGATCATCGCATAACATATGGTTTAGTTCAAATAGTACTTTTATGTCTTTTTATTAGAGAAAACTTTGATTTATTAATAGCTACATATACAGCACCTCAGCAAAGTTGAACAAATCCTGCTGAACGTATTATATCAATATTAAATTTAGGATTGTAAGACGTGGCTATAGTATAGATGCCACCTAAATCCAAAATAATTTGGGATTTGCTTAAAATAATTTGGGTGGCATCTATAGGCTATAGTATGTGAAAATATGAGTGATGAAATGGAAAAATTATTTAGTAAATATAATAAATTGGAAGAAATTCAAAAAGCTACTAAAACAAATTTGCAACTTAAAATAGAATTAAAAGATTCAATTGCAGCAATTCAAGAATTATTAAATAATCGTACTGAGAGACTAATTCTAAATGAAAATAAATTTACTTGTAAATCTCCAGTTATAAGTGATGAAATTGAAGTTTTTTTTAAAGTAAGCTTTTTAAATTTTTTTATTAAACTTATTAAAATTTATTAATTATTGTATATTTTCGCATAAAAGGTAATGTTAGCAATTAATACTACATTACGCATTGATAAAATAACACAAATTATATTACGCAAACATGAAGAATTACAAGATTTTATTAAGACATATTGTCAACTTAGAACTTATAGTTTTCAGGTAATATTTAAATCATATTTATAAAAATATGATACTTTATTAATTTAAAATAAAAATTTAGATCAAAAAATGTGATGAGTCAAGTTGCAATATTTGCAAGCCTCCTCGTACTTCATTTTCAGTTTTTCAATCACTTCATTTCCTTTCAGATCCTATGTCATCAGGTTTTTTTTAGTATTACTTTTTAATTTATTTAATTATAATTTTTATTGAATTAATTTACTTTTAATTTAGCTAATAATAGTGAACATTATGCAGAATTTAATATGTTATATGGTAAAGAAATCTCTGATCAGCATCAGCCATCAAAAATTGAAGTATAAAATCGTTCAGAACATGGATCATCTAGTCTTTATACAAACACTAAAGTTCGAGATTTTATGGAATGTACAGAATGCCATAAATTTCAATGCATTTTTAGTGAAAAACAATTAACAAAACAGCAAACAACAGATTTTCATCTTGCTATTTAAACTTGGGATTACACATGTGGGGCACCTATTTTTCTGGAAGATCATTCTTTATATAATGTTATTTTTATGCGTGAAAAAATATCATGCCAAACACCAATGGAATTGGCTTATTATTCCTGCAAAAAAGCTAAGCTTAAACGATGTTATTGGTGTAGATCTAGAGAAGATTTACAAGTAAAACCACAAAATTTAATAGATTCTTATCAAATAGTTTATCCATTATGTGATTATTGTCATGATGAAGGGAATGATTTTTATTGTCATTTAGTTAAAAAAACTAATAATATTTCTAAGAGAAAGCATTAATATTATTGTATATAATTTCTTAAAACATAATAATAAAGACTAATATTTGATCATATGATTTAATATATGTGTTAATAAATATGATATTGATTATAATCCCCCCTTCAAAAATTTGGTCCAAATATAACGTTAAACACACAATTAACTTGGTCTGGCCTTACTAAACATATTAGTACTAAAGAATATGTTAAGAGTTTTAATAATATATTTATATACTTTTTTTTGAAGTTATAGCATTATCATTAACTTCAGAAATTTGTACATAAGGGGCATACCAGAAATCAGCTGATTTAATAGAAGGTGGGGGGTTAACCTAAAAATCAGGTTTCTATAATTAGCTATAAATTATATAATATATATAATATATTATTACTATTTATATATTAAAATAGTTTTTTTTACAATTATCTTGCCATCTAATAGCTCAATTTAATTAAACATTTTTTTATTTTGTAGGGCTTATCAAAAGCTATAAAACAAAAAAAATTTCATAAAAATTGGATTATTAGATCATGAGTTAATTATATAAATATAATTACATATATTATTATATATTCTTTTAATCAATCAAAATGCGATCAGATGGGGGGTGGGAGTAAGAGCTACTAATTGAAGAAAATCAGCTGATTTCTGGCACGTCTCTAAAGAATTGGCAAATTCAGAATATCAATATTTATTATGTCTTTTTGATTAAAATTTTTTTGTTTATTTGAGGGTTTTTTACTTTTTTCATTTTTATTTTATATATCATAATATAACAAGAGTATTAAAATATTTATATAAAACATTATATTCAATATATCATCATATAACTATATTACTTTTGCCAAAAATTTCACTATAAATTTTACCTTTGAAGATTCTTGAAAAATGATAATTTTTTTTGTCATAAGAAAAAAAGGCATTGTAAATTTGTTAGAAATATTAATATTAGCAGGAATATTGGTATTACTTTATTTTTCATGTTTTAGAATTTTATTAGTTAAAGACATTGTAATAATATTATAATGAAAATAAATTTATAATGAGAGTTGAACGCTAAAATATTTTGACATATTAAATTGCCAAAATTCTTGCCAAAATTTCAAATTAAATTTTAAAGTTGTATTTCAGTAATAATTTGGAATTTTAGCATTATTTTAGATTTTAGTAACAGTTTGAAGTTTTAATAAGTTTGGGATTTGAAATTTTGTGTAATTATTATATTTTAAGAACCAAAATACTTTTGCTACATGGTTAATATATTTGGGATTTTTGTATCTGATTTTAAGCTTTAACAATAATCTGGAATTTTAGTAATAGTTTAAAATTTAGTAATTTGATATTTTGGCAGTCATTTGGGATTTTGACAATATTTTGAGGTTTTAGAAATTTGATTTTAATCTATTATTAAAATTTTAAACTATTGCTGAAATCTAGAATTTAATTTGGGATTTTGGCAAGAATTTTAGCAATTTGATATGCCAAAATATTTTAGCACCCAACTTTACTTATCACTTATTATAGTATAATATATCAGATTAAATATTAATATTAATTTAAAAATAATGTTTACTTGTCTATATAATAATTATGAAAAGATCTTTTCAGATCATACAACCCTTTATGAATATATGAAATTATATAAAGTTCAAACTTATTAGAAAATATTAAACAGAATTTTAATTAGCTTCTATGAAAATGTAAATAATAAAGTTAAAGGAATAGTATATATTTTTTATATATTTCTTATATATTAGTTAATATTACTATAGATGCCACCCAAATCCAAAATAATTTGGGATTATAGCAATCCAAATATACAAATCCAAATTAATTTACAAATTACATATATAAATTTTGCAATTTGTATATTTGGGATTTAGGATTTACTTAAAATAATTTGGGTGATATCTATAGATATTATACAGTATCTAATTAATATATCTTTTATAGGAGTACAATAGTAATTTTGATTTTAATAGCAAAGATAATAATATAAACAATATAAATAAAAAAAGTAGTAATACAAATGAGAATATAGATGAAAATAAAGAAAATAGTGATATAAATGAAGAAGATGATGATGATGGCAATGATATAAATGAAGAAGAAGGTGATACAAATAATGATAATACAAATAATACAAATAAAAATAATAATAATAATATTAATATAAATAAAATTGTAAATGAAAATGAAGGAGATAATGTCTATAATAATATGAATAAAGATAATGATGATGATAATAATGATAACTATAATAATGAAAATAATATAAATAAAGAATATAAATATGATTATATTTTGAATTTTCCAGAATAAATTGAGTAATAAATAACTTCAATTGATGCTAGAATTATTCCAGCCTGAAATCTTTCAGATCTTTCAGATATTGCATATAATAAGTTTATGGAACTTGTATTAATATATCACCTTTCAAATTTAGTATTAAAGTGATTTCATAAGCATCATCTTTAAGAAAATATTGTTTACTAAAGGGTATAATGGAATGATACAAATTTATCAATTCTATAAATATCAAATATTTATTGTATATTTAAACAAAAGTTATGAAATATAAAAATGAGGAATATTATCTTTACTATTACCCAATTTTTGATGCTATTAAAGAATTCTTATCCAATTCAAATATTTTAAAATACTGTTAATAAGAATTTCAAATAGAATATAATAATCAGCATAAACATATTTACAGTAAACAATAGATTGGGTTGTAATGGTAATATTTTATAATATAAAAAAAATTACTCATTTTCTAATTATTTTTAATAGTTATTTCAAAGTGTCTAGAAAAATATAAACAAAAAATTTAACATTAATGATATTTATTAATATTAAAAGTATTTCTTCTAGAATCCTACTATTTATATTTAAAAGACTGGTTTAAAGTATTTGAAAAGTTTCTACTAAAAAAATGAAATTTAATGTTACTAATGTTTATTAACATTAAATAAAGCATTTCTCTTTTTATTTACCTTTAAAGAATTGTTGAAAGTTTTCTACTAAAAAAAAATAAGAAATTTAACTTGATTACTAACTGTTAGTAATGTTTATTAATATAAAGTTAAACAAAGCTTCTCATCTTATTTAGGTTTAAGTTGTTTAGAAAAATCCTTTAGGGGTGGGGTAAACGAAAATCTTAGGTTACATAATTTTTAAAAAAATGATTTGTTGCACGTGACCAAGATATCTTACCTGGGGTGGCGGGTGGCCAATAGTAAAAAAATATTAGCTAATATATGTCACTACCCTAACGTTTCAACTATAAAAAAAACCAATTTTGTTAATTTTCTGAAAATTTTGGTGTGAAAAATTCATTAAAGAGAGTTTGATGATAAATTAATAATTCATTCATTATACGACAAGTATATTATTATTGTCGTTACAATTTTTTTAGATTAAAAGGTAAAAATTTTCGAATTACCTTGTTCTTCATTGTCTGAATGATCTGATTGCTTCATCTGTTCGTTCATACTTTAAAAGGGTTCTTTTTTATCGGATGATTAAATTAATAATTCAAACTCAAAAGATAATAGGCAGGTTTGAATTTCAAATTATCAAAAAAGAGAACTCGGACAATGCGTTTAATGATTGACAAACATTGTACTACTTGCGTATCAGTAAATCATTTTTATCGTTACAATTGTAAAAATTAAAGGTAAGAATCTTCGAATTATTCTTCTTTTTCTGATCTAACGGCTTTATCTTATCGTTTCATACTTTATGAGAGTCATTTTTATTGGATGATTAATTAATAATTCAAACTCAAAAGATAACAGAAAGGTTTAAATTTCAAATCATCAAAAAAGAACTCTGTTTATTTTTTTTATCAATCAAAATACATATATCCTTTTGTTTATTGATTTCTATTAGTGATCTGAATGATTGTCAAAAATCGTACTACTTGTGTATCAGTAGCTAGAAAACAAATAATTCGTTAAAATGATTTTATTGGTCGATATTATTAAAAATTCACCAAAAAAGTTAAATTATAAGAAAATAACTTGTACGTTTATGATTTGAATGCGCGATTAAACATAATATGAATCAGTGTTAAAAGCGTATAAATAAACAATGAAATTTTTTTTTTTTTTTTTCAAAAAATAGGACATTTTTACCAACAAATATATATAATTATGGCTACAAAAGTTGGAATTAATGGGTAATTTTTACATGAAACTTGTTTAACGACATCATTGAATAATCATGTGTAGCGAATTCTTTTTTTTTAATGTATAGATTTGGAAGAATTGGGCGTGTGATTCTTCGTATTGCTCATAATTATCCCGATATCGAAGTTGTAGCTATCAATGATCCATTCATTGACCTCGACCATATGGTAAAATATCAATCTTGTGGCGTAATCTTACAATTACCATACTAGAAAAAATTCACATATTATTCGTATTAGGCTTATTTGTTTAAGTATGATTCTACATATGGACGATTTAAAGGGGATGTTGCGGTAAAAAATGGAATATTACTTATTTATGGAAAAGAAATTAATGTATTTACTAAGAAAAATCCAGAAGAAATTCCTTGGAATCAAGTTGGAGTTAAGGTTGTTGTGGAATCTAGTGGCGCTTTTACTTCCACCGAAAAATCTTCCGGGCATATTAAAGGTTAGTATAAAAAGGAAGAGATAAATAAATTATGCATATTTTTGTTATCGAATATTTTAAAAAAAAATTATTTTTTTATAGGAGTTTGTGTTTTTTTTCTGTACTTAATCATTTCAAGGAGAAAAATCGATTGGATTATTAATTTTTAAATTTCTCTTGTTTCAATAATTAAACAGGGTGCTGAAAAGGTAATATGTTTCGCGGATTTTGTTGTTTAATATCTCGCGGGTTAATTCCTTTCCCCATATACTATATGTATAGGTTGTTATAACATCGCCAGCAGATTCTCCAATGTTTGTAGTCGGGGTTAATACAGATTTATATAAACCAGAATATAAAATCATTTCCAATGCATCATGTACAACAAATTGTTTATCACCATTAGCAAAAGTGATTCATGATAATTTTGGGATTGTAGAAGGATTAATGACAACTGTTCATGCTACTACGGCAACACAAAAAACTGTTGACGGACCTTCTGGAAAAGATTGGAGACGCGGCAGAGGTGCTTCCCAAAATATTATACCAAGTTCAACTGGAGCAGCTAAAGCCGTTGGTAGAATCATTCCCGAATTGAATAAAAAATTAACTGGATTGGCTTTTAGAGTACCACCTACAATTGTTTCTGTCTTAGACTTAACTGTTAGATTGGAAAAAGAAACTAATTATGAAGAAATCAAAAAAGTTATAAAACATGCTTCGGAAAATGAATTAAAAGGTATACTTGGTTATACCGAAGATGAAGTCGTCTCTTCAGATTTTATTGGTAATTCTAATTCTTGCATTTTTGATGCTAATGCTGGTAAGTATTTCAATTAGAAGGAAGAAAAAATAGTTTCTTAACTAATGTATTTCTTTTTTTTTTAGGAATTCAATTGAGTCCTACTTTTGTTAAACTTGTTGCTTGGTATGATAATGAATGTAAGTTATTTTTTCCTTAAAAAAAAGGTACTCTGAAAAAACAAAATCATATATATATATTAGTAATGATTTTTTTATGATAGACGGATATTCTACACGTGTTCTTGATTTAATTACTCATATCATAAAAGCAGATAATGCTGCGTGTTAAATAACATTTATATACTAATAATGGGACCATTAAAAAGTCTAAAGTGAGCTTAATAACTTTGATTTCCTTGTGATTTTAATTTATTTACAAATATTTCTAGTGTTCCATTTTTAATACATTAAATTATTGAAATTTTCTATTCATAATTCTTTGCAAATAAGTAAAAAACATAATAAATAAATAAATGACACTTAGTTTGGAATTTATTATATATTTACTAAATTCAATAAAGTTTAATGGCAAATGCATGGTTAAAATATCAAACATTGAATATCTTAATACTATTCTTTCCCTAAATGTAGAATATCTAAAGTGAAAAATTACATAATTTTAAAAAAATTTGTTTTTTCTAAATAAAATGTTTTAACATATACAATCTTTTTAAAATACATATATAATAATAAGTGCATTTTAACCTGCTCTACAAGTTTACTTAGAGTATGAAATGAAATTTTAAATATCATTTTTGATTTATTTGACTTTTTATTTGTTAAAATTTATTTATCTATTTTTGAATATAATTGTATAATTGGTAAAGTTTCATATTTTATATATAAAGTCAAAAACTATATTTATAATTTACTTTTTTTATTTAAATAAATTTTTAGAGCAAATTTTTAAGTACAGTTATCCCTCTCTATAGTCACACCTCTTGGGACTACACAATGCTATGACTATATAGAGGTGTACTTATAATGAGGCTTTTACAATATAGTCACATATATATAAAATCTTTGTATTAACATGGTTATAAATTTTTTTTTTGTTATTTTATTATTTTTATATAATAATTATTTTAAAACTAAATATAATCATACTATTATAATGTAAATTTATGATAATAATAATAAATGATTTTATTACAATAAAATTATATTATACTATTATAATTATTATAACTAATAAAAGTATTAAAATTATTATATTTTGCAATTATTAAAATTATACTAATGCTATTTACTTATCAAAAAAACCATCAAGTGTACTTTGCTTTTTTGCATTAATTTCTCTAATTCTAATTACTCATAAGTATTTCTTAAAAATATGCAAGTCATCAATATTAAATTTAAAATTTTCTTGTTATTTGAAATAATTAACAAAAGTTTCCAATCTATTAATTGCTTTTTTCACTGATATTGGAGAAATTTCTTTATTTTTATCATCATCCTCACTTTCTTCTACTTGATTTTCTTCATTTTGCATCATATTAATAATTTGCTCTTCAGTAAGGTACTCTTTAGTTGAAATTTTATGATCAAGCAACTGAAAATATTTCAATATATCATTAGTTTCTTCTGGCAGATCAATAAGAAGATTTTTAAATTTATTATCATTTAAATTTAATTTAAAATCTTTATCTACATTATCATCATAAGATGGAAGTATACCAGTTTTGATCCAACAATTTTAAATTGTTGTTTGAGTGACATTATTCCATGATTCAGTAATATAATCAATATGTTCATCTTATTTCTAAATAAAATAATAAATTAATAATACTAATTTATAATTAATTTAAAATAACATTAATTTTTAACTTACTTAACATGATCAACTTCAAAATCAAACTGTCAAATCAAATATCTACAAAATTCTTATTTATATTTTGCTTTAAAACTACAGATAATACTTGCATTTATAGATTAGAGATGAGCGATCATATTTGGCAGAAAATAAATAAGCTCAATATTAGTAAAATCAATGGCAGGTTTTTCTTTTTCCTTTTGTTTTTTAGATTCTTGTTCTTCATCAGATTCTGATATTTTATTATTATCTATATCACTATCTTTTTTAAATTTTTTTGAATTAAAATGGAAACCTGCATTATCAATAAAAAGTAAAACTTTTCTATTCACTATGTGAAAGTAATAGTCAAGGTATTTAAGCCATTTAATGAAAATATCAGATCTCATCTATGCCTTGGAATTAGCTTGATAAATGACCAGAAGAATTGACTTATTGAGATTTTTAAAACATTGAGGATTTAATGATTTTCCAATTATTAAAGGACAAATTTTATGAAATCCTGTAGCATTAGCATAAAATAAAATAAAAACTCGGCTTTTGTCCTACAAAAAATATTTTTTTTTGTTAAAAATAGTAAAATAAAAAACATTTAATGACAATAATTTTGATAAAAGAAATTATTACAATAAAAATTACCATTTTACGTCCTGCAATTATACTAGTACTTAATGTTTGGTTTGGCTCCATTCAGAAAAAAAATCCAGTTTCATTTGCATTATAAATATTCTTTTTATTATACTTAGATAAAAGTGCATATAGACATATATATACATTCTTCTGAAAGAGTTTCTAGGAGGTACTATTAGTCTCACCAGAAAACTTAATTTTTTAAAGTCCATTTTATTTTTTGAATCTATACACTCAACCATTAGTAAATTTTATTTGATTTTCTCCAATATTTAACATTTGTGTAAGTTTCATTCCTTTTTGCTATAAAATCATATCAGTTAAAGGAAGTCCACTAAACTGAATGATATTGGAACATACATGCAGTCTGAAAAGTTGAAAGAACTGCCATCCACTTTTCAAAATTTTGCTATATTTTTAATATAGTTGATTTATCAATATTTAATTATTATATTTTGTATTAAAGAAAAATGCAATTTCTTCTTGTTTTACATTATTATTTGCCATTACTTATTCACATATTTCTTTTTTCATTTCATTACTAATGTCAGAACAAATTCTCTTTGCTTTTTGTACATGTACAGATGGTATTATATTATATATAAAAGAATGGTAAAAAAATAGTTTTTGTAGAAAAATGAAGTTATGTAATGAAAAAAGTTTGAAATCGAAAAATAATAACTTATATTTTTAAATAAAAAATTGTAAAGTTCAAAATATGTAATAATTATCAGCTTAAAAAAAAAAATGCGTAATATATTTTTGAATACATCTTAATCATGTAATATGACCATATAAAAGGAAATTTTCATATGTTTATTATTATATTAAGATTAGCAATTGGTATAATAATGACTATAATCAGTTTGCGACCATAAAGAGAGTATTTTAATATTTAAAATATTGGAACTTGACAATAATATGACTAAATAGAAGGTGTTCTTATATAAGGGGTGACTTTAAAGGAGAATGATTGTATATATTAATATAGATTATAAAAAAATTAATCCAATTATATTATATAATAGGATTATATAACTGCCTTACTTTAAATATATTTTTTAAATAGTATATTAAAAGAAATTTATATTATAACTTAAGCAAATTTTATAGTATTTTAGTTATATATATAAATAGATAAATATATATAATATATAAATAATATTTTTAATTTAGCTAGTTTTAGATCTTGAATTTAGAATATTACTTTAAACTTCATTTATAAAATATACTTATTAAAAATTTCAAATAATATTTTTATAGTTTTTATTTTTATTAAAATAAAAGAATCTATAATAAAAGAAACAATTAAATAGATTTAATATATCTATAATAAATATACTTTACAGAAACCTTGAAAATATGAGCGATGTTGAATTGATACGGGTACGATATAAATTTCATGTCATAATGGTATCAATTTCTGTGATGATATTGTTATAATGTTGATTTGATATCGTTACTTCATCACCATAATTTATCGCGAAAATATCGTGACGATATCTATTCAAAAGAATATCAAATCGGCACAGCCTTGATATCATTACGATGTTGGTAATTTCAAAAAAAAAGGATGATATATTTGCGATATTGATTTGATATCGTCACTTCATCCCACAATTTATCGCCGAGATATCGTGACAACATTTATTTAAAAAAATATCTGATCGGTATAGTCTTGATATCGTTACGATATTGGTAATTTCAGGGATAAAAAAAGATGTATTTACGATATTGATTTGATATCGTCACTTCATTGCCGCAACTCATTTGTGGTATCGCAACTCATCTGCAATACCGCAAATATTAAACTTTTTTTTTTTTTACAACTTTTATATGTATAACGTGCTGCCATATTATTAAAATAAAATTCTGATATTTTTATACGATTAAGCAAGATTACATAAAAATATACTATGGACTTTGACTACTTCCGTATGTCGCCGCCACAGAGGTTGTTGAGATTGCGGTTGCAAAGGCTTCCAAATTTTAATAAGAGAATTCTTTTTACGAATTTCTTGTTCTTGTATAGGTTTATTACGATATTGAGAAGACATTTTTAAAACTTGTTTGATGATGATTCTACAGGTTAAAATGTGAGTCAAAAATTTTTTTTTCTTCTCATTTTTTTTTATTATTATAAATCAATTCTTTCATTCCTTATTTTTGCATTGATCTTACCACATCATGATCGAGTATGATTAATATGGTGGTCAATTTCGAAAGAAAAAATATATTTTTTTTGATATACTTTGATGTATTTTCCATATGATTTTAGATATTGAGAATTTGGTAAGAGAAGAGTTTTTTTAATTACTACTTTAACGAAATGTACTAACACTTGTTCTTTTTTTTAGACAGGTTCAAAGCATGGGATTTCAACTGGAGATCAGGGGTGTAGATTTCGGTGGGTATTTTATAACATTTTTTTTTTTAAATCTTTTTTTTTTTAATGTACTATTACTAACAGTTCGTTTCTTTGGAATTTTTCTATTTTGTAAATTATACTAGTAGTTTATGTATTATTATTTAGCCGTATAATAAAATAATTTATTGGCATTTTAAAATATATTAATCATGTTCTGTCAATCTTTACAAAATTGTGAAAATTATCATAAAATGGTTTTAAATACATTGTCAGGATGACATATTTTATGATGTTCTGGTAAGCATCGGAAATGGGTTCTAATGTGGTTTTCAAAATGATTTTTTATTATGTAAAATGTCTTTACAACCATATTAAAATTCGAATTTTAAGTACATTTATGATATCATAAAAGTATCATACGATATCTTGAAAAAATTGCCTTGTCCAGTAAAAGTAGTCTCATTTTATTTACGAATGTATATTTTAATATACAGTATTTGAAATGTATTAGAGACATTATTCTATTCAATACATTTACTAAATTTTATCGACATGGTTAATAAATTTTTAAAATCGGAACGACTTTAATAATAATTCGTGATGATTTATCGGTAAATTGATCCACGATCGGTAGACGATTATTTGCATGATATGTTTACTATTCGGACACAATTCAATACATTTCAGCAAAGAATAAATTATATATATATTAAGCAAAATTATTGATATGAACTTTATTTATGATTAAAAGTGTTAATAATAAAAGTATTAATAATGTAAATGTTAAGTATAATTACTAAATTATAGCTCTTCTATGCTAAATATTTACTATAAACTATTGATCGAATAAAAAAATCAAAGCGCTATAACATTATAAGACCATCAAGTTTCCACGAATATTTATTTTCTATCCCTTTTGTTCTTAGAGTATTAAAAATCTTCCAGAACCTTAAAGTATTATCGTCACCACCAGCTCCAGCTACAATGTCCTCTCCATTTGGAGAAATATAAAAATAAAGGACGTGATAAAAATGTAAAATGATACATAATAAAAATATATTATATAAAATTTATAATAACGCTTCTCACTAGCCTCCTTAATTTTCAATCTTCTTAGTTACTTTTTTTTATGCTTTCTTTGCTCTCTTTCATCATTATCATTCTTTTCGTCATCATCTTCGGGAAATGACCTTGCAGCACTTATGTAATAATGAGACAGCTCCATTGATCTTGTAACATCTATTTTATCAGTACAAGCAAAGTCCAAATTTATTGTGTATAAATCTGTATTTGCCATAAAAAAGTTGCGACGAGCTGTCTTGTCATCATCCACCTCCTCACTTAAACATCTAATCCCGTAAATAATAACATTTTGGAGCGCTCTTTCCATTTCTTCTGATAGTTCATTTGAAACACATATCAACCACTGACGAAATATAGTTGAAACTGAAACTTTAGATTTTAACTGGGAAATATTATCGTTAGTGCAACTATTCTGATATGCGAAACCTATATTCGACCATAATTCGCTCCTCCATCCATCAAAAACTTTTCGAAAACGTTTGCCCATAAAACTAATTTTTTGTTTGTTTTCTTTCTTCTTAGAAAAATGCGGAAATAATTTACTAATTATATCTTCTATCATTGAATTTCTAGAAGAATGATCAAGGTGTCGAGTACGAAGGAATAGTGCTCTTAATTCAACGTAAATGATATCTAAGATCCATTTTGGGAGAGAACTATAATTATTTTCTAATATTTCACTCATCTGTTTTTGACTATATTCGCGACTGGTTTTAGGTTCCGTATATTTATCTGGAACATTCGCGTTGGGTCTTGGGGAAGGACTTCTGGGGTAGTGACGTTCTCTAGTAAAATATTGAGACGGCAACTCCAAATTGTTATTTATGAGTTGTCGTTCAAAATTATCCCTATAATAAAAATAAATGGGCTCAGAACATATGAATTATAAATATTACAGATTTACTATATATATTTACATTGGAGTGCGGCTCTTCAAAGGCGGAGAACGCAGCGGGGAATGTGGTGACGTCGCCGGAGAGGATTCCAGTGATGTTATTGTTGATATGGGACTTTGACTTTTCCTGTATTTCTCAGTCATAAAATTGATATAATCGGGTAAAATTAGGCCGAATTCATCCGCTATTTTCTTCTTAGTTTTATAGGGATCCGGAGATATATTTATTATTTCCTCAATTCTCAAGAACTCCTCTTTTAGCATTTTGTCTACAATTATTAAATATCAAGGTAAGTGAACTATTCATATCACAAAAAGAAAGAATAATGAATTTCAATTATAGGTCACCTATTTTTTCTTCATCATCAATTTGTTGAGGAGGTTGAGGTGGTAATTGAGGTAAGTATTGTTGAGGTTGTTGAGAAGGTGATTGCGACCATTGGTATTCATGATGTGGCCATTGACGTTGCTGATTTTGTTGAGGTTGTTGAGGTTGTTGAGGCCATTGAGGTAGAGGTGGTTGCGGCCATTGAGGTTGAGATTGTTGAGGTTGTTGAGGCCATTGAGATTGAGGTGGTTGCGGCCATTGAAATTGAGATTGTTGAGGTTGTTGAGGCCATTGAGATTGAGGTGGTTGCGACCATTGAAATTGATGAGGTTGAGATTGTTGAGGTTGTTGAGGCCATTGAGATTGAGGTGGTTGCGGCCATTGAAATTGAAATTGTTGAGGTTGTCGCGGCCACTGAAGTAGAGTTTGGGGTTGAGATTGTTGCGGTTGTTGAGATTGAGGTTGTTGCGGTTGATGAGATTGAGGTTGTTGCGGTTGTTGAGATTGGGGTTGTTGCAGCTGTTGAGGTTGTTGCGGCCATTGAGACTGAGGTTGTTGATATTGCGGTTGCGATGGCTGCCAATGTTTAATAAGAGAACCTTTTTTACGAATTCCTTGTTCTTTATCAAGATCTTGAGAAGACATTTTAATGATATCTCAATATAAAAAAAAAAGAAATAATTGAATAAAAAAAAAAAAAAAATTTTTTTTATCCCCTTTTTTTTTGCGTTGATCTTACCACATCATGATCGAAAAAAATTAATCTTTTTCTTGCATCGTAATTATATCTATGATTAATATGGTTAATTACGAAAAGAAAAAAAATTCTTTTTGCCATTGATCTTATTACATCATATGATACAGATTTTTTTAAGGAAAAAAAATATGATTAATATAATGATGGATATTGTGATTAAATCATGGCCAAGTAAAATTAATATTTTTCTCACATTGTTACGATTAATTTCGAAAATAAGTTTCTTTTTTACCATTGATCTCAATAGATTTTCTAAGGAAAAAAATTTGATTAATATAATGACGGACATTGTGATTATCGAGTAAAAATTAATCTTTTTTTCAATTTTTTTCTTTTTTTTAAAAATTCTATATCGTGGTTATACCTATTACCAAAAAAAACTTTTTCTGCAAAAAAAGTTGTTTGCATTGATATCATAACACTACGAGTTATCTTTTCCTTGAACCTTCTCAAACATCTTAAGTCGTATAATTAATAATTAACCTCTCCTATAAACAGAGAGCAACTTACTTTAATATAAACACGAATACAAAATACGTTAGTAATGAGAACGAAAAATAAATTCTTTAGGAAAAAGAGATTATTTAAAGCACTGAACTGAAAGGAATGATTCCTAGGATAGCGAGTGATTTGAACTAAGCCAAAGTTAGAAACAAGATAGTTTCGGTATCTTCAGGCGGTATGGATGAAGACAATTCACGTATTAGCCCTTGTTCTACAATTGATTTTTATCAAACTCGCTCTACATTGATTATTTCAGTTCTGTCTCAACCGATCTCCGGGGAAGAAGCAAAGTAGAAATCAAAGAATGGGAATCATGTATGGAAAAGGAACATCTTAAAAAGAAAGAGGCAACGGTTCTGCGAGTTAGAAATATCTGAGTAGATGATTCATGCTGAAGCTTCTCTTCTCTCATTTCATCACTGATGCTTTTTCTTATGCGCCTTATCCAAGAAAGCATCCATTTCCCTTTCCTTCGATGACTTGGTATTCTTGAACTGGTCTTATGCGCATATACTGTATAAAACTTCTGGTCAAATGATCGTAGCATTGCTTTAAATTCCTAATTAGCTAATTACACATGTGCATATTGCATATTTTACCAAATTCTGTAGACCAATAAAAATCACAGTTTTGCACTGAGATTATCATTTAATCTCATTTGGATAAATTGTTTGTACTTGGCGTGAAGAACAGGTTATACTGTACTAATTAAACTGGCTGGTACTTACAAAAAAGAGATCTTTTTTTCTGTTTTTTTTCTAATTATTATGCTTTTTTATTTCTATCTAAGGCTGTGTTTTATTGTGCCATTGATTTACTTATTATATGGCTATATTTATTTCACCATCAATCATCGCTTTGTGTAAAGCTATAGTTTGTGGTTGTGCAAATTTCCCACTGGCGCTTTCCCGGGTGTTTAATAGAATAATTGGTCGGCAAGTCATGTATAATGTATATTGATATAAAAGAATTTATTTTTTAGTTGTCTTTCCGGTGCAGATTACTAATGTATATTAATTTAATTGATGGTGTGTGACTAAACAAATATTGACGACAACTTTTCAAATAAAAAGGTATCCGTAATTAGACAACTAAACAGGAACATCTCAGTGCTAGGATAAGCCTTGTTTAGAATAAGCCCAGCAATTCCGTACTGAGATTTTCGAATGATGTTTCCCATTTAGGATAGGCCCAACACTTCGCTAGTTGTATATAAATACCCCTAATTTTTCAAGAAAAATAACGATTTCCCTTAATAACTTATTTTCACGTTCCTATTTTTTTTTTTAAAAAAAAAAGAAATAAAAATTTTAGAAAAAATCTTATTCCCACGTCCTTTTTTTTTTAAATAAATATGATTAAAAAAAAAAAAATTTTCTCCTCCTACCCGAAAGAACTTCATTTTATCAAAAAAAAAAAAAGAATTTTCTCCTCCTACCTTTAAGTTTTATCAAAAAAAAAGTTCATACTCTTCCTTTTTAAAATAACGTGTCTTAATTTTAATATGCCCGATAACATTGATAACACTACTATTATCGACAATAATAATGAAGTTAGCGATGATTTTTATATAATTGATAACCCGAACGCGATTAAAGATATATTAAGTATATCTGTTAATCATTCTATAACAATAAAGAATAATTCTAGTACAATTCAAATGTTAATTACAATACTCCAAGGTAAGTTAACACTATGTTTTTTTGGGTGCATTGATGCTGTATATGGCTCTATCAGGTTACTGATACTGTATGTTTTGATACTGACTAACAATATAAGAACGACTTACTTCTGCTTCATCTACTATCTCTCCTCCTATTGTCTCTACTTCTCCTCTTAATGTCTCTGC